>LR738709.1:213088924-213250711 GCA_902687465.1 Secale cereale | reverse complement strand
CTAACCTAGCCTTTCTCTATCAATAGACACCCCAACCTGCCAAAATTGGCCTCCACCAACCTCCTCCTCAATTTCCGCGCTGCCAGCCGCTCCAGCCGCCTCCTTCCTCGTTTTCCGGCAAGCCAGCCACCACACCGCCGCAACGTGGCACCCCGCCATTGGGCAGAGCTGCCACATACGCCGCCTCCTCCAACCATCGCCTCCCAGGTGGCCAGGGGCCCTTCTCCCCGCCGCCATCCCACTCCAGGCCCGCCCGGGCCCCGATCTGGGCCTGAGGCCCGCGCGCGCCGCCGTTCCCGAGCTGCCTCCCGCTCGGCTCCCTGCTCCATCCCCGCCGCCGATGACCGTCGACCGCGCCCGCCTCCGAGCTGCATCCACGCCGCCGTGGTGCACCCGTCGCCAGCCCGCTCCCCTGCCGGATCCCCGCCACCCCGGCAGCGCCTCTTCGCCGACCCGCCTCGCGGCTGTAGGCGCCCGACCACGCCGCCCCAGCTCGCTCTCACCGGTGCGACGTCGCCGCCTCGGACGCCACCGCTCGCCGCCGCGACCTCCTCTCACCGGATCCGGTCGGGGGCCACCGGATCCAGGCCGCCGCGGCTCGATCCCGACCCCGCCGACCTCCCAAGCTCGCCGGAGCGCCGACCTCTGCTTCTCCAACCACCGACGGCCCCGAGCTCCCCTGCCGCGCCGGACATGTTCGATCTGGCCCGGACATGTCCAGGCCACCCCTCTGTCCGTGCCGCTGACCTGTGGGCCCCCATGCCCAGCCAGCCGAACACGTCCGCCCCTCTCCTAGGTTGTTTTTCTTCTAAGTCCTTCTCTATTTTTATCTTCTGATGCATACTTTGCATGGCTGTAACTATTTGTGTGTATGTCCAAATTGAGTGAATGATATGTCTAAATGATCGTGGTGATATGCTCTATACTTTGTTCCATTGTGCCATGCTTGTTTGACTTCATCTTGATGCTCTAATCATCATTGCAAGAGTGCTACATGTTAAAAGTGTTGTTAACTATAATTTTGTTACATGCTTGTGATGCTTGTAACTTTGTGCATGTTTATCCAAATGGAGCATAAGATATGTCAAAATGTTCATTGTGAAGTGCTCTATATGTTGGTTGTTGTAGCATTCATGTGAGGTGCCATATTGCCATGTTAATCTCTGTTGCAAAAGTGCATGTGGCTGTTAAGTGCTGAAACTTGTTATGATATGCTGATTTCACTTGCTCATTGCTATTGTTGTGTTAGCCTTCATGCCACATGTCTATATGTTTTAGAAGCACAATCATATGGTCTTTGCTGTGGTGCAATCCATTTTCCATGATATGCCTTGTGTTGACTTAAACATGCTTGTAAACATGCCATGTTGTTGTTGTTGTTTTATACTTAGTGACAAAGCTGCTAAGTCTGGAATCTATTATAACCTGATGCTATGTTTGCTTGATGCCCCACTCACATCCATGCTTGTTTTGGAGTGGCCAATGATCATGTCTTGTTGTCCATGTTATTGTCTATCAATTCATGCCCTTACTTGCTCATATGACCTGTTGTAGCTTATTTATTTCTTGCTCACAAGTTGCTACAAATTTTAGCAGTCAGATTTTTATCAGCATGTTCAATTTGGTGAAGCTTGTTGTTATTGATCCATGCCTCTTATGGAGATGCTCCAATGGAGTTGTTTGATGTATGCTATGTCTAGTACATGTCCATGCTCTTTATGTTCTTATTCGAGTTGATATGCTTGTTGTTTTGTGCCTCCGAAGACAGCATCGTGAGGATGTTTTTGCCTTCCCAGATTTTGACTAAGTCTGGATGATTTTATTGCAACTTGCCATGCTTGTTTAATTGTGTTCCAGCAAGCTTTTGGGTGTGTTCCAAGTTCATGCTTGTTAAGTATAATGTCTACTTCACATCCATGCTTCTTGTTAAAATGTTTGGGTTGTAGCATATAATTCCCTTGCTCCAAAGTTGCTATGTGGCTGTTAACTTCAGCTTTGCATTGTAACTTGTTTTGCTCGTATCTTTTAGCCCGTTGCTCCGTTCTGAGTGTGCCCTATATGAAACTTGTGTGATTTTGCATGTAGAATCGTAATATCATGTTGTTTTCATGTTTGGAGTGAGTTTGCTTGATGTTTGGGTGTATCTTGTACCGTTGCCATGCTTGTCTTGTTTTGCTCGTATCTTCTAGACCGTAGCTCCGAATTAAACGAACTTTATATGAAACTTGAATAGATTTTTGTGTAGATCATCATGGTGCATGTTAAATTGCTGTTTAACAACTTTAACATATGGTTTGTTCAGATCTGGACTAATTTCAAATTATGCATATGAGGACTTACCGGATTTGTGATGTGTGGATTCCGGCCACATTTAAACTTGTTGGGTGATGTTGTTCATGTCTGCTTCATCCCTTGACATGTTTTGCATCCTATATAGAGTTGTCTTGCATCATACTTGGTTGAGGACCTTGTCTTGTCTTGTGTGGTGTGTTTACCGTGTTGTGTGCTTTTTTCTCGCTAGTTCTTTCCGTTGCGTTCATGAGGATTCGTTCGACTTCACGTGGTTCGTCTTGAAGGCTTCTTCTTCGTCTTCTTCACTGACTCATTCTTCTTCCTTGCGGGATCTCAGGCAAGATGACCATCACCTTGGATACCTTTACTATCATTGCCATGCTTAGTTGTCTCCATGCTAACATTATATGTCGCGCTACCCATCATTTATGTCAGCCTCTCCTTGTTGCCATGAAACCTCTAACCTTTGACACCTTCCCAGAAAAACCATTGTTTGGCTATGTTACCCGCTTGCTCAGCCCCTCTTATAGCGTTGTTAGTTGCAGGTGAAGATGAAGATCGTTCCATGTTGGAACTTGTTGTTGGAATATCACAATATCTATTATTATTTTTAACACACCTATATACTGGGCATGGGTGGAAGGCTTGGCCTTTTGCTCGGTGTTTTGTTCCACTCATGCCACCTTAGGAGCCGATAAACCGGCATTATGTTCCTTGATTTTGCGTTCCTTACACGGTTGGGTATATGGGGACCCCTTGACAGTCCGTCTTTGAATAAAACACCTCCAGCAAGGCTCAACTTCGGTTTTAATTTGCCTCATAATAACAACTTAATTAATTAATTAAATTTGCATAGGGGGTCGCGCCCTCGGGATTCTTTACTACATAGCAGGGGGGCCAGTGCTGATGGTGTTGGTCCCAAATGGGGAGTATGCGGGGCCACCTTGGGGAAACCCCAGGGTTGGTTTTACTCGTATAATCGCCCATCCGGTCGTGGCCTGAGACGAGATACGCGCGGCTACTATCAGGATGTCGACGCACCGGGAGGTCTTGCTGGACTTGTTTTACCATTGTCGAAATGTCTTGTGCACCGCGATTCCGATCCTGATCGGATTGTCCCTAAGATAAGGGGTAATACTTATTATTATCTCAGCTGTTCGTGAGAGCTTGTGATGGGCTAAGTTAGGACATCCCTGCAGGGTTATGATCTTTCGAAAGCCGTGACCGCGGTTATGTGGTAGATTCGAATTTGTTAATGTCCGGTTGTACAAAACTTGATAGAGGATCCAAAGTAAAAGACACACCGTGACTGTCTCTTTTCACTTTGAGAAGAGAACACGGTGGGGTTATGTTTGACTCGTAGGTAGTTCAGGATCTTTAGTGATCATTACTAGTTGCAACCGTTTGCGTAGATGCTCATCTTATTCTTGCACTTGTAAGTTTAGCCACCATACTTATTCTTAGCCGCTGCTGCAACCTCACCACTTTACCTCTTCCTACCCATTAAGCCTTGCTAGTCTTGTTACCCATGGTTATGGGATTGATGAGTCCTCGTGGCTCACAGATACTACAACAACAGTTGCAGGTGCAGGTTTCCGATGACTTGACGTGAGAGCGATGTCCGTTGTGTTGGAGTTCTTTCTTCTTCTTCTTCTTCTTCAGTCTTGGGTTAGGTTCCGGGTCGGCAGCATTGGATAGCAGATGGATGTCGTTGTGCTTTTCATGTTTGCATCCGTAGTCGGATGTCTTTTATTGATGTTGTTGTATTCATGTGAATTGTATGCATTGTTGTATCCCCTATGTATTTATGTAATGGTACGATGTAATGATATCCATCTTGCTAAGCGCCCGAAATGCGGTTGTGCCTCAATCACGTAAGTGTCACGTGATCGGGATAGAATCGCATCTTGGGCCTAACATGTCTCACGCGGTTTCGGGCGAGTAGAGGCTCTTTTGGCGTTTCGTTCGAAATTTTGAAACACAAGCATTCACGTTTAGAGTACTCTTGAACTTTGAGGATTGACCTAAATAGACAACATTAAATTTGACCTTGTATGTTTGAAAACCTCATTAAATTATCCGCTTCTTTTTGAAATTTTGACACTTGAAAATCCTATACTACGATTATTTTGGAATGGAGGAGCTAACTTAGAATCTATTTTGTACACGACTACATATGCTATTATGTACAAAATCAGAGCAAAGATTGGTGCCCCCATAATTTAGGTATGATTTTACAAATGCCATGATCTCAAATTCAAATAATTGAATGGACTTCATGTTGAATTCGATTTTTGAAACCACCTTAAGTTGAATTCAAATGTATGTTAGTCCATATGTAGCTATTTATAATGTTCATTGTGTAACTTTCGTATGTATAATGTGCTTTACACACACAACATGAACTATACTCACGTTTATATTCGATTGCTAAAGCGATGAATTCTCTGGAGTTCAAATTACTAACCATGTGGATCAATTGTGTCGAATAATAACATAGACATGCTCAAATTTGATAGAATCTAGATGTCTGATGGATAAATGATCGTTCCTTACGCGAATTGCAAATATCATGATCCCATCCTAATATTTGGATACAATTTATATATTTAATCAATGTGTACAACAGTCTTGTACGAGTAGTTTCACTCTCCATCGGTGGTCTCTCACACATGCTCACACACTCTCTCCCGAGGTGTCTTTCTCGCACACATGCTCTCGATATAACCCTCCCTCCCTGTCGTAACCATTTACGACTGTTTTCACTAACCTTTATCACAAGCACTCGCCCTCTCGCAAGCATATACACGCACAATCCCCATCGACCCTTTCTATATACATAGACCTGCCTACGTGTATCATGTACGCACATTATCTTTAGGACTGTCTCTCACTCATTGTCTCATACCTCTTTTCCTAATCGACGAGTATGATTCTAGCAGAGCATTTGTAGGATGCCCCTTAAAGTTAGGTTGGATGAATAGTAATATCAGAGATAAAGGGGTTACCTTAGTCTGAGAACCTAGGGTTACAAAACCTAGCCGGCTTTGTCAGTCGACGTAGAGTCCTTCACAATTATGCTATCTTTGTCTTGTACGACTAGTCATCCATGGGTCTCCCAAAATGCGTCACGGAACGACCAATGTGGCGCGGGACGGAACCAAATGAAGGGCCTCACCTCGACCCACCGGACCTCACACGGTGACACACCCTCTGCCCCCACGTCTCGTTATCTTCTCACACCCACACATACCAACACACACACCACACAAAAAAATGCTCCTGGTGCCTCTATCCACACCCCCCTTGCATGTACACACTCAAGGTAATCTCTCGCCATGACGTCATATTCATCTCTCTCTCTAGACCACTCTCATTTCTCGTGCTATCTCTCCCACGCCCCCTGCCGGCCCGTCTATCCATGCCTCTCTCGAATACGTAATACACACACATACCTCTCTAGGCCCTGCCAAATGCATCAACTACACATTCACACATGTTACATCAGGTACCCCATTGATCTAAAAAGCCCTCTCTTCACGTCTATTTCGCATACAACATTCCTTTTGAATAAAGTGTGGCCAAAAAAATATTTTAGAATTTCTACATATATACAACATTACAAAGTTGTATGGAGGAGTATGAACGCTTGCATTGGATGGTGCCCACTATGATATTTATTCCGCACTGTGAATTTGTATATTTTTATACTATATATAAAGTTAGTCATAGTAAAGAGAAATGAAGAGCATCTCTCTCTCCATCGCATACCCCCCCTCTACGCCCCATTCACGTACGCACTCAAACTATCTCCAGGTCCTCTAAAAGTAAGCCCCCAGCACATTCATGCATGTTTCATCTTTCTCTCGCTATATATACAATGGCGATCATTGTATTTTAAGCGAAAGCACGATATGTACATTGGACTTCAGAATCCACTCATTACGGTCACCACTTACGTTTTGTGGTTATTATATAATCACGGGCTCACCGTACAACTCTGTATTTGCTCAAGACATGACTAGTTGACAAGTTAAACGCTTCATGTGGCACCTCTAGTGTGGCATCACATTATCTCACTACCATCGGGCCCACCTGTCGGCTTGTATCTACTCTTCATATATACTCTTATAAAATACTAGCAAGATGCCCATGCGTTGCACGGAACATCAAGATGCATTTGTATGAGTAGTTTATCTTGTGGGAGAAAAGGATGAACAAGGGAAGGCCTTATTTGCAAGTGTGGAGAGGGGTGTGGGTATCTTTTTGCAAAATTGCCATAGTTTCCTTCCTATCCGCAGATATAGATCGAACAGTCTATATTGAGGATGGCAGGTACACAATCATCACCGACTATGCTTTTCTATAAGAGTAGGGATAAAATACACTCTTATAAAAAACAGAGTTGGTTATGATGGTGTGCCTGCCATCCTGCAATGTATGTCGTCCGATTTATATCTGACGGATAGGAAAGAAACTATGACAATTTTGCAAAAAGGTACCCACACACCTCTCCACATTTGCAAATAAGGCCTACCCTCATTCATCCTTTTCTCTCACAAGATAAACTAGTCATACAAATGCATCTTGATATTACGTGCAACGCATGGGCATCTTGCTAGTAAGAATGAAAACAAACGACAACAAAATATTGGACGGTGGTTCGAAGTCATGACCGCGGGCACAGCGGACAAGGTGGCCTTGCATTGATATGTTGAGCCGTCTGTTTTAACACACATGAGCTGGTGTGGTGATTATACACACACGCACGCATGCACACGAACTGCATGCACGCAACACTCACACGAACACATGTACCCACGCACGCACGCAACACTCACACGTACACACGCACGCATGCATGCACACACCAGTACACCACACGACCAAGACGCACTCTCACGCTCAAGTGCTCAACCTACACGTGCATGCGCACACATCAGGCCGTGACAGACACATACACAACCAGGTGATTCCCATGCACGGGGTGTAGTCTTGTCGCGCCTGCGTAAATTTGTCTTTATCTGATCTTTTCCCTATGCGAACTGATAGGTGGGACCCACTAGGAACATGTTCAATTTAACTAGTCAACATGGTGCCATGCAGACTATTTTGCCGGTCAACAGAGTGCAATCCGATGCCGAACCGTGAGCAAGTGACTGTATAATCACTGCAAAACGTATATAGTGACCGTAATCAGCTTATTCTGAAGTTCGGTGAACGTATTACGCTTTTCTCTCTGTAGGCCCTCCAGAACTACATCTCTACACGTTCTCGCATGTTAGATCTAACAACTATGCAATACAGCACCACTACTACACTCTAACACAATAAATCATATGTGTTTTTAGTTTTACTAGATATCATATTGTTACTAAATTATTCAGTTTGCATACATTAAAATTGCCTTTGAAATGTATGGCCAGTATCATATACCGCGCGGGAAAAATGTCGCCCTTTCCTGTTTAATCGGGTTTGTATCAATGGATCGTGTGAAACAACAAAACTATAGTACTATATACAGTAAAAGTGACAGTTCACTGGGCCGTCGTGTCGTGTACTCCTCCGTTGTAAGAGTGGAGCGCTCGCTTTCGTAAATCTTCTAGTCCCTTTCGTCGACATGTGGGGCATCAAGCTACCGGGTCCACATGCCATACCGGAATACAGTGCAGAGCAGCCGCGGTGAAGCACCCAGTCATGGCGCCAACGTAGTAATGAGCAATGAGGCGTCAAATCACAAAGCTGCACCTTTCCCACAGTTAAGTTGGAGGGACGGAAGTAATAATGCTAAAAAGAAGAAGTTGGAGGGACGAAGCAGCCATCATTTCACTCATTGCTGAATCAGCTTCTCCCTCATCTTCTTCAAGTTAACCACGTGTTGCTTATGCCCTTGTTCTGCCTCATGTGGGAAGCGGATCGGCTTGGTGAAGCACTGACACATGGGACTGCATGTTAGCAAACCGCCAGGACAATGTCCTCTAAAAATAAGAAACCTCCCCCGCCATCCGCAAGGCAAAATCACCTCCTTTTTACTAATTTTGATTCTATAATTTTTTAGATCAATATAATTGAGATTTTATAGATAGCACACATGAGCAAAACCAAGTGGTACGGTTAAGGGCATCCAGAATCTGTAGCCAAATGTGAAAATAGCTTTTGGGATCTTGGGAACCATTGTGGACGGTGTTGCCAAAGCCAAAAGGATGGAACTGAAGCTCCCTGATTGATTGATTGAAGGAATAGAAAAATGCAACGTCTCTGCTCTTTCTCCCGTGCTTGGATGCATGTACAGTATAGAGGACAGTGTCTACTCCCCTGTCCCTTCTATCACAAATCACAAAGCAGTGAGGCGTCAAATCACAAAGCACAGACGAAGCAACCATCATTTCACTCTTCACTGACTCCGCTTCTCCAGCGCCTTCTTCGAGAAACCATCTCACCGCACTAAGCTGGACGGGCGACGCTATTGTGTATGAGTAGTACTAGTACATTTACACGTCCTTTGGTTCAATGGACTTGCTGGATGCAAATAAGGTGGTTGTCCCGGCAAGCAGGCGACACTTGCGAACGACTTAGCGTGGTCTCCCTCAATGGTGTTCTTCGTCGAACGCACTTGCGAACGACTTACCATTCGAGATATCGTCGAAGTCGACCGCAATGGGGAAGGAAGTCAAACATAGTTACTACCTCCATTTTTTGTACACAAGGCCAGTATATCAAAATTACAATTTGCAAAAGGCCACTAACACTAATCGGGGAAAAATTGATGGGGTTTGCCTCATACTAGCAACCAAGGACATTAATATCCCCTGCATGCATGCGGAAGTGAGAAGGTTGGTTTGCATGGCGCTGCATTAATCAAGCGATGAGGAGTGAGATGGTTAGCTCTTTGGGCTTTGGAGAAAAAAGTACGTATTAATTGACACGTGAAATGAGGATTTGTATCGATTAATCGCGCGAAGGAAAACCCCGTCTTTCTTTTTTAACACTAATAATCCTAGTACGTAGTACTACCTCCGTCCTGGTTTATTGGTCCTCATCGTATTTCGTGCCAAATTTTGACCATAAATTTAACTAACAAAATGTTCATGCATGTCACAAAAAAATATATCATTGGAAACTATGTTCAAATACAAATCTAACGATACATTTTTTTAACATGCATTAATATTTTGTTAGTTAAATATTTAGTTAAATTTGGGCACAAATTTCAAGGTGGACCAATAAACCAGGACGCAGGTAGAACTACGTACTTATCCTGTTTGGGTCTAGGCCTTGCATTGCCATACTTCGCCACACATTTTCGCCAAGCTTGCCTAAAGTTTTCAAAATGAAAAGGAGGTACACTTGCGCACGGCTGTCGCGGTGGCACCGCACCCTCACACGGTCGCTCCTGCACGCCGCGGTCTCACCGCACGCTCAAATGCACAGTCGCTCCTGCACGCCGCAAACCCAACCAAGGGAACACACCCTCACTGACACGTGCTATCGCATGTGGACAAACGAAACTCAGCCATCCTACCGCTGAGACATAATTTTCGTTCATAGAGTATGTTTATCCAACCGCATGTTGGGGAGTATCCGTACGGCCCGTGCGTTGGTCTGTTGGGGAAAAAGAAGAGGTGAGGAAGAAGGGTGAGGATACGTAGGATATTCATCCAACCGCCTGAAATGGTAGACTGACCCAAGTCAGGCGACATGCATAACAATATATGTTTTTACACAACAAAAGATCATAAAACAACAACATAAAGAAAACTATCACTACTCGCGGAACGAGACGGCCTCGTCATCTTTGACTGCCGGCGCGAACTAGCCGTAGCTGCCGACGTGTGTCTCCGCATCGTGGTTGTCCTCGGCCTCCAGCTACTCGTTCACGCGGAGCATGCGGGCGCTCTGCATGGACGAGAGCACCGCCCGGTTCAAGTCGAGGATGTCTGGTTCCGCCTGCAGGAGGACCTTAATGGCGGCGGCATCTTCGCGCTCCGCGTCGAGTCGAGCCTCCACCGCCCGGTTCAAGTCCAGGACGTCCGGTTCCTCCTGCAGGAGGGCCTCGATGAGAGCGGCATCCACGCGCACCGGGTCGAGGCAAGCCTCTGCTGCCCGGTTCAAGTCTAGGACGTCCGGTTCCGCCTGTAGGAGGGCCTCGATGGCAGCGGCATCCGCGCGCTCCGCCTCAAGTTGAGCCTCCGCCGCCTGCTTCACATCCATGACATCCGGTTCTGCCTGCAGGAGAGCCTCGATGGCAGCGGCATGCGCGCGCTCCGCGTCGAGTTCAGCCTCTGCCTCCCGGTCCTCCTTTAGTATCGCCAGGTTGAACCGCTGGTCCGCCTGCACCATGGGGGACTCGGACGCTGACACGAAGTTGACGTCCATCATCTCATACCCATCGGGGGCCTTCTGCGCCGCGACCTATGCCATGAACATTGGATCAGCTTCCTCCTCCTCGTAGCTTGGCTCTAGAGAATTCGGGGATTGGCCCGCCGCAAAGCGAGCTTGCGAACGGAGGTCTCTAGCGTCGACCACTGCTGCGATTTCTGCACGGCGCTCCGGCGTCAGCATCTTGTAGTACGTGATCTTGCGGCGCACCATGGTTTTCGGCGAACTAGGGGATGCTTGATGCGGGCTAGGGGATCGAAATGTGGGGGAAGGGGTTGGAGTAGGCCGAGCAGCGAAGGTCTGTTGTGAATAGTGGTTCCGGTGACGACCGGTCAATCGGTTTTGACTGTACATCGCTCTTGTCGCATTCGCGTTGCAGGTCGGCACACTGGACACTCCATGTCACTCACCGAATGGAACGCGCTTCGTCTTGCATTTTCGCTCGCTTGTGGGACCACAGTTGAGAGAAAACCGACGTCCCTCCCCCTCCCCCACCTGCATCATTTTATGCGGAGTAAATAAAAACAGAGGGAGTATACTACGGATGAGGATCCCCTGACGTGGCCGAACCCATTGAGTAACTGACATGCGGGGCCTAGCACGCATGGGGTCCGCTAGTAAGTGACCGAAAGGGAGGCTAAGGCAGGGATACATATGTGAAAGGAGCTTCCATGATATATTTTTCACATTATACATCTCATGTACTATTAATCTTGTCAATAGTCAAATGCGGTTTTGAAAAACGCATTAGAGAATGGTTAATAATATAGCCAGTCGATGGCTATAAGGAACTGCCATGTCATCTATCGATCTCGTCAACATGAACCGAATGGGATGTCAAAACTAAGACGCGAAGCGACACGTAGTGGAGGCAAAGTGAAACTTCAAACGAACCATTTTTGTTGTATGCATGTCGGACAAATTACAAATAAACATTGGAAATAGAAGCATGGTCTAGGCCCACATGCGAATGATACTCGGTGGAATGTTCAAATGAGGCATGCGGGAGAATGGACTCGCCCGGAGGGCGACATGATCGACGGAGAGGAATGAGAAATAAGAAAACGCCACATGATTATACTTGAACGGCTCAAATAAACAATAAGTTGTCTCGCTTGGCCTACATAGTGAAAGGCCTAATGCGCAACGCGGAGCACTAACACTCGAATATGGCCGGGAAAACAGGGAAACCGACATGTGGGGCATACTTGTCGGGACGATGTAGCGCAAACTAGTCCAATGGAGGAGCCGGCCCATGACCTCGTCGCCACCGGCAACCATTCATGTGGGTCGTGGGGGCCACTAACGTGTCGCAGCTCCAGCACCGCCTCTAGACACGGCGACCGCGGTGAGCGACACTCTCATCGTCGCTAGACACGGTCGGTTTCAGTGTGATGAGGGTGGCGTTAGTGCTATGGCACAACCAAAAATATGTTTGGTTTGTGCCCATGGTTGCCCCATCAAAGCATTGGTTAGCCAAATTTTTGGTTGAGGTTTTGGTTGCCCATGATTTGGCCGACATCAGCAAGAAGAGTTCATTGGCATGCCAAAAAAATGGCAACCATCCAAACAAATACCAATCTTTGGGTCATGACCAAAATTTTGGTAAGGTGCACTTTGGCCACAATCCAAACACACGCCAACATCCGGCTCGTCGAGGATGCACGGGGCGCCGTGACGCGTCCGCGGAGTGGTGTAGCGCGGCCAACTGCATCCTCAGGACCTGAGACCATGCCGGGTCGTCTTCTTTTTCAATAACATGCGTGATCGCATGTGAGCAAAGGGCATCTCCAACGTTCACACGACCGCAACTGACTACCCTGGCACACCAAAAACCCTCGTCCCTCGCCCCGTCGTGTGGTGCGTTCCCAGCCGGCGCCAGCTACCTGCATTCATGCCATCCGTCTGTATGCCGTTCTTAAGAGGCTCGGTGCCCGAGGAACCAACTCCGACGACTTAATGACGCACCAGGACACTCGGCCACACCGGAATGCGCTACTTAAAGCCGCAACGCCTAGCTAACCTCCACACCATAGCGCATCGTCCTCCTACCTGGCACCACATCCGCCATGACCGCAAGCACGAATGTTCTGCGGGAGAGCTTGTCTTCGGGGATGGAGCTCGAGGTCGCCGCCCTCGCTCAAGTCACCACACAAGCGGTGGCCATGCTGGCGGCTGATGAAGGGAGCACCGTCAGCCACGCGTCCTACTTGCCGCTGTCCAACGTCCGGCACCGCCGAGGTCGGGGAATCCTCCGAGGATGAGTAGGGCATGGGAGGCGGCAGGGCATGGCGTGCCAACTAGCCGGTCCGTCTCCCGTGTTCTACTTTTCCTCGCCGGAGACCGCACCTTCACTTCACGGGTCTTGAATCCCGCCCCTGTACATGGAGATCGCAGATGGAGGACATCGGTCGCCGCCATAGAATAGGTTTAGGGTCAGGTTTCTTTTATTTTTTTGTCCTATAAAAGTTCAAAATGTTATGAAAATAGGGCGTGTTTGCATTAATCTTGGCCGGTGTATATGAACTTTCACAATAATATAGTATATTGTAGGAGTACTAGCAAGATGCCCATGCGTTGCACGGAAGATCAAGATCTTGTGGGAGAAAATGATGAACGAGGGAAGGCCTTATCTGCAAATGCACATTCACGCATTTCACATCTACGGGAACCTATGAAAGGGTTAACGTAAATTGCCTCTCTCTCTCTCCTCCCCTGATTTTCATGGTGGTGGGCCCCTCCCTCCCCCCAATCTACAATCAACAGCTCACACATTTCACATTATGTTAATTACGTAACTAGGACTACGTAGGTGTAGCATTACTCGTCCTAAAAAACCCAACTGAGCCAACCTCCCAGCATATCGCGCGGTAAAACACCCGGCCGCGCCGTTTTAGTCGGGATTACCGGATTACTAGTAGTAGTATCGATGGATCGCGCGAATCAACAAGTTTTCTTTGAGGGGCAAAGCACCTAGTTTAAAAGGAAAAAAAGGCGATACACTGACAACACCCCTGTCGCGGTCGCATTGCACCCCACACACGTTCGGTCCTGCACACGGCTCACACAAACGGAACAGGCTTCGGCTTGCCTCTTCACTGACACGTGGGACTAGCCTTGGAGAAACCGGCCATGCGCCAAACTCCCCCCGCCCACTGCACGAAAATCCTCCCCCCACCCAAAAATTCCCCTCAAATCCTAGATTCAAACTCCCTTCGGCCAACTAGCCAATAATATTCCCCAAACCCCCTACAACCCGTCCCCCTCCACTCCATTCGCTCCACCAAAGCCGCCCTCCCCGCCACGCCGATATGTCGGTGCCGCGGTTCGTCGAGGGGACGCACAGCTATCCTATCGCTCCCATAGTACACTCTCGTAGACTGTCGTCCTCTAGCCACGCTGCCACTGCTTGCGACGTTCTTGTGGATGCGCACGGTGGTCAGCATCGCCATCGCTGGTGACGTTTGTGTGGAGACGCACGGCGGTCAGCTTCTCCCACGGTACGCGCAATCTAGACTGAGGCCCCGTGCATGTCGGTGTAGCTCTGAATGTTAGCTGATAGACGATGTTAATCTCACTGTTTGCCGAAGTAGTTTACAGTCAATATGCTCTGCTCAAGAAGCTTCCTTGCCCTGTTCTGCACTCAATCTGCTTAGCTGAGATGGCATGCCAAGGTCGATTAGTTGCTAAAATATCCTGCCATATATTTATTGTGACGTAGATTGCCATGGTCTAGTAGCCAATCTGTTAGGTGAAATAACTCTACACCATTTTATACTCGATCTTTGTTGTTGTGATGGCCTTCAACAGTGTCGGCGTACTGGGAACAAGGATACCCAGACTTGCCTGTCTGCGCGCCGCGACACGCTCCTACAAGCAGCCTGGTACGGCCGAGCTACTCGACCAGCTGCTCAAGACCCTCGCGAGGGGCCAGGCCTTGCGAGGAGAACGACGCCAAGACCTCCTCGGGAGTGGCCTCGGTAAGGCGTTCCGGAGGGGCGGAGAATCCAAGGCCAATCTTGCCTCAGGAGGAGGCAGTGATGTCAGTAGTGACGCACCGCGCCAGCGGGTGCCAGCGCCCGCCAATGGCGCAGTTACCATTTCGGTGCAAGAGGGACAGCGCAGCCGCAAGTTCCCGAGGAGCGGGGCAAAGGTTTCCTCATTGGTGCAACGAGACTGAAGACCGCAAGGACGACAAGGAGGATGTCATCATCGAGCCCACCACCGTGTCATCGCCTGACCCTTTTGCAGGAGAAGACTGCTTTTGTCAGGGTAGGAACATCCTTGTGTTCCCGCTCAAAAATGGCCGTTGTGGAATCCCTTCCCGCCTAAACATTTCGGGGGAAGAGGATCGTGGCCGCCTATATAAGTAGCTAGGATTCCCATTGAGGAAGGTGATTGACTCACACACTTGACCACCGCACAAGGAGCAAGAACACTAGCCTCCTGACCCTCCTGAGCTCGCCTCCTGAGCTCAGGAACCCTTGTACCAGTTCATATTTTAGCTCACCCGGAGCCAATCCACCAAAGCAGGAAGTAGGGTCTTACACCTCGCGGTGGCCCGAACCTGGAGAAAGTGTTTGTTCGTTGTTTGCTTGAATCCTTCCACCGAGACGAGAGCGAGGCGCTAGGTAGACGCGAGTGGGAGAGATCTTCGTTCACGCCCCTGTGTTCGAACTTAACGGGTTTTGCGGAGCCCTGAATCCGACATTTGGCACGCCAGGTAGGGGGCGTGTCGAAATAGCGCCTCTCTGATGACCTCGCTTCTCCTCTCCGGTGCGGCGCCTCTACGATGGCTGTGGCTGGCCAGCCACAGCCGTGCGGGGGCTGGCTCTTCCCCCGCCGACATAGCAGCATCATCGGACTACGCCACCAATGCGCGCCCCTCCCCCTTCTTCCACGACGCTTCTACCGGCCAGGCCACTGGAGGACGGCCTACACCACCACTCCCGCTTCCTGTGGCCTCGCCGGTCGCGCTCTAGGAGTGGCGGGGGCGGGCCCAGTACCGGCCGCCCGCTGAGACCCGCACCACGCAGACGGCCCGCAGCTGCGAGCTGTAGGGCGTCAGCTGGGAGAGGCGGCCTTGCCGCAGGTTCGCCTGCATCCTTGGTGGGTCCCGAGCACCGATGTCCGCTCGACATGACAAGTCGCACTTTCGGCAGGTGGGAGCTGTTGCCCAACCGCGAGAGGCCTTGCAGGTGCAGGACGGGTCGAGGCCCGCCATCACCTTTGGCCCCGGCGACCTCGCCCCCGAAGCGACAGCGCTGGCACTCTCCCCACGGTATGCACGCCTACCATCTACGTGGTGGCCGTGACAAGAAACCTCATCGACGGCGGCGCCGGCCTCAACATCCTCTCTCCCGAAGCCTTCGGTCACCTTCCTCTGTCCTACAGGCAGCTCCTTCCCACCAAGCCCTTCTCAGGGGCCGCATGCTCGGCCGTCCCGCTCGGCTAGATCCGCCTCTCGGTCACCTTTGGTACACCGGCTAACTACTGGACTGAGCTCATCGATTTTGACGTCACGCCCATCCGCCTACCATACAACGCCGTCCTCGGCTTCCCTGCCCTATCAAAATTCATGGCGGCAACTCACCCGGGCTACAAGGCCGTCAAGATGCCTGGGAGCAGTGGCCTCATCACCGTCAAAGGGGACCCTAAGGCCGCCCTTCAGGTCCTCGGGCGCGCATACAAGGCCGCCGCTGCCGCAACTCACCCAACGGTGAAGGGGTCTCTGGAGCCTCCGGAGGCCGCGCCTACCAAGAAGAAGCAGCTCTTTTCTCAGGACCCCGCCGAGACGAAGCAAGTGCCTGCCGACGAAGAAGGCTCAGGAGCCACCTTCACCATCGGCACGGGCATGGATCCAAAACAAGAGGCGACGCTGATTGGCTTCCTTAGAGCCAACAAGGACGTGTTCGCCTGGAAGGCCGCAGATTTGGTCGGGGTGCCAAGGCATGTCATTGAGCATCACCTGACCGTGTGCCCCAATGCGCCCCCCATCAAGCAGAAGGCACGTAGACAAGCCCCGGAGAAGCAGGCCTTCATCATCCAGGAGGTTAGGAAGCTGGAGGAGGCTGGTGTCGTACAGGAGGTACGACACCTGGAGTAGCTGGCCAACCCCGTCATCGTCCCGAAGAAAGGAGGCAAAGAACACATGTGCGTCGACTTCACGAGCCTCAACAAGTTCTGCCCTCAAGACCCCTTCCCTCTTCCGCGCATCGACCAAATCCTGGATTCGACGGCTGAGTGCAACCTGCTCTACTTCCTTGACGCATTCTCGGGCTACCACCAAATCAAGATGGCGGTGGAAGACGTGGAGAAGACGGCGTTCCTTACCCCATGCGGGGTCTACTGCTAAACCTCCACACCCTTCGGGCTGAGGAACGCGGGCGCTACCTTCCAGCGCCTGATGCACATCACCCTCGGCCCTCAGCTCGGGAGGAATGCTGAGGCCTACGTCGACGACATAGTGGTAAAGACCAAAGAGGCCACGACCCTCATCCAGGACTTAGAAGAAACATTCCCCAACCTGCGCAAGGTGAAGCTTTGCCTCACCCCGGAGAAGTGTGTGTTCGGCGTACCCTTTGGCAAGTTGCTAGGGTTCCTGGTTTCGCACCGAGGCATTGAGGCCAACCCGGAGAAGATCAAGGCCATCGAGAAGATGAGGCCGCCCACAAACCTGAAGGAAATGCAGAAGATCACCGGGTGTGTGACATCCCTGGGGCGCTTCATCTCTATTCTCGGGGAACACGCCCTCCCGTTCTTCAAGCTCATGAAGAAGAAGGGGCCCTTTGAGTGGACTCCGGAGGCCAATGCCGCTTTCCAAGACCTCAAGAAGTACCTCATCAGCTCACCGGTCATGGTAGTACCATGACCCCTGGATCCCATGACGCTCTACCTCGCCGCAACGCCTCATTCCGCCAGCGCAGCACTGGTCGTGGAGCGCGAGGAAAAGCTCCAGATCACAAGGCCACCAGGCGGCTCAGCACCCTCAGGGCCCGCGCCACTCGCTGACACGGCCTCAGAGGCAGGCTCAACCACGGGCACCGACGGCCCCGCCGCTCAGCAAGAGCCTCCTGAGGCTCCTGAGGCGCCAGCGGACCCTGCTGCGCCGACCCTTGTGGAGCACCCAATATACTTCATCAGCACAGTACTGCGCGACGCGCGTTCGCGCTGCCCGATGACCCAGAAGCTGGTTCTGGCACTCCTCGTCGCCTCCAGGAAGCTGCGCCACTACTTCGAAGGCCACCCCATCAAGGTCGTCTCATCGTACCCCCTCGAGAAGGTGCTACGGGGCCCAAATGTCGTCGAGAGGGTCGCCGAGTGGAACATCGAGCTTCAAGCGTTCGAGCTGGAATTCAGCACCACGCGGGTGATCAAAGGAGCGGCTCTGGCAAACTTCATGGAGGAATGGACTGATGCACCCAAGCAGGGGGCCAACGAAGACCGTTCATTGTCCCTCGGCCATGAAGCCCCAGACGGATGGGTGGTGTACTTTGATGGCGCCTTCTCACGCCTCGACGCGGGGGCTGGCGCTGTGCTGGTATCCCCCACTCAGGATAAGTTGTACTACGCTATGCAGCTCTGCTTCCAGCAGGGCGAGAAGGTCTCCAACAACATTACCTAGTACGAGGGCCTGATCGCCGGGCTCAAGGCCGCCGCTGCGCTAGGGGTGAAGCATCTCACCATCAGGGGCGATTCACAACTCCTCGTGGATTTCTCCAACAAGAAGTACAAGCCCAAGGATGAGCACATGGGGGCATACCTGGAGTAAGTGCACAGGATGGAGAAGCGGTTCCAAGGGCTGGAAGTGCAGCACGTGCCGCGAGGCACCAACAAAGAAGCGGATGACATCGCCAAGCGATCCTCCAGGCGGGAGCCCCATAGGCTAGGCGTCTTCGAGGAGCGACTACTCAAGCCATCAGCAGCACCATCAGTGCCCAAGCCGGCCTCCCCTCGGCAGGGGCTACCAACAGCGCCCCCGGACGATGCCCCTCCCTGCAGACCACCGTCCGGAGCCCGCCTGTTGCTCGCTGCGGAGCCCGAGGAGGGGTGCTGGACCCAAGGACTCAAGATGTACCTACAACATGATGCCCTACCAGACAAGGAAGAAGACGCGGAATGCGTGGTTCGACAGGCTTCAGCCTACTGCATCCAAGACGGTGAACTCTATAGGAGGCGCCCCAACGACGTCTCGCTAAGGTGCATCTCGAGAAAGCAAGGGCGCGAGCTGCTAGCTGATATCCACGGTGGGGACTGGGGTCATCACTCATCGTCCTGCACCCTCGTGGGAAAGGCCTTCCGTAGCGGCTTCTATTGGCCCACGTCGCTCAATGACGCCACAGAGCTCGTGCGAGCCTGTGAGGCGTGCCAGTTTCATGCCAAGAAGATCCATTAGCCAGTGCAAGGCCTCCAGACGATTCCGCTCTCCTGGCCCTTCGCAATCTGGGGATTGGACATCCTAGGTCCTCTCCCTCGGGCCGCAGGGGGCTACCGCTTCCTCTACATCGCCATCGACAAATTCACCAAGTCGGCGGAAGTGGAGCCTGTTCGCGCAATCCCAGCCGGGTCAGCTGTCAAGTTCATCCAAGGCCTCGTGAGGCGATTTGGGGGTCCTCAACCGCATCATCACGGATAACGGTTCGCAGTTCACAAGCAATCTCTTCAGGTCATATTGTGCTAACCATGGAACACATATCTGCTACGCTTCGGTGGCTCACCGCAGGAGCAACGGCCAGGCTGAGCGTGCCAACGTGGCAGTCTTGCATGGCCTCAAGACGCGCAGCTTCAAGAAGAAGCTCGAGGCTTGCGGCAGGGACTGGATTGACGAACTCCAGTCCGTGTTGTGGTCAATCCGAACCACTGCCACCAAACCTATGGAGGAGACTCCCTTCTTTCTCGTCTATGGGGCGGAGACGGTCCTCCCTCACGAAGTCAAGCATCGCTCCCTATGGGGTGGACGCCACCTGGCGGATGGACCTCGTGCTCGGCGAGGAGGGCCGCCGCCGGGCTTCCCTAAGGGTGGCGCGTTACCAGCAGGCGCTGCGATGGTACCACTGCCGCAACGTCCGCACAAAAACATGTGAAGTTGGTGACTTGGTCCTGAGGTGGGTCCTCTCCCGTGAAGGGCTGCACAAGCCCTCGCCCATGTGGGAGGGCCCGTTCAGAATCGCCCGTGTCTCTAGGCCTGGTGCTGTGCGCCTGGAGACGCAGGATGGGATACCTATCCAGAATTCCTGGAACATCGAACACCTCAGGAGGTTCTATTCATAATCAAGGCTCCGTGCCCGTGAAGGTCTCCGCCCGCGACACTCTCACGTAATAATTAGTTGGGGTTGTACACGCCTCGGAGTCTCCTGTGCGTTGCCTATGGGCCCTCAGACGGGGCTGCCACCCACGCCCCAGTGGCAGTCCTTAGCTCCGCGCTGGGAAGAAGACGTAGTGTAGGGGTCGGACGCGACCTTTTTCCTTTTTGCTTGGTGTTTGGCTATCAGCCTTTTCTACTTTCTTGGCTATCAGCCCTTGCTCTACCCCATGCTATGAAGTTCTCGTGTTTCTCGTGCTTCTTGCGTTTCGTTGAGAGTTTTGTGTTTGGATATTTCTCAACGGCTTTAAGTTCAGCTATGCCACTTGCTCTCCTTCACGCGCCTCATGCGTGGGGCTGGGGCACGGTCGGTCACCGGACCTCGTCCATCGTGGCCCTGTGACCTCGCCAGCCCAAGCCTGCTCAGGCTCTGGCACATGACTGCTCAGCCCGCGCAACCTACCAATCCGCTCATGCTTTTGTGCTCTAACTCTCGCTCGGCACTCTCAGCAGATTTCAGCGATTGACCCCCGCTCAGGGGCTGTACGAGTCGGACCCAGCCACCTCCTCACGACCCGAAGGGGCTCATGATGCCAGAATCGGGAGGACTCCGCCTCAGGACGGCAGGACACATAAAAGCTAAGTGACTTCATTCAAGCAACAAAAGCATGACGACGAGTTCTCGCTTCTTACATACATCACAACCCATTACACGCCTCCTCAAGGCAATTTAAAATTTGATGTAGAAAAGACGTGAAGGAAAAGAAGGGGAAGAAGCAGAAGCCGCTCTCGCTTAGTTGGAATCCTCCGGCTCCTCCGGCTTCACCAAGCCGTAGCGGCGCGGCGATCCCCTCCCTACGCCGTACCGAGCTCGGCGGCGTGGTGGTTCGTCGCGGCCGCCACTACTGGAGGAGCTGCTGATGCCACAGAGGGGGGCCTCACGACGCCCCCTAGGACTAAGGCCGTCGCCGGAAGGAGGAACTGCTCCTCTGGACGTCTTCGCCCTCCTCGTCGTCAGCCTCGGGATAGCACCCAAGGCGCCTCCCTTCCTCTGAGAAGACTCTGACGAACAGCGTGGAGACGCCATCGTACCTGAAGTGGAGAGCACACCTCCCCCGCAGCCGGCGTGCGCGGGCAAACGACCGCCAACCACGCTCCGAGAACACATCGCCTGAGGGAGCCACCTCGACCTCCACCCAGGATGCGCCGCTGCAACAACTGTCGGCCTATAGCCATATGCCCCCAAGGCCTCCGGTCGGGAGCACGTCGCCAAATGAGCGGGGAAGCCTGAGCCACGGGCCACCGGGCTTCTCCGCCCACACCATGAACTCCGACGAGACATCGAAGGAATGGAACTGTGGGTGCGGAGGGCGTGCGACCGGCAGGCACCTTTGCGCGCTCCATCTTCCTCCATGATCGTGACCACCTTCGCCACGGGAGGACACCCGATGCTGCCCACCGGCAGCCACAGCAGAGCTCAAAGGACCGCGCCCGCCTCCCCGAGAAGACGCTGCGAGTGCGGCGGCATGCTTGCGGGGACGACCGCGATCCCTCCTCGGCCGTAGCGGAACTGGATTCTTCAGGGTCTTCACCTTCTCCGCGGCGGATGGCTTTCTCGGCGGCGCCATGAAGATCTTGCGACGGGGAGGGAGAGTGAAGGACAAGCAAGCAGAAGATGGTGTTGGCTTGAAAATGGCCTGGGGGCTTCCCCCTAGCCCCATTTATAGGGCGGAGGAGCCCAACCGCCAGCCAATGGTGTCGCAGCCATTACTCCCTCTTCACCCGCGCCAAGGAGTTCTCATGTTGCATAGTCGCCAAGGTTGCGTGGGAAGTGGAGCCGCCACGTCCCATCCAACAAATCGCGTGCCGGTCTGGCCCGCAACCTTTTAGGGCCCGCGGCACTTCGTCCTCGCATAAGGCTTCGCCCCGAAGCCAACTCCGCGCGCCCCTTGGGCCCGGGGGCTACTGTCGGTGTACTGGGAACCAGGGTACCTAGACTTGCCTGTCTGCGAGCCGCGACGCACTCCTACAAGCGGCCTGGTACGGCCCAGCTACTCGACCAGCTGCTCAAGACCCTCGCGAGGGGCCAGGCCTCACGAGGAGAACGACGTCAACACCTCCTCATGAGCGGCCTTGGCAAGGCATTCCGGAGGGGCGAAGAATCCAAGGCCAAGCCTGCCTCAGGAGGAGGCAGTGATATCAGCAGTGACGCATCGCGCCAGCGGGTGCCAGCGCCCACCAGCGGCGCAGTTAGCATTTCGGTGCAAGGGGGACAGCGCGGCCACAAGTTCTCGAGGAGCGGGGCAAAGGTTTCCTCATTGGTGCAACGAGACCGAAGACCTCCAGGACGACAAGGAGGATGTCATCGTCAAGCCCAGCACCGCGTCATCGCCTGACCCTTTTGCAAGCGAAGACTGCTTTTGTCAGGGTAGGAACGTCCTTGTGTTCCCGCTCAAAAATGGCTGTTGCGGAATCCCTTCCCGCCTAAACATTTCGGGGGAAGAGGACCGTGGCCTCCTATATAAGTAACTAGGATTCCCACTGGGAAGGGGATCGAGTCACACACTTTACCACCGCACAAGGAGCAAGAACACTAGCCTCCTGACCCTCCTAAGCTCGCCTCCTAAGCTCAGGAACCCTTGTACCAGTTCATATTCTAGCTCACCTGGAGCCAATCCACCAAAGCAGGAAGTAGGGTCTTACACCTCGCGGTGGCCCGAACCTGGATAAACTCTTGTGTGTTTGTTCGTTGTTTGCTTGAATCCTTCCACCGAGACGAGAGCGAGGCGCTAGGTAGACGTGAGTGGGAGAGATCTTCGTTCATGCCCCTGTGTTCGAACTTAACGGGTTATGCAGAGCCCTGAATCTGACAAATAGTTCGATGGATGTGTTCTCTGTTGGAAATACATAGTCCATCATGCTCTGCCTCATTGACTGCTGAAACAGCCTGTCATAATTTAGAACTCAAATCTATTTGCTGAATTATCTTTACATATATTTCGTTACTTAGATTTGCTCATCCAAATATCTTGCCGTAGCTTTAGACATCGACCTAGGTATTTTCTTCTGGACTTCATAAAAAAGCATATATTTTTCCTGTAATATCTAGTAGAAGAACTAATTTGTATTTCTAACAGATGGACATGACTTGGATAACTTCTGCTCGAAGATTCTCCGCTGCATATTTCGAGGGGGTTGAAAACTTCTTGAACTTTATCAGAGCTGAGTATGGTGGTCCGAAATCAGATGTGCTCTGCCCATGTAGTAGTTGTATGAATTCAGTTACAAGACCCCAGTCAACTGTGCCAAATCATCTACACTTGTATGGGATGTCGGTCACATATATTAGGTGGGTTCATCATGGTGAAGCTGTGAACGTCAATGTTATTGACTACGTGGAAGCATCAGATCACCATCTTGATCTGCCTGATTCTCAGGTGGAAGAGGAGGAGGAGGTGGTGGCGGAGCCAGTGAGTTTGACCAACATTGAAACAATGCTACGAAATAAGCTGTCAGTATTCTCAGCTATGGTCACCTTTCTTCAGGTGAAGACATCTGAGCGGATGACCAACAAATCATTCAATGCGATGCTGGCTGCTTTCCGCAAAGCTTTCCCATATGCGTCTGAGCTGCCACACACCTACAGTAAAATGAAGAATTTCCTTCGTGCAGTTGGAATTGGATATGATATGATCCATGTTTGTAAGAATAATTGTGTTCTGTTACGGAAGGATTATGCCAACTTAAGTGAATGCCCGAAATGCAAATCATCAAGATGGAAAGATGGCGATGCTATGAAGAGGATTCTTCATAATGTTCTGAGACATTTTCCAATTACACCAAGATCGCAGAGGTTGTTTCATGATGCTGAAACAAGAGAGGATGTAATGTGGCATTCTAGGAACCAGGGGTACAGAGATCAAAATGTAATGAGCCATCCATCACATGGTAGTGAGTGGAAAAGCTTCAATTAGAAGCACAAAAAGTTTGCTACTGACCCGAGAAACATTAGGCTTGGCTTAGCTTCAGATGGATTTAACCCATTTGGCCACCAGAGCGCCACATATAGCATGTGGCCAGTACTTGTTATCCCTTACAACATGCCTCCAAATGTCTGCACCAAATAATCAAACTACATGATGGCCTTGCGCATCCCAGGTCCAAAAAGTCCTGGAAAGGATTTTGATTTGTTCATGGAGCCTCTTGTGGAGGAACTTCAACAGCTTTGGAGGGGTGTTCTCACTCGAGACCTATATAGGAGCCCACCAGCTGATTTCTTTCTGCGTGATGCTATAATTTGGTGCATCCATGATTATCCGGCTTTGTGCACTATGTGAGGGTGAACGACACATGGTTACAATGCATGTGTTCGCTGGGACAGGAATCCGCTGTCATACGCAATACTTACCAAGATCTGTTACATTGGACACCGCCGTTTCCTTGCCAAGGACAAGTCGCATCCTATAAAATACTGAAGACATGTGTTCAATGCAAAGCATGAAAACCGTGATGCGCCAAAGTGGCTCACCGCCGATGAGTTGCAAGTGGAATTAGGGAAGGTCAGGCATATGACACCAGGAAACCATCCTGATAATGGTAGCAGGAAAAGGAAGCGTGGCAGGGCAGAAGAGAGATTATTGTTTACCCGCAGGTCCACTTTGTGGGACTTGGAGTATTGGAAAGATTTGGATCCGCGGCATAATCTTGATGTGATGCGCATTGAGAAAAATATATGTGACATCATTATCGGCACACTTCTTAATATTGAAGGCAAGACAAAAGATACCTCAAAATCTAGGATATGGCACCAGCTGTGTACGTCTTGGACAAGGTAAAAAGAAAAGAATTCTCCGAGGTCCTGTCACGTGTGAGATTCCCACATGGATTTGCTTCCAACCCTGAAAGGAGAGTTAGTGCAGATGGAAACAAGGTACAAGGTTTGAAAACTCATGACTGCCACGTCCTACTTCAAAGGGTTTTACCTATTATCCTTAGAGGATTGGGCCGCCCTGACTTATACAGAGCAGTTGCAGAGTTGGGATAATTCTTTAGGGAACTCTGTAGTAGAAATATCAGGATAGATGATTTCGAGCGTCTTAGAGACAAGATACCAACTATCCTATGCGACCTTGAGAAGATATATCCTCCAGCCTTCTTTGATGTGATGGTGCATTTGGCTATTCATCTACCTGATGAGGCACTACTTAGAGGACCAGTACAGTATGAACGGATGTACCCTATTGAAAGGCGGCTAGGCACTTTCAAGGGCTATGTTAGGAATAGAGCTAGACCCGAGGGTTCCATTGCAGAGGCCTACATTGCTACAGAAGCATTGACATTCTGCTCAAAATACATTGAAACAGCTGATCAACTTAGTAAAGAGGTGGATGAAGACAATCCTAGGCTCAATGTTTTCCATTATTCTGTTCGAGTTACAAGGAAGAGTCGACAAGAGGACAAACCTAAAGATTTGGACAACCTGGTTTGGTATGTGTTGAATAACTTTCCTGAGATACGACCTCATATCAAGTAAGTGCTAAGTACTGCAGCTTATACATCATAATCTACTAAACTTGCAGCACATTCTTATATATTAAGATGTTTGACGCGATCACTATGTTGTGCAGCATCTACAAAAAGGAGTTACTGCCGCCAAATCCAAGAAACATTGACAAACTGGTTATGGCAGGATTTGCGAAATGGTTCAAGAGCCATGCAAGCTTTTGAATTGCACTGTCAGTTTTTTAATATATTAAGTACGTAAGATGATCAGCTTGTCTATTTTCTAACCATAGGTTAAGAAGATGTGGGAGGATGGGCAGGCAGTTGATGATGCCCTTTACTCACTAGCAATGGGTCCTGATATTCAGGTAAGACATTATGAATCTTGCGTTGTTGGAGATGTGCGCTACAACACCCTTGCACGAGACAAAGTCAGGAAGACTGAAAATAGTGCCATCATGAGCACGGATATGTATGACAAAGAGACAACTGAAATGTATGCTAACATAACAGACATTGTTCAGTTGCAGTATATCTCCAGTTTCAAGGATCATTGGTGTGTGGTTCTGTTGTGCTATCGTTGGTATAACCTGTTTTCCAGGATCGCAAAACCCAGAGTTGATGATTATTTCAAATCCATCAATGTCAAGGTGGCGTACCAGACCAACGAGCCTTTTATTTTGGCAAATCAAGCAACACAGATATTTTTCTTGGAAGACACATTTGCACGTAGCGGTGACTGGAGAGTATTGCAAAGGTTTGAGAAGAGGAATTCGTTTAATGAAGTTGCACAACAAGACGATGCTTACACTGCTCCTGATGTACAAGATAACACAGATGTTCCTAATATCTTTGAGAACCATCACGTCAATGACGCCGGCGAAAAGATTGCCTGTCGTGATGTGGACATACAAGAGTTGATCAAGAAGAAGCCAACGTTCGAGGACGTTGAGGACGAAGAAGAAGATGACACCGTGGGGAATTACCATTCAGACTGATACACATGGCGAATATGTTGACGCTGCTGCTACGGATGATGATTACATTGCTTTTGTCGTATTTTCCTGTCAGAAGACGTTTTTTATCTACTATGTGAAATTGTGTTTGCTATGACAAATGAAACCTGATGAACATGTAGTTTAGTATTCTCCTGTGAGAACATCACCTGTTATGTATGCTGATTTGTGTTTGGTGATTGTATGTTGACTGAAACATGATGACATTGTTGTTTAGTTGTACTCATATTTGGCTGTGAAACTTGAATTTGATGACATAGTTTGATGTTGGACTGCAATTTGCTTGACGCCTTCGAATCAGAACAAAGCTGACCCGACCAGGCCTCTGCTAATTTATTTATTTATTACCAAAAGGGCCTCTGCTATTTATTTATTTATGAGCAAAAGGGATACCCCCTGATTTTTGTTAATAGAAATCATTAGATATTCTCAACACTACGCCCAGCCTGCTACATAGGTTTCATTCATTACTAGTTTCAGCAAAGTGCTCATGTCATAGCCACTGAATACATCATGAGTGCTACATACACTTCAAATAAAGAGACAATCATCCTACAGAGCACATCAATTTTACCCATTATCTTCACAAGCTTTTTCATCTCCTCATTGTTGTCAAGGCCGTTCAGCAGCTGTTGCTTGTCCATGATCAGAGGAACTGCATCTTTAACCTTCTGCTCTGCATCTTCCTCTTCTGTCGTTCCTTCAGTTACTTGTCCAACACCCCAACCTGCTAGTATTGGGATTCCTCGTCTAACCTAATAATCAGTGTAGTTGAACTCCTCCATATCAGCAACTTCCTAGAAATACAAATCACACGAATCCTCCCTTTTCTGCACGAATCAAATTGGAAGATCATCAACCAAACTATTAAAAAAATCAGCAACTGAATGCAGCAGAACACCACTTAAACATACTATTACCCCATGATTCGGGCATTTGGACAAGACTCGGCCAGGGTTGAGGCTTGTGGTTGAGACGCGACGTATGACTTTGCCTGTTTTCCAGCAGTGGCACCACACCAACGGCAGCGGGATGTGATGAGCAAGCGGATGCGATGCGCATGCTGGCGGGGGTGTGATGAGACCCACAGGCGATTGTACGGGTGGCGACTTGGCGCATATTTGGTTGTTGCCTGCTGAAGAGCAGGTGGACGAGCAGCCAGCGGACATGGTTGCTGCGGCCAGAGCTTCTGATGCTAGGCAGAGTAAGTAGAGAAGAGGAGAAGTGATTGTTGGATATGTCAGTTTCATTACTTGCAGAGTAGCATAGCTCCATATATAGTCATATTCTAGGTTTGGATTCGAACCAGCTACAGGAGCACGTCTCTCTTTTTTCTAAAACTCAGCAACGTCACTTTACTGTTACACTAGCTTGTTCTGTACGCCTTCTCAAGTCTTTGATTCCTCCACCTGACATCTGGGACCCACTGGAAGGGCCTTTGTATTTCGCGAAAAAACGGGCCCCCCGCCGACCGGTCGGACCCACCAGCTATCTTCGCACGCAAGGAAGTGCCTCCTTATTATGCACAAAAAAATGAATACTCCCCCTGCCAGCTGGAACCCAGCATGGTGGGAGCCTAACTTGTGGGCCTACCAAGTTGACGGAGACGGAGGGCTTTGTCAACTTAGTCAATATGAACGATTCTAGCTCCAGTTACCATACGATGTTCATCCAACGACAGTAGTGCTTCTTCAACCTCTGGTCTTCTTGCTCCAGCCGCCCAAACCAACACCGGTCGTGTCGCGTGCTCCTACCTCCCATGGCCGGCTGTGATGCCGCTGAGATATCCCCGCCCCCTACTACTCCCACCGCTGGCCAGGGCATCCCTCTACTCACCCACACCCCCTGTTATTCTGCGGCGATGGCAGCCTCACACCGCAGCTGAACCAGTGAACCCTCATACTCCTCTCCGCGTGGGCATCCACTGTCGCGTCTTCCCCGGCTCCACATCGTCCCCTTTCTAGGCCTCGCCGTCGTCCACCGCCTTGGTGCTCTCGGCGCGGCGTGGTCAATCTGGTCAACGACCGACTTCCATCGGAAGAGTACTGTACATGGAGAGGCTGACTGTAAGTGCATCTAGTGCCACCCCTAGTTGGTTTTGGAGTATTGACGACAAACCTGGTTGAGGGACTAATGTGTTTGTGAGAATTGCAGGATAACACAGGTAGTAGTCCCTCATTGATTCGGTTTACCTACCGGAGATGACCCCTAAAAATGTATGAAGACATTGACAACAGTGGTGGTACATGAAGATAATCTTATTGAAGACTATGACAAGAGAAGACATTGTGTGAAGGCTATGGAGCGCGAAGACTTAGATGTTTCGTTGTTTCCTTTTCTTCTTTGTTGAGTCATAGGAACCACCGTACTGTTAAGTGGGGTCCAAGTGAACTAAGTTAGAGTGACTGAAGTGATGCTCAACCAAATCCTATTTCTTCGAGTGAAGACAATGAGAGCAAATCTTATCCAGAGCTGGATGAGTTAGCTTTACTTGTATCCCAAGTAAGGTTGCCGTGTGAGTGTTTGAAATCTGACCGTTGGAACACGTGTCAGTTCCTTAGTGACCCAGGGTCACTTCGGATAAATCAGGTCAGGTTGCCCAGTGGCTATAAATAGCGCACCCCCTACACCATAAATGGTGGCTGCTCAGAGTTATTGCACAGCTTTTGTCGTTTGAGAGCAACCCACCTCCGAAGCATTTGAGAGAGAGATCCTTGCGAGGACAAAGCCAAAACACCCAGAGCCAAAGAGTGTTAGGCATCACTGAAGTCTTTCTGTCTGTGTGACTTGAAGACTTATTACACTTGAGGACTATGGTTCCTCCAGCCGGTTAGGCGTCGTGTTCTGAGCATCCAAGAGTCATTGTGGATCGCCGGTGAACGAAGTCAGTTAAGGTTTGGAAGTCTACCTTGAAGACTTACCAGAGTGATTGGGCGAGGACTAGGTGTCCTTAGCTCAAGGGGAATAAGGTGAAGACGCGGTCTTCTGAGTTAAATCTCAGCCTCCCTAACCAGACGTAGAGTTGTCACAGCAACTGGAACTGGTCTAACAAATCACTGTCTTCCCAGAGCTACCGGTTCTATCCTTTTCTTCCCTTTACTTATTGTCTTACGTTGTGAAGTCATTGCCTGCCTGCCTTATCTGATTGACCTCACTGTGTGACTACTTGTTCTGATTGGCTTCATTCCTTCTTCCCTCTTGATCCTTAGTGCCTAGCTGCTATTAGTCTTTATGCTTTCACTTTATTGATTACCTGACTATGGCTTGTCTAGTGTAGTCTACTTTCCGTTGCATACAAATAGGATTGGAATTATCCTTTGTCTTCGAAACTATCATGTTTTGAAGCATTTCATAAAAATTGCCTATTCACCCCCTCTAGTCGATATACTGCACTTTCAATTGGTATCAGAGCAAGGTACTCCCATGTTCTGTGTGATTCGGTTTAACCACCTGGAGTTTTAGTTATGTCGACCACAAAAATGAAGACAGTGTCTTGCCCCATGTTTGACGGTCACGAGTATCCCAAGTGGAAGGCAATGATGAAGAAACTTCTCATGGCGATTAACAGTGAGCTGTGGACCGTCACTGAGATTGGTCTTACCGATCTGTGCAAGATGGCAGAAGCTGATGACATTCACAAGTTTACTCTTCTCAACCTCCCAGCGAAGGACGTCATCTGCTCCTGTCTGTCTCAAAATCAGTTCAGGAACGTCATGCATCTCGATCATGCGAAGCTTATCTGGGACCGTCTCTCTGAAGTCTGTGAGGGTCATCGAACTCGTGATGATTCTGGGTTTGAGGATTTCAAAGAATCTCTCAAGACGATGACTTTCGATCCAGAACCATCATCCTCTGCGCCATGTCTTATGACAAAAGGTGCCAAGGTAACCGAATGCTATCTATCTGAGTCTAGTGATGATGAATCTAGTGATGAATTTGGAACCAGCTATGTCAAACTTGCTTCCCTTGCCACTAAACAACAAATTTCTTTGGAAAAGGCTCAAAAAATGCTTAATAAAAGCAATGATATGTTGGGTGAAGAAATGGATCAGTCAAAAAACTTGGCTGAAAGTCTTCAGAGACTTCAGACTGAGTTAAACATGCTTCAAAGTCATCATAACACTCTCTTATCTGATCATGAAAAGCTAAGAGTATGTTATGAAGATCTTAAGAAGGAGCGTGATTCATTACTTGCTCAACAAATCAGTGCCTCTCAGGAAGAGTTTGAACCACCATGTCTAAAATGCATTGAGCGTGATAACGCTACATCTGTTGCTGAATGTTCTACTACTGCCACTGTTGCAATATCTTCAACTACTGATATGGTAACAAACCCCTCTGCTGAGGATACCACTACTATTGCTGATGAAAATGCTAGGTTGAAGACTTTGCTTGAAACAGGGATGTACAAAAGCCTCAAAGGGCATCAGACTCTATGTGATGTCCTCAAAAAGCAGATACTGAACCGAAACCCTAGGAAAGAGGGTGTTGGGTTCGACAGGAAAATGAATGTGGATGGTTCATACTGGAAGCCTGAGCAGTATCCCAAAACCACATGGGTTGCTGCAAAGGAAACTTCAGTGGATCCATCTACCCTTGGCTTCACTTGTGCTAATCCTATTATCATTGATGAATCCTTTGATGCAAACTATAAACTATTTAAGAATCAAAATGGTGAAGTGTTTGCCAGGTATATTGGTACTAACTGCAGGAACGGGCCACCTATGAAGAAGATCTGGGTATCCAAAGGTTTTCTTGAGAAACTTCCAGCAAATGTTATCATGACACCACCTGGGAAGAAGACAAACCCCAGACCAAAGGCTTCATATGGTCCTAAGGCTTCATACAGACAAAAGACTCACCTGAGTCACCCTAACGCCAATGTTTTGCAGGAAAACTATACTCAGACCCGTGAATATGAGCATGTTTCCTCAAACCGCTATATTCATAAAACAACCAATTTTTTTGCTTATTCTTATGAGTATTATTCTCCTCCCGCAAGACTATTTGGTAGGGCTCCAAAGCCAAAATTCTCAGTTGCTGCTCTTAGACTCATTACTTCTAAGCCACCCCTGAAGATGTGGGTGGTTAAGAAGAACTGACCTTCTCTTGCAGGGAAAGGTCTCCAGCCGAAAATCAAAGGCGTCTGATGCTATTGCTGGGGACCTAAAACACTTGTAGGGCACAAGATCAAATGCCCAAATGATTTACTATCCATTCTGCTCATGAATCACTTGTTAATCATCTTATCAGTCCTAACTTGGATCTAAGCTTTCATAATCCACTTATACGTCAAATGTTTATGCTTCACAATGGCTTTTGGGGAAGCCTATCCTCCTAACTGCATTATAGGGAGTGACACCAAAGTCTTCAGAATGGATTATGGACAGCGGATGCACAAATCATATGACTGGAGATCGAAGTCTTCTCATGGACTCAACCTTACGTCCATCTAACAAGAGTCACATCACATTTGCTGATACTGGTAAAAGCAAAGTGTTGGGTCTAGGTAGAGTTGCAATCTCAAGAGATCAGCACATGGATAAAGTCATGCTTGTTGAATCTCTTGGTTTCAACTTAATGTATGTCTCAATGATTTGTGACTTAAACATGATTGTGATATTTGGTAAATTTCGTAGCCTTGTACTAATGGAGTCTGACAAGTCTCTAGTATTTGAAGGATACAGAAAAGGTGATCTGTATATGGTAGATTTCTCAGCTGGACCGTAGATGGCTGTTTGTCTTCTAGAAAAAGCTTCAGAGTGCTGACTCTGGCATCGGAGGATAGGACATGCCGGCATGAGGAACTTGCACACTCTCGCAAAGAAGAAGCACGTCATAGGCATCGACGACGTCAAGTTCAAGAAAGATCATCTATGTGGTGCCTGTGAAGCTGGGAAGATGACTAGGGCCAAGCATCCTTCGAAGACAATCATGACGACATCCAAACCCTTCGAGTTGCTTCACATGGACTTATTTGGCCCTACTCACTACTCCACATTCTCTACCACAGCTTGTCTCTATGGCTTCGTCATTGTTGATGATTATTCAAGATACACATGGGTGCACATAATTCTCTACAAGACTGAAGTGCAAGATGTCTTCAGACGCTTCGCCAACCGTGCCATGAACAACTATGGCGTCAAGATCAAGCATATCAGAAGTGACAATGGCACTGAGTTCAAGAACACCGGACTTGATCTTTACCTGGATATAATGGGAATCACTCATGAGTTCTCAGCCCCATACACACCTCAGCAGAATGGCATCGTAGAGCGCAAGAACAGAACCTTAACTGAGATGGCTCGAACGATGCTCGATGAATACAAGACACCAAGAAGGTTCTGGCCCGAAGTTATTGATAATGCATGCCATATCATCAACCGTGTTTATCTTCACAAGCTTCTGAAGAAAACGTCCTATGAACTCCTCACTGGAAAGAAGCCTAACGTAAGTTACTTAAGACTATTTGGAGCTAGGTGCTGGATCAAGGATCCACATCACAAGTCAAAGTTTGCACGAAAAGCACATGAAGGCTTCATGCTCAGATATGGAAAAGGCTCACACTCCTACAGAGTCTTCAACATCTTTCTCCATAAAGTAGTTGAAACTGTGGATGTGTGGTTTGATGAAACAAATGGTTCACAAAGAGAGTTCCTGTGAAATGTGCTAGATGAGGCTTCACCAAATGAATCTATCAAGCTAATGGAAACCGGTGAGATCATGCCTTCTGAAGCACAGCCTGACGAGGAACTCATCATTTCTGCTCTAAATCAACCCGATGACAATGCTCAGCCTGAAGACAACCCTCCTGATGATGACAATGTACAGCATGAGCAAAATCTTCGTCCAACTCATCCTCGTGTTGCAAATGAAGTACAAGTTGAGAAGATAATTGACAGCATAAATGCACCTGGTCCACTTACTCGTTCAAGAGAAACACAACTTGCAAATTTTTGTGGGCACTTTGCTTTTGTCTTAATATCTGAACCCAAGAAAGTTATTGAAGCCTTTATGAAACCTGAATGGATTCAAACAATGCAAGAAGAGCTTCAACGGTTTGAGCTGAACAATGTGTGGGAACTTGTCAATCGTCCTGACCCTCGCAAGCACAACATAATAGGCACAAAATGGATTTATCGCAACAAGCAAGATGAGCATGGTCAAGTTGTCAAAAACAAAGCTCGTCTCGTTGCTCAAGGATACACTCAATTTGAAGGGATTGACTTCAATGAAACATTTGCTCCTGTGGCTAGACTTGAAGCTATTCATATACTGCTAGCCTATGCAAACCATCACAACATACTTCTGTATCAAATGGATGTAAAGAGTGCCTTTCTCAATGGAAGGATTGAAGAAGAGGTGTATGTTGCACAACCACCTGGCTTTGAAGATCCAAAACGTTCTGATATGGTATACAAACTCAACAAGGCACTGTATGGCCTCAAACAAGCACCTCGTGCTTGGTATGACACACTCAAAGACTTCCTGAAGAGCAAAGGCTTCAAACATGGATCCCTAGATCCCACACTCTTCACGAAGACATATGATGATGAACTGTTTGTCTGCCAAATATATGTGGACGACATTATCTTCGGCTACACTGACAAAAGATAGAGTGATGAGTTTGGTCACATGATGCAGGAGCAATATCAGATGTCCATGATGGGTGAGCTGAAGTTCTTCCTTGGTCTTCGAATTCGTCAGCAAAGCAACGGCATCTTCATATCTCAAGAGAAGTACCTCAAAGACTGCCTGAAGAAGTTTGGAATGCAAGACTGCAAAGGGTACTCGACGCCTATGACAGCTAAACACCATCGGGGTCCCGACGCAAATGGTAAAGAGTTCGATCAAAAGGTATACCGCTCCATGATTGCTTCTTTGCTTTATTTATGTGCATCTAGGCCAGATATTATGCTTAGTGTTTGCATGTGTGCTTGATATCAAGCGGCACCAAAGGAGTCGCATCACTTAGCTGTGAAGCGAATACTTCGATATTTGGCTTACACCCCAACACTAGGATTATGGTATCCAAAGGGCTCAGAGTTTGTCAGGACCCCGATCCTAAGTCACACAGGTCTAGCCTGTAACACACCATATCACTTTGCGGCCTCACGCACGGTATCCCCACGGGTGCCACCTTACCTCGCCCGGGACCGTTTGCGCATTTTGGCACACGTATATGATAGTGTCGCTAGCATCCATATGACAGAGAACCCGGGCCGACATGACCAGTTATAAACCAAAAGTGGCACTAAATTACAGAGACATGCATACATGACCCAGCAACGAACGTGTCGGTCATCAACGTATGAACCCAAGTCGTAGCAAGCTACAAGGACTTAAAGGAACAACGCGTGACATTTCCCCTAAGGGACAGACACAGGAATGAAGAAGGACACATGCCGGCCAGCCTAAGTGTTCCGGAGCAGTAGCAAGCTACCAAGGCTCAGTGGAAGCACTAGGAGACATTTCCCTGTAAGATAGGCTACCAAAGGTAAACAACTAGGTGTCGGATCCCACACATAGCAATACACATTACATGTACGCATAACATGCAAGTATGTGCTGTACAACATGGCATCACAACATAACTCAACAACTCATATAGATAAAGGCCCAGAAGAGCCAACATAGCATTTATTACAAACAGAGGTCATATGACCCATCATACAGAGCATACAGGCAACGGAAGCAAAACATGTCTGAGTACAGGCAACTACAGATGAAAAAGGCTGAGGAGCCTGACTAACTACAAGACCCTCCCAAGGGTACAAGATCGTAGCTGAGGTAACAAGCTAAACGTCGAAGTCCACGCGGAACCACTAGCGAGACTGACGTCTCTCTGCAAAACATAAATTAAGCAAACGTGAGTACAAAGGTACTCAGCAAGGCTTACATCAGAACTAGCTACATATGCATCAGTATCAACAAAGGGGGTAGTGGAGTTTGACTGTAGCAAGCCAGCATGACTCGGTGGCTATCCTAAACTACGACTGCAAGTAACTCTTTTGAAGTGGCGCACACGAGTCCACATATTCACCAATCAATACACCACTATGGATCCGCTCTCGTCTCCCTACGAGAAGGCCATCCATAGCACTCACGCTTATCTTGCGTGTTTTAGAGTATCCACTTTCACTTGTCTATGAACTGTTATAGGCAACCCAGAAGTCCATTTCCGCGGACACGGCTATTCGTATAGATTATATTTAACCCTGCAGGGGTGTACTTCTTCACACACGCTCTCACCACTTACCGCCGTTTACACGACATGTACTCGGCAACCTTCAAGCGGAGGCCCAGCGAGGGTGTCGGCCACGACCTGACTTACCACAAAAGTCTTTCGTCCAGGTATATCGCCTATTTGGGTTCCATCCGTGGGGAGATCCGGCCGGGGTGTCGCTCACGGCCCCAAACGATGTGTACAGGGTTCCCGCATCACCAAACGGGCAATCGGTACACCGTGCCACGTACCTGCCGCGTCACAGCCCACCCCGAGGGTCAGCGCTGCGCACGACCTCCAGTAAACTACAAACACCAGAAACTAGTTGCAACTCCTGGACAGAGATCATGTTGATTAATAAGTCGAGAGAGTCAATTAAGGATCCCAATGTGTGGTAGTAGCTGTTTCATGGACCAACCAACACAGAACTCAGTTCCTGAGGATGGCTGCAATGAGACAACCCACCATGTACTCCTACATGGCCTCTCATCGCTACCTTTACCAAATCGTGTTCACACACTTAGCTCTCAATAGTAGGACATGTTCACCACATTCCAATTCATCCCCGATGAATCAGACCTGACACAACTCTAAGAAATAGCAGGCATAACCAGAAAGCATGAATGAGTAGGCACAACATGGCTCAAACAACTCCTACTCATACCAGTGGGTTTCAACTATTTACTGTGGCAATGACAGGTCATGCAGTGGAAAGGGGTTCAACTACCGCAGCAGGTAACAGTTGAAGCGTTGTTGTCCTAATGCAGTAAAAGAGAGCAAGAGCGAGAGAGAGTGGGATTGTATCGGAATGCTCAATGGGGTTTTGCTTGCCTGGCACTTCTGAAGATAACAATGAGTCTTCATCGGTGTCATCGATCACATCGTCGGAACACGTCTACTGAAAAGGGATAAACACCGGCAACAAAGAAAGAACGCATTCAATGCAATGCGACAATATGATGCATGATCATGACATGGCAATATGCTGTTGATTGAGCTAATGCAACTAGCAACCATGTTAAATGAAGTTGGTTTGAATCAAAGGTTCAAATTCAAATTCCATATGTGATTATTTAAATGCCATTTAATTGATTTGACCTGATCTGCAGGTTTAACTTGTTCAAACATGCATGAAAATGCCATAAACAGATTCCTTGGATTTTTCTGATCATTTTTCATATATAAGTTATTTTCATCTGAGCTACGGTTGATTTTATATGATTTTTAGAAGTTTTGGCTATTTTCTGAAATAAATAAATCATTTATATTTATATAAAATTCCAGAAAGGCTTTATTGCATCAGCATGACGTCTGTGTGACATCAGCAAGTCAACAGGGGTTGTTCGGGTCAAACCTGACCAGTGGGGCCCACTGGTCAGTGACCCACTAGCTAACAGAGTTAGTTAGTTTTTAAACTAACACTAACTAAACTGCTGGTGGGGCCTGGGCCCACATGTCAGTCTCTCAGGGCCTAATTAAGTTTAGTTTTAACTAAACTAATTTAACAGGGGTTGGTCCCACGTGTCAGTGACCCATAGAGCTAAGCACAGAGATTAGTACTTAATTAAAACCTAAACGAAAACTAATCAACAGCCGGCCCCACATGTCATGGACACAGGGGGGGTCCAGCCGGAGTCAAACGTGGTCAAAACCATCGGCGGCTCGACACCGGCGAGGCCAAACGTGGCGGTGGTACTCGGAAATCGCCCTCCGGCGACCATTTGGACGGCGGCTTGGTGCTACGCGTAGCTGGGGAGCTCGCGCATCTAATGGAGGCGACGGTGTGTGCTGGGGTGGCCGGAGCTCGTCGGAAATGAGCTCGCGGCAGCGCCGGAGTTCGGGCTCCGTCGAGCTAGGCGCTATGGGGGTCAGGGAGGTGAGTGGGGAGGAGCTACGGGCTTCTACGGTTGCGGTGAAGACGATGCCGTGCTTGGAATCAAGCCAACGTGGCTGTGGCCACGACGACGACGTGCGGTGGCGGCAGCGGGTGCAGCTGAGCTCGGCGGGGTCGATGTGGTGCACAAGAAGGCAAACGGAGAGGGGGGAAAAGGACGGAAGCTCACAGAGATTCCAGGGGGACAGACGGCGAGCGCGGGGAGGCACGGACGACGACGGAGTATCTCCGGTGATCTGGGGGGGCAGAAGGTTGAAGACGACCTCGTTGAGGGCGTCGCGGTGCTCCCCAGCTCGAGCACGTCAAGGGAACAGGAAGACGGAGCTGCGACGACTCTTCTGGGCATGGTTGCGAGGTGTGCGGTGGCCGGTGGCCATGGCTACGGCGAGCGGCGGCGATGGTGGCGTTCGGGCTAGGCGAGGAGAAGCAGGGGAGGGGGAAGGGGATCCAGTGAGAGGGGGGGAGGAGTGACAGAGAGAGGCAAGGAGGTGCGTGGCAACCTCAGGGCGACGAGGAGGCAGGCAGAGAGGTAGGAGGTGGCCGGCATGTGCCGGCGCGCGGCGGCCACGCGCCCTCCTGCCCACTGGCAGGAGGTTGAAGACAGTAGGAGGGAGGAGTTGGACTGGGCCGGCCACTTGGGCCGCCAGGTGGCTGCACAGGTAAAACTCTCTCTCTACTTTTCTCTTTTAGTTTCTGTTTTCTATTCTTTTGACTTTGTTTTGATTTAATAAAAATACCAGAACATATTCATAAATCAGGAAACCAGGCATGGCTACTGTTTAGAATAAATCCAACAGTAAACATTTTAGTTTATGATTATTTGAGCATTTTAAATAATATATAAAATTTAAATGCCCAAATGCAAATAAGATATAATTTAATTCAAAAATCCAAAATGGACCTAGAAATATGTGCAACATTTTTGGCAGAGGTTTTTAATCAATCCAAAAATGATGAACTTTTCCAAGGGCATTTTGGGTTCATTGAAAAAGATTTTAATTTGGCCCTAGTTAAATTCATTTAGTGCTAGGGTTTGAGCATCCCCATTCAATTTTCTGTGAAAGTAAACATGATGCACCTGAGGACCAAGCAAGGCAGGCAAGGGTTGGTCTAGGGCTGTGACAGAGTTTGATCTAGTTGGATTCACAGATGTTGATTATGGTGGTGAAAAAGTTGATCGCAAGTCTACATCAGGCACATGTCACTTTCTAGGACGATCTCTTGTCTGTTGGTCTTCAAAGAAGCAAAACTGTGTATCACTCTCCACTGCTGAATCTGAATACATTACTGCTAGATCTTGCTGTGCTCAGCTTCTCTGGATGAAGCAAACGCTCAAGGACTATGGTGTCCATCTGAAGCATGTGCCACTCTACTGTGATAATGAAAGCGCTATCATGATTGCCAACAACCCAGTTCAGCACTCGAAAACAAAGCACATTGAAATTCGTCATCACTTTCTCAGAGATCATGTCATGAAGGAAGATATTGATATCATACACGTCAACACTGAAGAGCAATTGGCAGATATCTTCGAAAAGCCCTAGGATGAGAAAAGGTTTTGCAAGTTGCGGTGTGAGCTAAATATCTTAGAATCCTCAAATGTCCTGTAATCAGGCACACATCCTAACACTTATGCATATTGATGACTTAGATGTGCAACACACGAAGTAAAGTATATCTTCAATCAATGAAGACTTACCTTCTAAGTGTGAATACATCAACGCGGAATTTGACTTCGGAGCGCCACGATAATTGTGTGCCGTGTCTGGGTCTAATACTTCCTATACGGTGGGTAACGCCACCACAAAATCTTTGTTTGAAGTGTTTCTCGGGGCGTTACATTTGCAAAGTCTGCACACTTGGTTTATCTTCATATAGGATATATATATATATGTATATATATATATATATATAGACTTGTGTTCTGTCCTCTACAGCATTCAGTTATAGCTATGTCTTCTTATTTGAATCTTTTGAACTAAGTGAATGTGATCGGACCCTAACCTCTCTATGCTCTCTCATCTCATACTCTGTCTGTCCAAATCATATGCATTCTGTTGGAACTGTCGAATATCTTCTCTGCGTCCTTGCCAGCAGAAGATACGGAGACAAACTTTAAATCTGATTTCAATGCTCCATCATTTATGCCTGAAACCCGGAGAAGCCGGAACGACCACTCCGACAGTCGTGGCATATGTGGGATCGTGGGACAACTCCCAATGTGTTACATGTCCGCCACATGTCCCTCAGATGTGAACCGCCAGGGGCACCTGCGTAATTGCGATGTGCCGTCTCCCATGCTTATAAATGCACGTCCCATCATGGTCAAAAATTCTTCTACCACCTCTCCACCTCGACCAACCCTAGCGCCTCCGCTAGCTCTCGACGATGCCGGCGACGAAGCACTTCACTGCCGCGACCTCGTCGACGCCGTCTTCACGCGAGCCGCGGACATCATCTACTCCGTTGTCGCCGTAGCTGTCCTCCGTCGCCATGTTAGGGCACGGAAGATCGAACTGCTCGGCATCCAATTCCTCTCCGTCTAAGCAGTTCATCGTGTGGTAAATTAAACTCTCTTTTTACCATCTTCTTGATCCAAAAAGATTCATCACTTTTACCAGAAGAAGTTTCTGCCTACACATATATAGATCTATCATGTCTGCATCTCATATCTTGCCTAGTACATTCACATATGCTTCAAACATAGTTAGATTCCTCACTTGTACCTATTCATGGATTCGTACAAATCTGGAACCAACTCTCATCATATAAGTGAATGTCTTCGCGCTATGAGGTCAAAGTCTTCTAAACTGATTTATCTTCTAAAGCTTCTGAGAATGCATTCCCCTTCCCTCGCATCTCTAATGCTATCACAGGTACATGTCCGTGGGTGAATCCCTTGGTTCTCGTAGTCTGCATTCATTTGAAGAATTCTTGTAGCGTCATATTCACTCTCCTGAAGCCAGTTCCTGTCTGACCAGCAGACCGAAGCATTCGCCAGTGTTGAAGCCATTCAGTTTGAAGCCTTTCAGATTGAAAATAATGGCAACCGACCAGTCAGTTAGGAAGGTGTTGGGGAACGTAGCAGAATTCAAAAAAATTCTACGCTTTCACCAAGATCAATCTTAGGAGACATCTAGCAACGAGCATATTAGAGTGCATCTACATACCCTTTTGTAGATCGCGAGTGGAAGCTTTCGAAGAAGCGTGGATGAAGTAGTCGTACTCTTCGCGTTCTTCGTCACTGATGATCTAGCGCCGAACGGACGGCACCTCCGCGTTCAACACACGTCCGGTACAGCAACGTCGCCTCCTTCTTGATCCAGAAAGGGGGTTGGAGAGGTCGTAGAGATCCAGCAGCACGACGGCGTGGTGGTGGATGCAGCGGGAAATCCTGCAGGGCTTCGCCGGCGCCCTGCGTAAGGAGATGGAGGTGTGATGGGAGGGGGAGAGGCGCCAGAGACTTGGTGTGCCGCTTCCCTCGCCCCCCCCACTATATATAGGGGCCAGGGGGGTGCGTCGGCCCTGCAGATCCCATTTGCAAAGGGGGCGGCGGCCTGGGGGGGAAACTTGCCCCCCAAGTCATAGGGGGCGCCTCCCTCCCCTAGGGTTTCAACCCTAGGCGCATGGAGAGAGGGCCCAGTTGGGTGCGCCAGCCCACCAGGGGCTGGCCCCCTTCCTCTTGCGGCCTAGAGGCCCCACCGGGATGGGTTGCCCCACCCGGTGGACCCCCGGGACCCCTCCGGTGGTCCCGGGACGCTCCAGGTGACCCCCGGAGTTCACCCGATGGCCGAAACTGGACTCCCTATATATCATTCTTTACCTCCGGACCATTCCGGAACTCCTCGTCACGTCCGGGATCTCATCCGGGACTCCGAACAACTTTCGGGTTTCCACGTGCATGTATCTCTATGACCCTAGCGTCACCGAACCTTAAGTGTGTAGACCCTACGGGTTCGGGAGACACGTAGACATGACCGAGACCACTCTCCGGTCAATAACCAACAGCGGGATCTGGATACCCATGTTGGTTCCCACGTGTTCCTCGATGATCTTCATCGGATGAACCACTATGTCAAGGATTCACTCAATCCCGTATGTTATTCCCTTTGTCCATCGGTACGGTACTTGCCCGAGATTCGATCGTCGGTATTCCCGATACCTTGTTCAATCTCGTCATGGCAAGTCTCTTTTACTCGATCCGTAATCCATCATCCTGTGACTAACTCCTTAGTCACCTTGAGCTCATTATGATGATGTCTTACCGAGTGGGCCCAGAGGTACCTCTCCGTCACACGGAGTGACAACATCCCAGTCTTGGTTCGTGCCAATTCAACAGACACTTTCGGAGATACCCGATGCGTACCTTTATAGCCACCCAGTTACGTTGTGACGTTTGGCACACCCAAAGTATTCCTACGGCATCCGGGAGTTGTACAACCTCATGGTCTAAGGAACAAACACTTGACACCGAAAAGCTTATGCATTACGAACTATACGATCTCGTGCTAGGCTCAGAATTGGGTCTTGTCCATCACATCATTCTCCTAATGATGTGATCCCATTATCACCGACATCCTATGTCCATGGTCAGGAAACCATGACCATCTATTGATCAACGAGCTAGTAACTAGAGGCTTACCAGGGACTCATTGTGGTCTATATATTCACACATGTATCACTGTTTCCGTACAATACAATTCAAGCATGAATAAGAGACAATTATCATGAACAAGGAAATATAATAATAATACTTTTATTATTGCCTCTAGGGCATATTTCCAACAGTCTCCCACTTGCACTAGAGTCAATAATCTAGTTACATTGTGATGAGTCGAACACCCATAGAGTTCTGGTGTTGATCATGTTTTGCCCGTGGAAGAGGTTTAGTCAACGGGTCTGCAACATTCAGATCCGTATGCACTTTACAAATATCTATGTCTCGATCTTGAACATAATTCCGGATGGAGTTGAAACGATGCTTGATGTGTTTGGTCTTCTTGTGAAACCTGGGCTCCTTGGTAATGGCAATAGCTCCAGTGTTGTCACAGAAGAGAGTCATTGGGCTTGACGCGCTTGGAATGACTCCTAGGTCGTTGATGAACTCCTTCATCCAGACTCCTTCCTGTGCTGCTTCGCAAGCAGCTATGTACTCCGCTTCACATGTAGAATGCGCCACGACGCTCTGCTTGCAACTGCACCAGCTGACTGCTCCACCATTCAAAATATACACGTATCCGGTTTGTGACTTCGAGTCATCCAGATCTGTGTCGAAGCTAGCATCGACGTAACCCTTTACGACGAGCTCTTCGTCACCTCCATAAACGAGAAACATATCCTTAGTCCTCTTCAGGTACTTTAGGACGTTCTTGACCGCTGTCCAGTGTTCCGTACCGGGATCAGTTTGGTACCTCCCTACCAAACTTATGGCATGGTTCACATCAGGTCTGGTACACAGCATGGCATACATGATAGAACCTATGGCCGAGGCATAGGGTATGACACTCATCTTTTCTCTATCTTCTGCCGTGGTCGGCGACTAAGCCTTGCTCAATCTCATACCTTGCAAAACAGGCAAGAACCCCTTCTTGGACTGATCCATATTGAACTTCTTCAATATTTTTTCAAGGTATGTACTTTGTGAAAGACCGATGAGGCATGTTGATCTATCTCTATTGATTTTGATGCCTAATATGTAAGCTGCTTCTCCAGGGTCCTTCATTGAAAAACTCTTATTCAAGTAGGCCTTTACACTTTCCAAGAATTCCATATCATTTCCTATCAGCAATATGTCATCCACATATAATATGAGAAATGCTACAGAGCTCTCACTCACTTTCTTGTAGATACAGGCTTCTCCATAAGTATGTATAAAGCCAAACGCTTTGATCACATCATTAAAGCGAATATTCCAACTCCGAGATGCTTGCACCAGCCCGTAGATCGAGCGCTGGAGCTTGCATACCTTGTTAGCATTTTCTGGATCGACAAAACCTTCCGGCTGCATCATATACAACTCTTCCTTGAGGAAGCCATTAAGGAATGCCGTTTTGACGTCCATTTGCCATATCTCATAATCATAGAATGCGGCAATAGCTAACATGATTCTGACTGACTTCAGCAACGCTACGGGAGAGAAAGTCTCGTCGTAGTCAATCCCTTGAACTTGTCGATAGCCCTTAGCGACAAGCTGAGCCTTATAGATGGTCACATTACCATCCGCGTCTGTCTTCTTCTTAAAAATCCATATATTTTCTATGGCATGCCTATCATGAGGCAAGTCCACCAAAGTCCATACTTTGTTTTCATACATGGATTCTATCTCGGATTTCATGGCTCCAAGCCATTTATTGGAATCCGGGCCCGCCATCGCTTCTTCATAGTTCGAAGGTTCACCGTTGTCTAACAACATGATATTCATGACAGGGTTGCCGTACCACTCTGGTGCGGAACGTGCCCTTGTGGACCTTCGAAGTTCAGTAGTAACTTCATATGTTTCTTCATGATCATCATCATTAACTTCCTCCCTTATCAGTGCAGGCACCTCAGGAACAATTTCCTGCGCTGCGCTACTTTCCGGTTCAGGAGGGGTGACTGTCACCTCATCAAGTTCTACTTTCCTCCCACTCACTTCTTTCGAGAGAAACTCTTCCTCCAGAAAGGATCCATTCTTGGCAACAAAGACCTTGCCTTCGGATTTGTGGTAGAAGGTGTACCCAATCGTTTCCTTGGGGTATCCTATGAAGACGCATTTTTCCGATTTGGGTTCGAGCTTTTCAGGTTGAAGTTTCTTGACATAAGCATCGCAACCCCAAACTTTCAGAAACGACAGCTTCGGTTTCTTGCCAAACCAAAGTTCATACGGTGTCGTCTCAACGGATTTCGACGGAGCCCTATTTAAAGTGAATGCGGCAGTCTCTAAAGCATAACCCCAAAAAGATAGTGGTAAATCGGTAAGGGACATCATAGATCGCACCATGTCCAACAGACTACGATTTCGATGTTCGGACACACTGTTACGCTGAGGTGTTCCGGGCGGTGTCAATTGTGAAACAATTACACATTTCCTAAGGTGCATGCCAAATTCATGACTCAAATATTCACCCCCACGATCCGATCGTAAGAACTTTATTTTCTTGTCTCGTTGATTCTCAGCCTCATTTTGAAATTCCTTGAACTTTTCAAAAGTCTCAGACTTGTGCTTCATCAAGTAGACATACCCATATCTACTCAAGTCATCCGTGAGGGTGAGAACATGACAATAGCCTCCGCGAGCCTCAACACTCATTCGACCGCACACATCGGTATGTATGATTTCCAATAAGTTGGTTGCTCGCTCCATTGTTCCGGAGAACGGAGTCTTGGTCATCTTCCCCAATAGGCATGGTTCGCACGTGTCCAATGATTCATAATCAAGAGACTCCAGAAGTCCATCAGCATGAAGCTTCTTCATATGTTTGACACCAATATGACCAAGGCGGCAATGCCACAAGTATGTGGGACTATCATTATCAACTTTACATCTTTTGGCATTCACACTATGAATATGTGTATCATCACGATCGAGATTCATCAAAAATAAACCATTGACCAGCGGGGCATGACCATAAAACATATCTCTCAAATAAATAGAACAACCATTATTCTCAGATTTAAATGAGTAGCCATCTCGCATAAGACGAGATCCAGATACAATGCTCATGCTCAAAGCTGGTACCAAATAACAATTATTAAGGTTTAAAACTAATCCCGAGGGTAGATGTAGAGGCAGCGTGCCGACGGCGATCACATCGACCTTGGAACCATTCCCGACGTGCATCGTCACCTCGTCCTTCGCCAGTCTCCGCTTATTCCGCAACTCCTGCTTAGAGTTACAAATATGAGAAACTGCACCGGTATCGAATACCCAGGAGCTACTACGAGCGCTGGTAAGGTACACATCAATAACATGTATATCACATATACCTTTGACGTTGCCGGCCTTCTTGTCCGCTAAGTATTTAGGGCAGTTCCGCTTCCAGTGACCCGTTCCCTTGCAATAAAAGCACTCTGTCTCAGGCTTGGTCCATACTTTGGCTTCTTCCAGCAAACAGGCTTACCGGGCGCGGCAACTCCCTTGCCGTCCTTCTTGAAGTTCTTCTTACCCTTGCCATTCTTGAACTTAGTGGTTTTATTGACCATCAACACTTGATGTTCTTTCTTGATATCCACCTCCGCTGATTTCAGCATCGAATACACCTCGGGAATGGACTTCTCCATCCCCTGCATATTGAAGTTCAACACAAAGCTCTTGTAGCTTGGTGGGAGCGACTGGAGGATTCTGTCAACGACCGCTTCGTCTGGGAGATTCATTCCCAACTGAGACAAGCGGTTGTGTAATCCAGAAATCTTGAAGATGTGCTCACTGACATAACTGTTTTCCTCCATCTTACAGTTGTAGAATGCGTCAGAGACGTCATATCTCTCGACTCGGGCATGAGCTTGGAAAACCATTTTCAGCTCTTGGAACATCTCAGATGCCCCGTGGTGCTCAAAACACTTTTGGAGCCCCGATTCTAAGCTGTAAAGCATGCCGCACTGAACCAGGGAGTAATCATCACAACGCGACTGCCAAGCGTTCATAACATCTTGGTTTGCCGGGGTGGGAGCGTCACCTAGCGGTGCATCTAGGACATAAGTTTTCTTGGCAGCTATGAGGATGATCCTCAGGTTACGGACCCAGTCCTTGTAGTTGCTACCATCGTCTTTCAGCTTGGATTTCTCTAGGAACGCATTGAAGTTGAGGGTGACATGAGCGTGGGCCATTTGATCTACAAGAGATATCGTAAATAATTTAGACTAAGTTCATGATAATTAAGTTCATCTTAATCAAATTTTAATGAACTCCCACTCAGATTGACATCTCTCTAGTCATCTAAGTGATCCACGATTCGAATCGACTTGCCCGTGTCCGATCATCACGTGAGATGGACTAGTCATCAACGGTGAACATCTTCATGTTGATCGTATCTTCTATACGACTCGTGTTCGACCTTTCGGTCTTCCATGTTCCGAGGCCATGTCTGTACATGCTAGGCTCGTCAAGTGAACCCTAAGTGTATTGCATGTGTAAATCTGGCCTACACCCGTTGTATGCGAATGTTAGAACCTATCACACCCGATCATCACGTGGTGCTTCGGAACAACGATCCTTAGCAACGGTGCACAGTTAGGGAGAACACAATTCTTGAAATTTTTAGTGAGATATCATCTTATTTACTACCGTCGTTCTAAGTAAACAAGATGCATAAACATGATAAACATCACATGCAATCAATTAAAGTGACATGATATGGCCAATATCATCTTGCTCCTTGGATCTCCATCTTCGGGCACCATGATCATCTTTGTCACCGGCTCGACACCATGATCTCCATCATCGTGTCTTGAAGAATTCGTCACGCCAACTATTACTTCTACTACTATGGCTAACGTTTAGCAATAAAGTAAAGTAATTACATGGCGTTATTCAGTGACACGCATGTCATACAATAATTAAGACAACTCCTATGGCTCCTGCCGGTTGTCAAATTCATCGACATGCAAGTCGTGATTCCCTATTACAAGAACATGATCAATCTCATACATCACATATATCATTCATCACATCTTCTTGGCCATACCATATCACATAGCACATGCTGCAAGAACAAGTTAGACGGCCTCTAATTGTTGTTGCAAGTTTTACGTGGTTTCTATAGGTTTTCTAGCAAGAACGTTTCTTACCTACGCCAAAACCACAACGTGATTTGTCAATTTCAATTTACCCTTCATAAGGACCCTGTTCATCGAATCCGGTCTGACTAAAGTAGGAGAGACAGACACCCGCCAGCCACCTTATGCATCTAGTGCATGTCTGTCGGTGGAACCAGTCTCACGTAAGCGTACGTGTAAAGTCGGTCCGGGCCGCTTCATCCCACAATACCGCTGAATCAATATTAGACTAGTAATGGCAAGAAAATTGTGCAAACTCAACGCCCACAACTGCTTTGTGTTCTACTCGTGCAAGATGCTACGCATAAGACCTAGCTCAGATGCCACTGTTGGGGAACGTAGCAGAATTCAAAAAAATTCTACGCTTTCACCAAGATCAATCTTAGGAGACATCTAGCAACGAGCATATTAGAGTGCATCTACATACCCTTTTGTAGATCGCGAGCGGAAGCTTTCGAAGAAGCGTGGATGAAGTAGTCGTACTCTTCGCGTTCTTCGTCACCGATGATCTAGCGCCGAACGGACGACACCTCCGCGTTCAACACACGTCTGGTACAGCAACGTCACCTCCTTCTTGATCCGGCAAGGGGGGAGGATAGGTCGTCGGAGATCCAGCAGCACGACGGCGTGGTGGTGGATGCAGCGGGAAATCCTGCAGGGCTTCGCCGGCGCCCTGCGTAAGGAGATGGAGGTGTGACGGGAGGTGGAGAGGCGCCAGAGACTTGGGGTGCCGCTGCCCTCTCCCCCCCACTATATATAGGGGCCAGGGCGGTGCGCCGGCCCTGCAGATCCCATCTGCAAAGGGGGCGGCGGCCTGGGGGTGGGGAACTTGCCCCCCCAAGGCATAGGGGACGCCTCCCTCCCCTAGGGTTTCAACCCTAGGCGCATGGAGGGAGGGCCCAGTTGGGTGCCCACAAGGGGCTGGCCCCCTTCCCCTTGCGGCCTAGGGGCCCCACCGGGATGGGTGGCCCCACCCGGTGGACCCCCGGGACCCCTCCGGTGGTCCCGGGACGCTCCCGGTGACCCCCGGAGTTCACCCGATGGCCGAAACTGGACTTCCAATATATCATTCTTTACCTCCGGACCATTCCAGAACTCCTCGTCACGTCCGGGATCTCATCCGGGACTCCGAACAACTTTCGGGTTTCCACGTGCATGTATCTCTTCGACCCTAGCGTCACCGAACCTTAAGTGTGTAGACCCTACGGGTTCGGGAGACACATAGACATGACCGAGACCACTCTCCGGTCAATAACCAACAGCGGGATCTGGATACCCATGTTGGTTCCCACGTGTTCCTCGATGATATTCATCGGATGAACCATTGTGTCAAGGATTCACTCAATCCCGTATGTTATTACCTTTGTCCATCGGTACGGTACTTGCCCGAGATTCGATCGTCGGTATTCCCGATACCTTGTTCAATCTCGTCATGGCAAGTCTCTTTTACTCGATCCGTAATCCATCATCCCGTGACTAACTCCTTAGTCACCTTGAGCTCATTATGATGATGTCTTACCGAGTGGGCCCAGAGGTACCTCTCTGTCACACGGAGTGACAACATCCCAGTCTTGGTTCGTGCCAACTCAACAGACACTTTCGGAGATACCCGATGCATACCTTTATAGCCACCCAGTTACGTTGTGACGTTTGGCACACCCAAAGTATTCCTATGGCATCCGAGAGTTGTACAACCTCATGGTCTAAGGAACAAACACTTGACACCGAAAAGCTTATGCATTACAAACTATACGATCTCGTGCTAGGCTCAGAATTGGGTCTTGTCCATCACATCATTCTCCTAATGATGTGATCCCGTTATCACCGACATCCTATGTCCATGGTCAGGAAACCGTGACCATCTGTTGATCAACAAGCTAGTAACTAGAGGCTTACCAAGGACTCATTGTGGTCTATATATTCACACATGTATCGCTGTTTCTGTACAATACAATTCAAGCATGAATAACAGACAATTATCATGAACAAGGAAATATAATAATAATACTTTTATTATTGCCTCTAGGGCATATTTCCAACAGAAGGGTGGCAGACATCACCGTGGCAACACCTCTAAAGATTTGCCTCCTGATCTAAGTGAAATGTACAAGACTGATCCAGAGGAGGATTACAATCAGAGGAAGACACAAATCCAATGGATTCGGAGATATTGGGCTGAACAGTGGTTCAAGTACAAGTTCGTGACCCAAGAGTATGCTGAAAAGAATGCCATCAAGCGTCCATGGGGAGATATTACCTACAAAAATCTTCCACCCAAGACTCTTGCTGAAGCCATTGCTCAAGGCTTCTACCCTTGCATGGTCAGAGGGCCACAACCAACTGACACCGATACTTCTTCTCTGCTCTGGTGTCGCGAGGACAATTTGTTCAAGCGCAATCTTCAATATGCCAAGAACTCAGCCAAAGAGACCAAGAAGAACTGGGGATTGGACTTCAATCCTGTCCCCTCTGCGTCCTGTGCTGATGGCACGTGCAAAGCTGAACCAAACCTGGTTGGGCCTTTCTACAACTTAGAAGGCCTCATCAATCACATCAGGGTTCAAGGGGCGGATGTGGATCAACCTGCAGAGGACGCTGATTCTGATGAAGCGCCTGCAACCCCGAAGCCTAAGAAGAAGAAGAAATCCAAGGCTTCGAAGACCACTCCACCAATTGCTACGAGAGTGAAGCCTTTGGCCACTGCTCCACCAGCACCAAGTGTGTAGTCTGAGGAGCACTCTCGCATCTCCAAGAGCAGACAGCTAAGGAAGAAGCCCTCGCACAACCCCAGTCCAGCTCTCACTCCTGACGCTGTTTTGAAGACTGCGAATGAAGCCTTTGATCTCTCGAGTGATAAAGATCTAGGTGACGATGCTCTGGAGCAATTGATCAAGAGCAAGCAAGACGCAGAAATCTTCAATGATTTGCCGCTCTTCAACGTGGAAGTGCTAAACAATTTCATTGATGAATGGTTTGACACCCCCAACCTCAGCTTCGACGATCTGCAGCTTCCAGTTGGCCTCAGCGTCTCCTTCCATGGCGCCATTGCTTCTGAGCCAGCTCTTGCTCAGAGAATTGTTGAGCTGAAGCAAAAGATTGATTTTGAAAAGGCTTAGTTCAAGAAGCATGTGGACAAGCTCAGCGTCCAAGAGATTCAGAACTTCAAAGTCATGATGCATGAGCTCAAGGAAGCCTTTCACAAGAGGCGTGAAGAAGCCAAAGGTTCTCGTGAGCGAATCAAGGCCTTGGCTGCCAAATGCGTTCAAGCATATAATGAAGATGAAAAGCGCAAGGACCTTGGGCGTCCTGGCATTGACCCTAGGATGGCTGCCAAGAAGAAGAAGAAGCAACTTTTGCACGATGCTGAAGAATCCAGACAGGAAATGCCTAGCATTGTCTACCCTGCTAGCATGACTGGCACGAAGCCTAAGGTCACCCCAGCTGCTTCAGACCTCAAAAAGACAAAGGTAGCTGAAGCTGAAGCTCGCAAACGCAAGCAAACAACTGATGATGCTCCACCCACCAAGAAGCGCAAGACAAAGAAGGACAAGGCTGCTTCCATAGAGCCCATCGTTGTCGAGCCCATATCAGTTGTTCGGCCCGCATCTACACACGAAGAACATTGCATGACAGTCCATGAGCCTGCTCCCATAGAGGCTGAAGACATTCCAGCTGTTGACCCCACCGCAGCTGAAGACATTGGTCCTCATGACAATTTTGAAGATGATGTAGTCCTTCCTCAGATCGAGTACAACGTGGAATCTTCGCATGTTCTTACGAACAACGAACACATCAGCATTGGTCGTCCATTGACGCCAATTGCCCAGGATGACTCGTGGGCTGATCACCCACAAGATACACCAGCAACTCCCCAACCAACTCAAGTCACTAATTCGGTGCTTGAAGATGAAGATTTTGAGGACCAACCAACTCCATCCCCTCAGGCGTTGCCAGCATTTCGCAGGCTTCGCAAAGGACCAAGGCCTCAAGTCGTTACCCCAAGTCTTCCAGAAGGAGAAGAGCAACAATCAGTTCCTGAAGCTACTCCTACTATGAACCTCTCAGAATCTGAAGCCAAAGCAACTGAAGATATTCCAGTTGCATCAGCCGAAGAAGAACAACCACAAGAAGAAGAAGCACGTGCTGCCACACCCCCTGTTCTCGAGGAGAATGTGTCCGACCCTCCAGCTCCTGAAGTGGAGGTTACAAATTCAGAGGCTGCCACCACCAACACTGAAGTCAATGACGTGGTCATGGCTAAAGCCAATGTGGCACCTGAAGTCATAGTGGTGCCTGAAGTGATGGCGCCTAAAGCAAGTGATGCACCTGAAGCAAATCAGCAGCCTGAAGCCTCTGCCTCTGCTCCTGTTCTGCCTCCAAGGCCCCATACAATTGAGAAAGCTTACAACCAAGATGATCAACTCATCTATGTCCGATGGCCCATTCTGACTCCACCACCTGCTGCTGGACCGCATGCTGCTGGTCCTCTATTTGACCATCATGTTGAGCACATGCCTCAGGTTCAGAAGCCTAAGCCAGGACTGCCAAGGTTTCCAATTATTGCCACTTCTCAAGGGTCCTTCAATGCCAATAGCTTCACTACGCACAACACATTCTTTGAAAGCGCCAAGAACCCATATTCCAAGCCAAGAATATCATCAGATAGGTTCTGGAGCCATCAACAGCGCAGTTATTACTCAAGAGTACTCTATGATCAAGGGCGCATGTTCCCTTATATGCGTCTTGACACTGAAGCTATTGCTGGACTGCCCTGTCTGGAGGAAGCTCTTGATTGCTTCAGTGATGCTGGCCTGCTCAACTTTGTGACTAAAAAGGAGCACTGGAATGAAGAGATGCTTCTGCAATTCTATGCAACCCTCCACATTTGAGGCTACAGCAGGGATCCGAAGACATGGGTCCTAGAGTGGATGACAGTCAATGTCCATCATGAAGCCAAAGCCTTTGATCTCATTGATCTTACTGGCCTGCCCACTCCAGCAGAATTGTATGAACTTGGCTGTCAATTGCACAATGAAGCTTTGGAGAGTATCTTCTAGAAGCGCAAGCCCAACATGAGCCAAATGCTGAGCAGGATGAAGCCCTTGCCCAGCGATGTTGAATATCCAAAGGAATTCTTTGTTGAAGACCTAGAGTATCAGCCAGGCACCATCTATCATATCATCAGGCGTACTCTATGGCCTGTCAAAGGGCATTCTTCATCAGCCAAGCTTGAAGGCACAATGAAGACATTGGTCTTCTATATCTTCAATGGCATCAGCTTCAATGCTCAAGATTTATTCATCCGGCAGTTGGCTGTGTCTGGCTCTGATCTGTTTGGTCTGAAGTTCTATGCTCCATGGATTATGCGCCTCATCAAGCTTCATTCAGCTATCACCTATCAGCATTCTGCTCGCAACCATCATATTTTCTTGCCAGAGGTTGATATGTCAGATGAAGCTATATACCAAGAGCCTGCCAAAGAGCATGTTAGTCTTCACAACGCTGATCACCAGAGCTTCACTCAGCAAATTGAAGGAGTTCCAGCAGTCTCTCGCGTTTATCCTCTGGCTGGCCGTACTCGTCTACCTCGACATGCTGAAACTGAAGCCATTGAGAGCACCATTGCCCAAAGGCCTCAGAAGTGTTCTCGTGTTCTCAATAACCGAGAGCTTCTGGTTGCCCTCCATCAGAAACATGATAAGCATCACTAATGGCTGAAGCGTCCGATGCAAAGCCTCTTGGTGGACGTCAATCGCATTCGCAATCTTCCCACCAAGAATGCCTTTGTTGCTCATGAAACCTGTCGGAGGTCATGGAAGAGTTTAACTTTGCTGAGTGCTGAAGCTGATCTTCAAGACTATGGCTTCAAAGAAAGATTCAAGTTTGACCACACTCCTCCAAGGAATGTTGTTCTGCGTCGAACTCCGTTTCTTGAAGACTCTGACTACTCCTCCTCCACTGCAACAGTTGACGCCAGGGTGATAGATGATCAAGAGGATGCTACCTCACCACCTCCTACTTCAGCGCGTGTCGACACTACACCAACTACTTCTGCACCGCCAAACACCAACACCGACCGTGCATCCTCACCTGCTCCACCTGGAACGAGTAGAGGCTCTATGTCTTCAAACCTTTTTGGTCCTTACTGACAAAAGGGGGAGAAGCATATGAATTGATAGTCTTCAAGCGGGTCCATATGGGCGGGTGCTTTATATTTTGCCTAGTGTTTACAACTCTCGTTTTTGCTACATTTGGTTCTTTGAGTTGTAACACTTAAACTGATGGTCGTCTGCTATGTTTTCTGCTACTCTGTAATGCGATGATAAATTCCACATGTGCTACATTATATTCCGCACTTAGTCATTTTTGCAGACGTCCATTTCTCATTATGCATATCATTATATTCGACATATCAATTGTGCATGATGAATTGTCTTCATAAGTTGAAGGGGATCTCCACAAGTACAACCTGCCATGTGCATTTGCATTCAAAGGCAAATCAACTATATGCACATCTTCAGGGGGAGCCTTTTGATACTTACGAAGACAATACCTTTATCCTTTACAATTTCACATACTTTTATCCCCATCCAAAACTTCAACCAGTTTGTCATCAATCACCAAAAAGGGGGAGATTGTAAGTGCATCTAGTGCCACCCCTAGTTGGTTTTGGAGTATTGACGACAAACCTGGTTGAGGGACTAATGTGTTTGTGAGAATTGCAGGATAACACACGTAGTAGTCCCTCATTGATTCGGTTTACCTACCGGAGATGACCCCTAAAAATGTATGAAGACATTGACAACAGTGGTGGTACATGAAGAAATCTTATTGAATACTATGACAAGAGAAGACATTGTGTGAAGACTATGGAGCGCAAAGACTTAGATGTTTCGTTGTTTCATTTTCTTCTTTTTTGAGTCATAGGAACCACCGTACTGTTAAGTGGGGTCCAAGTGAACTAAGTCAGAGTGACTGAAGTGATACTCAACCAAATCCTATGTCTTGGAGCGAAGACAATGAGAGCAAATATTATCCAGAGCTGGATGAGTCAGCTTTACTTGTAGCCCAAGTAAGGTTGCCGTGTGAGTGTTTAAAATCTGGCCATTGGAACACGTGTCAGTTCCTTAGTGACCCAGGGTCACTTCGGACAAATCAGGTCGGGTAGCCCAGTGGCTATAAATAGCCCACCCCCTACACCATAAATGGTGGCTGCTCATAGTTATTGTACTGCTTTTGTCGTTTGAGAGCAACCCACCTCTGAAGCATTTGAGAGAGAGATCCTTGCGAGGACAAAGCCAAAACACCCAGAACCAAAGAGTGTTAGGCATCACTGAAGTCTTTCTGTCTGTGTGACTTGAAGACTTATTACACTTTAGTACTGTGTTTCCTCCAGCCGGTTAGGCGTCGCGTTCTGACCATCCAAGAGTCATTGTGGATCGCCGATGAACGAAGTCTATGAAGGTTTGGAAGTCTACCTTAAAGACTTACCAGAGTGATTGGGCGAGGACTAGGTGTCCTTAGCTCAAGGGGAATAAGGTGAAGACGCGGTCTCTTGAGTTAAATCTCAGCCTCCCTAACCAGACGTACAGTTGTCACAGCAACTGGAACTAGTCTAACAAATCAATATCTTCCCCGAGCTACTGGTTCTATCCTTTCTTTCCCTTTACTTACTGTCTTACGTTGTGAAGTCATTGCATGCCTGCCTTATCCGATTGACTTCACAGTGTGACTACTTGTTCTGATTGACTTCACTGTGTGACTACTTGTTCTGATTGACTTCATTCCTTCTTCCCTCTTGATCCTTACTGCCTAGCTGCTATTAGTCTTTATGCTTTCACTTTATTGAATACCTGACTATGGCTTGTCTAGTGTAGTCTACTTTCCACTGCATACAAATAGGATTGGAATTATCCTTTGTCTTCGAAACTATCATGTTTTGAAGCATTTCATAAAAATCGCCTATTCACCCCCTCTAGTCGATATACTGCACTTTCACTGACGGCTGGGTCCATGGCCACAGCCCAGTTTTTTGTGATTTGCCAAATAAGTCGCTTTGTCAGGCATGTTGGGCTGCAAATCTTTCAAGACGGATGGCCGAGAAAATGGCCTATCAATAATGAGAAATGGGCTTTACATTTTTAAAACACATCAAACCGGCAATTAGTTTCAAATTTCTTTTTTTTTTCATTTCAACATTTTAAATTGCATTGATTTTTATGCGTGGACAATTTGTTGGATTTTATATTGATATGCATTTATTTTTAAAATCATTTTGAATGTGACTCGAAATTTGGGGAAAAAAAATTGTTCGGACCGCACCGAAATATGCAAAATTTCGTATAATTTTTTAACCGTGGCCACAATATGGGCTGTAATGCTAACAAAAAGAATATGGGCTCCAAAAAAACCTTAAGAATTAGGAAATGGGCTGTAAATTATTAGAAATAATGGCAGATGGGCTGTATGATGTTTTCCACAGATTTGAGGCCTTCCTAAAAAAAAGGTTGACGCACAAGCAGTGACTGTTGGATGTCCATCCAACGGCCGTCGTGCTTCTTCAATCTCTGCTCTTCCCGCTCCAGCCGCTCAAACAAGCGCCGACGGGACTGCCTGCTCCCTCCTCCCCGCGGCCGGCTGTGCTACCGTGCAGGCCTCACCTCCCCACCGTACTCCCATCGCTGGCCTAGCCATCCCCTTACTCACCCACATGTACTGTTATTCTCCGGCGACGGCAGACGAACCTGTAAACCCTCGTATAGTCATACTCCCCTCCGCGTGGGAAACAACTGCCGAGTCTTCCCTGCCTCCGTGTCGTTCCCTTCCTAGGCCTCGCCGTCGTCCACCGCCCTGGTGCTCTCGGCGCGGCGTGGTCAATCTGGTCAACGACCGACTTCCATCGGAAGAGTACTGCACGTGGAGAGGCTAACAGTTGGGTCCACAGCAGCCGCAAGGAAGTGCCTCCTTATTACGCAGAAAATAATTATAACTCCACCTCACAGCGGGGACCCACCGGACGGGCCATCGTATTTGGCGAAAAAATGTTTCCCCCTCACTGCTGGGACCCACCGGACAGGCCACCGTATTTCGCGAAAAAGCATTCCCCCAGCTTTCAGCTCGGACCCACCGGAAGTGCCCCCTTATTACGCACAAAAAAATGAATACTCCCACTGCTAGCTGGGACCTAGTATAGTGGGAGGCTGACTTGTGGGCCTACTAAGTTGACGGGTACGTGGGGATTTGTCAACTTAGTCAATATGCACGATTCTAGGTCCATTGACCGTACGATGTCCATCCAACGGCCGTAGTGCTTCTTCAACCTCTGGTATTCTTGCTCCAGCCGCCCAAACCAGCGCCGGTCGTGCCTCATGCTCCTGCCTCCCGTGGCCGGCAGCGACGTCGCGGAGGCTTCGCTGCCCCCAACTGTTCCCACCGCTGGCCAGACCCTGCGGCGACGGCCGCCTCACACCACAGCCGAACCAGTGAACCCTCGTACTCCTCTCTACGCGGGCTTCCACTGTCGCGTCTTCCCCGGCTCCGCGTCGTCCCCTTCCTAGGCCTCGCCGTCGTCCAGTGCCCTAGTGCTCTCGGCGCGGTGTGGTCAATCTGGTCAACAACCGACTTCCATCGGAAGAGGCTAACAGCTGGGTCCACGGCAGCCGCAAGGAAGTGCCTCCTTATTACTGGGAAAATAATTATACCTCCACCTGATAGCGGGGACCCACCGGACGGCCCACCGTATTTGGTGAAAAAAACATTTTCCCCCTAACTGCTGGGACCCATCGGACGGGCCACCGTATTTCGCGAAAAAACTTTGCCCCCGCTGTCAGCTCGGACCCACCGGAAGTGCCTCCTTACTACACACAAAAAAATGAATACTCCCCTGCTAGCTGGCACCTAGTACAGTGGGAGGCTGACTTGTGGGCCTACTAAGTTGACGGGGACGCAGGGCTTTGTCAACTTAGTTAATATGCACGATTCTAGCTCCATTGACTGTATGATGTCCATCCAACGGCCATAGTGCTTCTTCAACCTCTGGTCTTCTTGCTCCAGCCGCCCAAACCAGCGCCGGTCATGCCTCGTGCTCCTGCCTCCCGTGGCCGTATGCAATGCCATGGAGGCCTCGATCCCCCCTACTATTCCCACCGCTGGCCAGACCCTGCGGAGACGGCAGCCTCACACCGCAGCCGAACCAGTGAACCCTCGTACTCCTCTCCGCGCGGGCTTCAACTGCCGCTTCTTCCCCGGCTCCGTGTCGTCCCCTTCCTAGGCCTCGCCGTCGTCTACCGCCCTGGTGCTCTCGGCGCGGCGTGGTCAACATGGTCAAGGAACGTCTTCCATCGGAAGAGTACTGTACGTGGAGAGGCTGACAGCTGGGTCCACGACAGCCGCAAGGAAGTGCCTTCTTATTACACGGAAAATAATTATTCCTCCACCTGACAACAGGGACCCACACGACGGGCCACCGTATTTGGCAAAAAAAAACGTTTCCCCCCTGACTGTTAGGACCCATCGGACGGGCCACCGTAAAAAAAACATTCCCCCCGCAGTCAGCTCAGACCCATCGGAAGTGCTTCCTTATTACGCACAACAAAATGAGTACTCCCCCTGCTAGTTGGGACCCACCTTGGCGGGAGGCTGACTTGTGGGCCTATTAAGTTGACGGGGACGGTGTGCTTTGTCAACTTAGTCAATATGAACGAGTCTAGCTCTAGTGACCGTACGATGTCCATCCAACGGCCATAGCGCTTCTTCAACCTCTGGTCTTGTTGCTCCAGCCTTCCAAAGCAACGCCAGTCGTGCCGCATGCTCCTGCCTCCCGTGGCTGACTGTGCTGCTGCGGAGGCCTCACCGCCCCCTACTATTCCCACCGCTGGCCAGGCCATCCCTCTATGAACCCACACCCCCTGTTATTCTGCAGCGACGACAACCTTACACCGCAGCGAACCAGTGAACCCTCGTACTCCTCTACGCATGGGCATCCACTGCCGCGTCTTCCCCGTCTCCGCGTCGTCCCCTTCCTAGGCCTCACCATGGTCCACCGCCCTGGTGCTCTCGGCGTGGCGTGGTCAACGTGGTCAAGGAACGGCTTCATCAGATGTGGACTGTACGTGGAGAGGCTGACAGCTGGGTCCACGGCCGCAACAAGGAAGTGCCTCCTTATTACGCGCAAAATAATTATTCATCCAACTGATAGCGGGGACCCACTGGATTGGCCACCGTATTTCGCGAAAATATGTTTCCCCCTGACTACTGGGACCCACTAGCTACATCTTCGCACGCAAGGAATTGCATCTGGACAAAAAAACAATTCGCCCCCCTGACTGCTGGGACCCACCAGCTACATCTTTGCACATAAGGAAGTGCCTGACAGTCGGGACCCATCTGGTCGAAGCGTACTTAGCTTTGTCATTCTGGTTGCGAACGTGTACGTACATACTGGTCGATGTAGAGGCGCACATGTGTCGTAGTAGAGGCGCGCATGTAGCATTCACACGTACGTACAGCGGTCAGTGTGCAAGAAAGAAAATACGACCACGTACGTACATACGGGCAGGGTCTCGAACGCCTACTCGCGCATGCGCACGGCCAGGGCTCGTGTACATGGCTGGGTCGGAACGGAGAAACAGCGTCGTCATCGTGTTCATGGGGAGCCAACCGGCTGGGTCGGAATGGAATGCGTCGTCGTGTAAATCGGGAGGGCTTGGACGGAACAGCCGATGGAAACGAGGCCTGGCGTACCGCAGAACGGAGGAAACAGCCTTGTGTTCGACCGGCCACGTTCGAAATGGGATCCTGTTCATCGGGAGGGGTCTGGCGTACCGCACGACGGAGGAAACGGACCTCCTACGGTCGAAACGGGGGTCTTGTTGATCGGGAGGGGTGTGGTATACCGCAAAACGGAGGAAACAGACTTGTGTTGGAGCGCTATGGTCGAAACGGGGGTCCTGTTGATCGGGAGGGGTGTGGCGTACCGCAAAACGGAGGAAACAGACTTGTGTTGGAGCGCTACGGCCGAAACGGGGGTCCTGTTCATCGGGAGGGGTGTGGCGTACCGTAAAAACGGGACTCCACGGGATACTGTTCATCACCACCATCGACCCCCTCCAGTCTCCATGGGCTACTGTTCATCCACAATCAACCTCCTCCAGCCTCCACCTGCGACTGTTCAGCCTCCACCGCATGCTACTCCACCGGCTAGTGTTCAACCAGCCCTCTCCACGGGCTCCTGTTCGACCACCCCTCCACGGGATACTGTTCATCCAGACCTCCACCGTCTACTGTTCATGCAGCCCTCCATGGGGTGGTCCTGTTCATGCAGCCCTCCACGGGGTTATGTTCATGCAGCCCCAACCGGCTCGATCAAACGGGGTCCTGTTCATGCAGAGGCAACACCACGGGGTCCTGTTCAGCCACCCCTACCGGGAACTGTTCATCCAACCCCCCTCCCCCAGAAACGCTCACTGTTCATGCGGAGGCAGCATCGATCGGCTTCAGTTAGCAGCAGTAGCGAACGAATCGCTCGATCGGGTTCAGTTAACAGCCATCTATCGATCGCTCGGGTTCAGTAATGCGTAGCCTGCAGTGCAATCGCTCGGGTTCAGTTAGAGCCCAACGCCTCGCTCGGGTTCAGTTAGAGCCCAATGCCTCGCACCTACGCACGTGCGTGTACGAGAGAAACACGCATCGCTCGGCCCCAACCACCCACCGTTACCGGGAACACCCCGATATTTTCCTCACCCTCGCTTCTACCACGGTTTTTTCCGTCATGGACGACCCAAAGAATGTCATGCAGCTGCGTCTCCGACCCGCCCAGGACAAAAATCCCATTTTCTATCATGATTTTTTGTCATAGAAGTAGGAGCCCACCACAGCTATAAGGCGGCAAACACCCTACAGCTATAACGCGGCAGGGTGGTCCTCCTCCTCAAAGATGATGGGCGTTCGGGACCACTTAAGCGGCTTCCGGGCCTCTGGCGCTGGCTCCACAGCATTGACATCCCTTGCCCATCGCTTGAGTTGGTGATGTTATGTGTGCAAATATGCACCTCCGTCAATGCATAGGGCGTCAGTGGCCCTCTGAAATTCCTGCTCACTGGTTTCCTCTTCATTCCCCCCATCACTCACATTGCCACAAATTTCCTTCTCTAGGGCCCTGGCGGGTCTTCCTTGGTTCCAAAAGGGTTTGCCGGGGCAATTTGCTTCACCGCCTCGGCCCTTACCGCCGGCAGCATTTTGACATCTTTCCTTATCTCTCTTATCATACTCTTCCCTCTACCTCTTGGCAAGCTGCTCAACCTCATAACACTCCCAGAGGTTGTGGCCCTTTGTCTGATGGATCTTGCAGTATGGACCATCGCCTTTCCCAGCTTTCTCGGCAGCAGCGGCTTCCTGCCAAGCCGTGCAGGCAGCAACTTCCTTGCTAGGGGGCTCAGCTTTGGCCTTCTTGCAGGTACTAGGCGTGCCTAAACCTTCCACGGTCATCACTACCTTATCTCTTGGTTTCTTGTTGGGCTTCTTGCCCTTCTTCTGACTGGTTGACTCATCTTCATCCTCTAAATAAACAATCATGCAATCTTCCTCTCCAAGAAATTTCCTTCATTCCTCCATCTGAGCACACTTATCCAATAGTGTGTACAATTCCTTCATAGACTTGGGCAACCGCACATTCATTTTCGAACGAGTGCGGCGGTTGCGCACATTGGACTGGAAAGCTGCTATAACGGCTGCTGGATGGATATTTGGAATATTTCTATGAACTTTACTAAATCTCTGTAAATACTTACGGAGGGTTTCTCCTTCCTTCTGGTAAAGGAGCTGCAGGTCGCTGGGCCTGTCGGGCTCCTAGTGCCCACCGGATAAGGCTCCGATAAACTAATGGCACATATCTGCCCATCACGAAATGGAGTTCTCCGGTAGGTGCATCAGCCAAGACCTCACATTGGACTTGAGGGCCAAAGGGAAGTAGTTGGCGAACACCTTCTCATCTCTTCCCCTGGCAGCCTGAACAGCGATGGTGTAGATGCTTAGGAACTCTGCCGGGTTCAGCCTCCTGTCGTACTTCTCAGGTATCTCTGGCTTGAATGTGTGGACGGACGGCCAACAGACTTGCCGCAACTCTTGTGTAAAGGTAGGGCAGCTGACCTCAAAGGGTAGGCACCCGCCAACACCGAGCGCAAGTTCGTCAGCATTGTGGCCGTCGCGCCCGTTGATTAGGCGAGGGTTATCGCAGCGTCGATCTATGACAGCACGCTCGTCTCCCCGTCGCCTATCCTGCGGGGTCTGACGCCGGCCTGGACATGCTCGAGGGTCCGAAGAGGCCATCGATACATCGTCGAGGTCTTGACTCGGCTGCGCCCGCGCCAGCTGCCTTGGTGGGGATTGCACGGTGGGGATGGCCCCCTCTGTTCGACCACCCGTGCGGACGGTTGCTGTCGCTTGGGGAGGCTTAGGCGGGCAGGCTCGTCGCGAGCCCTCAGCTTTGGCGAAACCGAGTAGGCTCTGGATGGTGGCACGCCATTCATCCATCTGCTCAGCCGCTGGTGGGAACCTTAGCAACAGCTAGGCTCGCGCCATGGCTTCCGTGGTTGTGCTTTGCATGGATGTCGAGGGCGTCGACCGCACCATCGCATGGCTCCTGATGGTGCCAATGATGGTGGTGGCGGGCCCGCGCTGATTTGGGATGACCACCTAGGCAGCGGGATTGCGCGGCGATGGCGCTTGAAGATCAGCAGCTTCATTTGGCGCAGCGGTTTGGTTGGCTCGTCCGGGAGGAGGCACACGCGCCGCAGTTGCTCCCAGGGTGGGGGCGATTAGAGGGCGGTCATTTTCCCCGGACCGAGCGTCCTCGCCGCGGCTGTGCTCATCAGCGAGAAGAAAGGGCACAGATGGAGTGACCCCCTCGACCACACCTTGCTGATCACGATCGATGAGACACTGTAGGTGCTGTTCTCCTCCGATGCCTTCAGCCACCCTGTTGGCCGCAGGGGGAGTGGCAATGGGGCCACCTGCTCCAACGACGCCCCCAGCGGCGCTCACATCCTCACTTGTCTCCGCATCCCCCGCGGCATTAGAGGCGCGGGCGGCGAGGCCATCGAGGTAGATGGCTTGGCCGAAGGGCCGGTTTTCTTCTTCTTGGGCGCCATGGTTGATGGCATCGTCGAATATGAAGATGGCGATGAAGATGACGCGATGTGTATGCTTTCAGGTTCGCGCAAGCGCTCCTCCTACCTGGTGCGCCAAAGATGTCGCGGGATATCCGCGGCCTCCTATGGGACCGGCGGACCCTTGCTGGTTCGGTGGGGGGACGCCGCGTTGCACAAAGAACAGAACGGCACATGGAAGTGTGTCAAAGAGCACACAAGCAGTTTCCCTAGGTTCCGGCCACCGCGAGGCGTAAGACTCTACTCCTGCTTTGGTGTATTGATGGTGGAATGAATGTGGTGGTGTGTAGTACACTTGCCCGGCAAGACGTGCCTCAGGGCCGTAGCGACTATGCGCGTATGGTGCTAGGGTTCATCAACTTTCCAACCCACCCCCTATGGGTACCATGGGCCTCCTTTTATAGATGAAGGGGTCACCATAGTGGCAAAATGGTCATTATCAACTGATATGATAGCGAACACTGTTATAATACCTAACTCTACGGGCCGACATGGTGCATTAAATGCACCACTTAGTGTCACATTGCTGGTTGCCCGTCAAGGCTCGTCGGGCTGTCTTGCCAGCTCCGCATCTGCTTCCTTGACACGTCGCATGACTGGTGTATTTTGTGGGTTTCTTCCGTAGGGAATGACCGCCATGTGGCGAATGGCTGCCACTTAATCACTTCGCGACTTGAAACCACACTTATTGATGATGTGGGTCGTGCTTGAGTGGTAGACAGGGCGGTTTACCCCCCGCGACCTTGGGAGGCTCTGCCGGGGAGTCCCTGATGGCTTGTTTCCGGTGGTGGCCTCACCCCTTGCTGGGCTCGCCTGCCCGGCAAGGGAGGCTCTTCTGCTGTCGATATCTCATTCTTCTGGCTTGACCTTGGTCTCTGTGGCTGCGTGTTGGTTCTTCAAATCTCTTGGTTCTTCAATCTTGGTCTTGAGCTGGAGCTTCATCCTTGGTCTTGTGCCTATGCACAGTTGGGCAATAGACCAAGGATTTGTTGCACCGACACCGAGCTAGCCACAGACTTTGCACCAGTCTTGATGTTGGCCGTTTCTCCTCCTCCTTCTGGGTGATCAATGTACCTAATCATACACAACGTCTCTTTAGAGATAGCAAACATAACTAAGATGAATGTAAGGGGAGCTCAAGTAGGAGAGATGTCAGCTCGACTTGAACAGCACATGCATGAACTCTTGTCATCGGTCCACTTGGTTCTTGGATAGTTGGTGTAGAGTTCGTGGGGATTACCATAAGATGCTCCCCCCTTGGGAAAGACCCGACCTTGGATCGGAAGCATCATCACCATGGAAGAGAGATAGATCCTTGTCGTTGAAGATGTCGCTGACGTTGTACTTGTCGCGTGGGATATCGATCTTGTAGGCATTGTTGTTGTAGCGTGCTAGCGCCTTGATGGGCCTGTCGGCGCGAGCTAGTAGCTTGGACTTGCGTTCGTTGGGAAGAATTGCTTGTGAAGGAGTAACCACACAAGAGTACCTATGTTCAATATCATGGGCTGCTTGTTGATGTTTCTAAGTGCATCTAGTGCCCCTTAGTGATTTTGGTGTATTCAAGACTAATAGGTTAAGGGACTAATGTGTTTGTGAGTGTACAAAAGTACTATAAGTCTATGAGGAGTTTGATATTTCCGAAGAAAGTCGACCCCTAAAAATGTATTTCTTCAGTTGAAGACTTTCATTTTTCTTGAAGACTTTGAAAATGAGGAAATTTGTGTGACCTTGAAGACTTGTATATTCATGCGAGGATTATGAAGCGTGAAGACTTTTGTTTTCGTACTTTAATTTTATTTTTCTTGAGTCATAGGAAACACCGTACTATTAAAGGGGGTCGAGGTAAAAATAAGGAAATACATTTCCAAGTGATGCTCATCTCAAAGCCTACACTACCAATCCTTTCGAGTGAAGCCATTGGAAATCTCGTACAGTTCAATCAATTTCTTAAGTGACAGAGACGACGTTCTTCTGTTATTTGAGGAATTTGTTCTGACCGAGGAGTTAGGAATTTACCAGTGTGGATTGCCAACAAGTGAGGAACATGATAGCCCTGAGGAATTTGACAGCTCAAATTTTCGACCGTTGCTGTGCTATGCGCCAGCTGCCCCAAAATATCCTATCCACCTAACGGTCATATCATTGAAGGGCATTTATGTCTTATCATGTCGGGCTGCTCCCTATGCTATAAATAGCCGCCCCCTACAACCACTAGTTGGTTGGCTGCTCCGAGAGAAACAGACACTTGTCATTAGAGCACACATCCTCCGAGAACTTTGAGCGAAAATCATCTAGTGAGGAAAAACCTAAAACCCCAAAGTGATTGAGCATCACTTAAGAGAGTGTTCCTGTGTGGACCCAACGCTTGTTACCTTTGAACAGTGATTTTCCAGACAGTTAGGCATCAATAGTCGAGAGCATCCAAGAGGAATTATGGATCGCCGGGTGACCAAGTCTGTGAAGGTTTGGAAGTCACCTATGAAGATTTACCACGAGTGATTGGGCAAGGTCTGTGTGACCTTAGCTCAAGGGGAATACGGTGAGGACTAAGTGTCTTGGACTATGTGTCCTTGACTAGGTGTCTAGAACTGTGTGTCATCGGGTTTCAATGCCTAGCCGCCCTAACCGGACGTACAACTGTCACAGCTATTGGAACTGGTCTACCAAATCAATCTCTTCACCAAGCCTACTGGTTCTATTTCCTCAACCCTTCCATTTATTCATTCATGTGTTGATGAACTTGATGTGTATTGTTTGAAGACTTTCTCAATTTCCTCAACCCTATTTCTTCAGTCTTCTGTCTTCACCCTGCTTATCATGTTTACACGCTACTTATACTCTGTGTTTGCTTTCATTTCATCATGATGACTATGCTACTATTTTGTTGTGGATGCACTTGAGTATATATTCCGCTACTAGTAGTTTGTTGCTTAGGAAATTCCCCAGTTAGAATTTCCTCAGTGACGAATTTCTAAAAATTTCCTATTCTCCCCTCTAGTCGATATAACACACTTTCAATTGGTATCAGAGCCAGGTACTCCCTTGTTCTATGTGATTTTGGTTTAACCACCTAGAGATTTAGTTGTGTCGACTGCATGCATGATCAAATTCTCGGTTGGGTGTCCTACCTTCGATGGGACGTACTACCCCTACTGGAAGAACAAGATGCGTATGCATCTTGAGGTAATTGACAATGATGTCCGGTACGTTGTGCAAACTAGCGTTCCATCTGTCTCACCTTCTGTGAACGCTATTGTGAAGAGATTCAAGCAACTCGACTCTCAAGCAAAAAATATCATATGTGGCCATTTGAGCAAATGGCAGTATGGCAGAGTAAGTGCTTTGGAGACAGCATGAAAGTGCGTTATATCGACTAGAGGGGGTGAATAGGCGATTTTTATGAATTCTTCACTAAGGAATTTGATGTTGAGTAAATTCCTTAGCGAAGAACTACTTGCAGCAGATTAAGTACTCAGAAGTAAACATAACAGAATACAAGCATGGTCATCATGAAGATATGAAGACAAACACAGAGTACAGAAAGCGTAAACACAGGATGGCACATGATGAAGACAAACAGACTGAAGAAATTGAACTGAGGAAATTGAGAAACTCTTCAGTCAAATTCTTCAAACAGATATGAACAAGCACACAACACAGATATGAGGAAATGAAAGAGTTGAGGAAATAGAACTAGTAAGCTTGGTGAAGACAATGATTAGTTTGACCAGTTCCAACTGCTGTCTCAGTTGTACATCTGGTTAGGGCGGCTTGGTATTTAAACCTGAGGACACATAGTCCCAGACACCCTGTCCTGGACACACAGTCCAAGACACCAAGTCCTCACCGTATTCCCCTTGAGGTAAGGTCACACAGACCTCGCCCAATCACTCGTGGTAAGTCTTCAGGTGACTTCCGAACCTTCACAGACTTGGTCACTTGGCGATCCACAATTCCTCTTGGATGCTCTAGACCATGACGCCTAACCGTCTGGAAGAAGCATAGTCTTCTAAGGTAACAAGCGTCGGATCGACGCAGGATCAAACTCTTTAGTGATGCTCAATCACTTTTCGGTTTGAAGGTTTTGGGTGTAGTTTCAAGTTTTTCCTCAATTGATGATTTTCGCTCAAAGTCCTTGGAGGATGGGTTGCTCTTATGACAAGTGTCAGTTTCTCGCAGAGCAGCCAACCAACTAGCAATTGTAGGGGTGGCTATTTATAGCCTGGGGAGCATCCCGACATGATAAGACATAAATCCCTTTAATGATATGACCGTTAGGTAGGTATATATTTTGGGACAGCTGGCGCGTAGTACAACAACGGTCAGAAATTTGAGTATCAAATTCCTCAGGGCTATCATGTTCCTCACCGTGTAGGCAATTCGCACTGGCGAATTCCTAACTCTTTAGTCAGAACAAATTACTCAGAGACCAGAAGAACTTCGTCTCTGTCACTGAAGAATATGACTGAACTCTATGAGATTTCCAATGGCTTCACTCGAAGGGATTGGTAGGTGTAGGATTTGGAGTTGAGCATCACATGGAAATTTTTCCTTAGTATTTCCTCGACCCCCTTTAACGGTACGCTGTTTCCTATGACTCAAGAAAGAGAAAATGAAACTACGAAAACAAATGTCTTCATGCTTCATGTTCCACAAATGAATACCAAGTCTTCAAGGTCACACCAATTTCTTCACTTTCAAAGTCTTCAGAAAGTCTTCAGAAATCCAAGGTCTTTAGTCGAAGAACTTCATTTTTAGGGGTCGACTTTCTCTGTAAATATCAATTCCTCATAGATGTATAGACCTGTGTACACTCATAAACACATTAGTCCCTTAACCTATAAGTCTTCAATACACCAAAATCACTAGGGGGCACTAGATGCACTTACAATCTCCCCCTTTTTGGTGATTGATGACAATATAGGTTAAGTTTTCAACGGGGATAAACATATGAAGTGTAAATGCAGATATTGAGGAATTTGATTGCAAGATATAGAAGAACTCCCCTGAAGATGTGCATAGTGAGGAATTTACTTTTGAGGCAATGCAAACTTGAAGAGTAGAATCATGGAGATCTCCCCTATATCTTGTAATCCATACACACATTTGACATATAATATGAAGAATTTGAAATGCATGATGAAATATGGTGACTAATGTAATTCAGCATGCGTGCATAACATTAATGAGGAATAAGCATGTCGAAACATCATAGCAGAAGTATGAGGTCACCATAGAGTTTAAGTTTACAACTCAATCCACAAAGTCATCAGAAAGACGAGAGTTGTAACTTAGCAAAAAAATGCCCATATATATATAGACCCGCTTAAAGACTAACTCAAATTTCTCCCCCTTTGTCATCGAATGACCAAAAGGATCAAAACTGAGGACTAACGCCCCTGAAGATTCTCATGATGATGAAGTAGCGCCAGCGTTGTTGGGGTCGATGTCTGATATAGGGCCTGCCGCAGTGTCGTCCAGGTCTTCATACTCGTCGATCTCACGCGATGAAGAATAAGAGTTGGCCACCAAGGGAGGAACCTTGACCTTCTTGTATCTCTTCGGAGGAGGAGCAGACTAGTCAAAGTCATCCTTGAGACCCATTTTCTTCAGTTCTTCTTCGCCATACAGATGAGATTGAATAGCCCAGGTGCGGTTGAGGGTTTCATGAAGGTAGTAATGGTTTTTCTTCACTGCATTATGTGTAGAGGTCATGTTGTGAAGAATTGAACCAAACTGACGCTTGACACATTTGTGGTTGCGATGAACCTTCTGATGAAGACTGAGGAGAAGCTCACGATTAGTCATCACCCTGGGAGCTGTGCCTTGAGGATTTTTCTTGGGAGCATTGGCATCAGAGTCATGAGTGGCAGAGTCATCATTGGTGGAATAAGATGCAGCTTTGCGAAACTGGCCATCCAATGGATGAGTGCCTTTATCAAAAACAGCAGTGGCCTTGCCCTTGTCATCAGTTGAGGAAAAATTCCGTTTGAGGACTTCAATTGGGGGCAAGTAGCTGCAATGATTGAGAGTGTCAGCTTTGTAATTCACTAAAGACCTTGTCCTGATGAATCTCATAATCCATGGAGCATAAGGCTTCAGGTTGAAAGGGGACAGTGCAATATTTGCCATTGTCCTCATGAAGAAATCATGAAAGTTGACGGGAACACCATGGATGATGTTGAATAGCAGATTCTTCATGACACCAACAACTTCTTCATCATTCGAGTCGTGGCCCTTGATTGGACTCAATGTCTTCGTCAGAATGCGATAGACAGTCCCTGGCAGAAACAACAATTCCTTCACGAGGAATTTGGTCCGTGGGGCTTGACCTGGCTTCAAAGGCTTCATAAGCACTTGCATGTAGTGATCAGTGTGTTCAGTTTCTTCATACATGCAACGTGCTTCTTCATTGGGAGGACTGAGAGGTAGAGCCTGAAGCAATTCAGAGGCTGGAGCTTTGTAGTGAGTGTTTTCAGACATCCAGTCTAGCACCCATGCATTTATGTCTTCAGAATTGCCGGTGATGTGCAGGGTTGCATAAAATTGGAGAATCAATTCTTCATTCCAATCGCATATATATATGCAAAAACCCAGAAGTCCAGCATCGTGAAGAACACTAAGGACTGGCACAAAACATGGCAGAGATTCCATATCCACGTGAGGAATATGTTGATGGTCGAAGACTTTGTCTTTGTTGTAAAGCACTGAGGAATAGAAATTTGCCTTACTGGCAGTCCAGAAATGCCTCTTCCTTATGCGAGCTGAGTCATAGGGATTGAAATCCTCGAAGAACACATGCTCACCAAAGAAATCAGCCTTCTTGAAAGATTGCTTCCTTGAGAAAGGATCCTTTGGCTTTGGTTAAGGAGTGTCAGTCAATTGCATCACTACCTCTGGATTCGCAATCTCAGGTTCTTCAGTGTGAGGAATTTTTGGTTCCTCTTCAGTGGTAGTCTTCATCGATTTAGCAGCAGCAGCAGTTTCTTCAGCACTAGTAGCTGGAATGTCTTCATGAACAGACTGTGTGCGATGAGTTTCCTCATATCCCAATGGAGCAGTTGGTGCTGGTGAATGAGGAATCTGTTGTAGAGGCGTGAACAAAGGGGAGTTGGGATGCTAACTATCCCAGAATTCATCAGTCATCAATGGAGAGGCATTCCCAATGTCCACGTCAGAGTCTTGTTCTTCCAATTCTTCGACGACGGCCTCCTCAGCAATAAACTGAGGCATAGGCCAGGAGATGATTGGGGTTGAAGGGATATCGTCCACTTCAATTTCTTCATTCGTCTGCTCTGAGAAGCAGCAGACGGGAATGTCTTCATCCGATTCACTTGGAATCACATAATCTTCACCAACAGGAACAAGGTCCTTTGATGGCATAGATGAAATGGGAACTGCATCAATTGGATTCTCAGTTGAGCTTGTCAATGGCTTCATTTTCTTCGGAACTGAAGAATCTGAAGAAGCTGATGCCTTCCTTTTCTTCACAGCTGCACGCTCTGCAGCCTTTGTCTTCTTCACATCGATGCAGATGGAAGGATTGGAGTTGTAGTAGGCGCAGGAGCAGCAGAGGAATCTGGTTCATTTTCTTCAGACACAACTGATGCAGTTGTCCTGACTTCTTCACGATCTTTAGGCACAGCCTTTGGAGCTTCAGCTGGCCTGACATTTTCTTCAGGCGCAACACTAGAGGTTGCCCTGGCAATTTCTTCAATGGCTGGAGTGGAGTCATCAGCCCTGAGATTTTCTTTAGCAGCCCGATGTTCTTTAGCGGTGCTGGCATGTCCTTCAGTAGACTGAGCAGATGCTTCAGCCTGAGGAATTTCAATGTGCGTCTTGCGAGCAGCACTTGTAGAAAAACCTTTGGTCAGATTGAGAAATCTGACTGTGGCCCCCAACCAGTCAGCACGATATGCTTCAAATTCATCAATGAGGGCTTTGATTTCACCCTTAATCTTGACTAGTTCTTCAGTTGTCATGTTGACAACATTTTTCTTCAGGAAGCGCTCCTTCTTGTACTGCGCTTTCTTGGTCTGCATGGCCTGTTCAAACTTCCATTTTTCTTCACCTATGAAGGCAGTCAGCATATGACTTTGGCCAGGAGTCAGGTTGAAGTCAGGCATAGGAGTGTTTGGGTCCTTGTGCCAGAGATCAATGAAATCAAGGATCACCTTGGGATCCAACAGCAACGGTACTTCGTTTCCTTTGGCTCTAGCGGCCTTTTCTTGCCTGTGTCTAATGATTTGAACTAGTTCTTCATCATCAGCTTCGTCATCAGACGGCACTTGGAAAGCAACTTGTTTCTTATGAGGACTTGGGCGAGAGCCTCGTCCAGTAGTTGACTTTTTCTTCAGCAGCGAGGGACCAGCTGAGGAACTTGGTATCGCTGAGGAACTTGGGGCAACTGAGGAGCTTGCAGAGGCTCCTGAGGCAATGCATATGCCTGCAGTCCTCTGACATGTGGCAAGATGCACTGGAGCAGATGGCTTTGTTGCAGCATCTGAAGACTTTTGCGGAGGAGCTGAGGACTTTGGAGGAGCAGGAGCAGTCTGAGGAACTTTCTGTGAGGGCTTTGAAGAAACTGGCCGTGAGGGCATTCCTGAGGAAGAAGCACTTGGCTTGTGAGTAGGATTCTTAGCCATGGCCTTCTTAGGCTTGGAAGCAGAAGCCTCGGCAAAGGCAGCAGAGTCTTCATTGAATTTCCTCACTGCTTCTTTTGCTTGTCTAGCCAACTTGGCCTGGCACTTAGCCCATTCTTCAGGAAAGTCCTCACCATGTTTAATGCTATTGGCATCAGCAACTTGGCCATCTGCCAGTGGAGGTTGTGGGCAGGGAGGATTGAGTGCGAATTTCTTCATGTCTTTGGGAGTGACATATCTGTACTCCCTCCACTCACGTGCCCCTCTCTTCTCTATTCTTTTTATGCGCACTTTGCGCTGATTCTTGTCCTCTTTTCCGAATTTTGCCTCATCAGGAGTGTAATAGTCAGCATAAATGTCTTCAGGTATTTCAAAGGCAGTATTGACCTCAACCCTCTTTCCTCCTTTCTGCGGCTTCTTTCCATCAGCCATTTTCTTCAGATGAGGAATCTGAACAATCGAGTTCTCTGAGGAAGTATGCAACTTTTCTTCAAGGAATGCTGCAAATGAGTTAAGGTGATGAGAATCTAGTGATTCAGCAGCGGACATGAGTACCTGTGAACTGAGTATAGTTGCGAGGAATTTGGAGAGGTCATATGCGTTCTCAGAAGGTTTTGTAAAAAGAACAAGTTTGAGGAATTTGACCAGTTGAGTCTTGAAGAATTTGACTAAGCATTCTTTCTCTCAGGTTCCAGAGTTGTATAGATTGAAAAATCCACACAGTTGAGGAATCTTGAAGAAAATCATAGCTTAGAGAAATCAAATCAAGAACAGATGATATGTGAGGTGTTTAGTGTGTGAAGATTTGACGAAGAAAACACCTTTTGAGAATTCTGAAGAAACGTTTGAATCAATGAGGGCAGTAAAAGTAACTTTTAATTACCCTGGATGAAGAACACGATGAACTGTGGGATGGAGAAGTAAAGTTCATCAGTGCAAATCTTCCACGCCCTAACTTGGCAGAGGAAGACAGCTACGGCGGCGGCGGAGTGAAGAAATCCGCGGTCGGCGCGAGTACGATGGCGGCGAGGTCGAGGCAGTGAAGCTCTTCCTCACCGGCGACGATGGAGTAGTGGCGGCGCTAGGGTTGGAGAAGCTCGAGCGGGAGAGTGAGAACGTGCAGAGTAAAAAGTGAAGTGAGGGAAAGGGAGGGGTATTTATAGCTGAGATGAAAAACCGTTCGCCCGAAGAAATAGGACGAACGTGCCCCTGACCCTTCTCATTCGCACGACATGTGTCACCCACGTACTGTGTAGTGGAGATCGTGGGTGAATAGATAAGTATTGTCGTGGGAAGCAGAACGATTTGAGCGGCAAAAACTGAAATTTTTGGAAGGGATAAGTTTTAACGTTGCGTTCGCAATTTCATCAGCTGACAAGGACACAGTAAAGATTTTGAACAAGATTCAAATAGAACGCATATGAAGAATTTGTGAATGGAATGGGTTGAGTTTAGCATAGAGGGGGAAGGGTCCGATCACATTCACTTAGCAGAAAAAGCAACTTGAAGAAATAGCAATAAGTGAATGCTGTAGAGGACATAAACTCATAGCCGAGGTCTTGGAGTGCGCCCGGTCGTTGTGGGAGTCGTCTACGCCGCCGCAGCGCAACCTTGTCCTTGGACCGGGCAGCACCGTGAGCTCCCTCGTCGACGCCCGTTCTTCCGCCGGCGTCTACCCCACCAGCCGTTGGCTCCGGCAGTGGTGGGTTCAACGCGGACGGTGCAGCCGCCTCCGAAGCCTTCTTCTTCGGCGGCATGTCGATGAAGATGATGAAGATCTAACTCGTGTGAACGCCGGCGGCTGCCCGAAGAAATAGCAATATATAGCCAATGAAGAACAGAGACGGAAACAGTGAAGACAATGCAAAGTTGAAGAATATGAACAACTCAGGAATTTCAAAAACTCAAATTGAAGACTTTCAACTTTTGTGGTGGCGTGACCCACTATATAAGAATGATGATTTCAGACACCGCGTACAATTGTCGTAGGGTTCTGAGAATCAAATTCTTCATTAATTTCTTCACACTTAGAGCGTTATTCTTCATTGATTTGAAGAAAAAAATCTTCATGTGTTGCACATCTAAGTAATCAATTTTGCATAAGTGTTAGGATGAGTGTCCAATTTAAAGAACATTCGAAGATTCTAAGATATTTAGCTCACACCGCAACTTGCTAGATCTCTTCTCATCCAAGGGCTTTGTGAAGATATCGGCTAGCTATTCTTCAGTCTTCACATGTTCAATAGAAATGTCGCCCTTCAACACATGATCACGAATAAAATGATGACGAATCTGAATGTGCTTTGTCTTCGAGTGCTAAACTGGGTTGTGAGCAATCTTGATGGCACTCTCATTGTCACAGAGTAGAGGCATATTCTTCACGTTGACACCATGGTCCTTGAAAGTTTGCTTCATCCATAACAATTGAGCACAGCAAGAGCCAGCAGCAATATACTCAGCTTCAGCGGTAGATAGTGATACACATTCCTGTTTCTTCGAGGACCAACAGACCAAAGATCTTCCGAGGAAATGACATGTACCAGATGTTGATTTGCGGACCACACGATCACCAGGATAGTCAGAGTCTGAATATCCAATGAGATCAAAAGCCGAGCCCTTGGGGTACCATAATCCAAGTATTGGTGTGTGAGCTAGATATCGAAGAATGTGTTTCACAGCCTTATGGTGTGATTCCTTCAGTGCAGCTTGAAATCGGGCACACATGCAAACACTAAGCATTATATCTGGCCTAGATGCACATAAGTACAATAAAGAACCAATCATGGAGCGCTATACCTTATGATCGAAGTCAATACCAGTTTCATCAGTGCACAGATGGCCAATTGTGGGCATAGGAATTTTGACGCCTTTGAAATCGTGCATACCAAATTTCCTCAGTACATCCTTGAGGTATTTCTCCTGAGATATCAATATGCCATTGCGTTGTTGATGAATTTGAAGACCTAAGAAGAATTTCAACTCTCCCATCATAGACATTTGATATTCTTCACTCATCATATGGGCAAATTCAGCACTATAGCGTTGGTCAGTACAACCAAAGATAATATCATCAACATATATTTGGCACACAAATAATTCACCATCATAAGATTTAGTGAAAAGAGTTGGATCGAGTGAACCGGGTTTGAAGACTTTCTTCATGAGGAATTCCTTCAAAGTATCATACCAAGCCCGAGGGGCCTGCTTGAGGCCATAGAGAGCCTTATTGAGTGTCGGTGTACTAGAGTAGGGGTACCCTAGTATCCCGAACTTGTGCACGGGCAGTCGCAGCACCCCGCGGCAAGGCTTGCCGGGTGACCGCCAAGGTCCTCCGTGGTTCCTTTGGAGCCATTCAAGAACAAGTATTTAAGCCAAGGAGACAAGGCCCCGGCAAGAGGAGCTTGCCGGGAAGGCCAGTCAAGACACAAGACCCCAGCGAGATGAGCTTGCCGAGAAGGCCAACCAAGGCATCTCAAGGAACTTGCCGCGACACGCCACGCGTCCCGGCAAGGCCCGGTGAGCGACAAGCTCCCGGACGCGAAAAGACAACGACCGCGGCAAGGCACTTGCCGCGGCAAGCATCCACTCCGTACCCGCGCTCCAGCGCATCCACCAGTGTGTCGCTCTGGGACCCTTCCAGGCGTATGTGGCGGGAGGCTGTGCAGCCAACGGTACGCGGTGGCAAGCGGCGCTGACAAGATCTCCATCGTGGCGAGCGGTGGCGCCCCAAACGGTCCCTTTTTGCACTGTTTGGGCGATGCGGATGGGCATTTAATGCCCTTGTCCCCTACCGTCAGGGTTAGGTATGATGCACTGTACAGGTAGATGTACCAACTACAACACTTTTCCATTTTTATCCTTATCTGCGTTGCCACCTGTCGGTGACCCCTTGAGCATATAAAAGGAGGCCCATGCGCAACGTAGAGGGGGGTTGGTTGGAAGCCAGAGAACACTCACGCTCGGTCTCGTTAGCTGCTAGAGTGTACTGCAGCACTCAGTGCTCCCGAGCAAGAACTGAATACAAACCACGAAGCAGGAGTAGGGTTTTACGCATCCGTGCGGCCCGAACCTGGGTAAACTGCTCGTGTGCTTCGCCTCGATCTGCTCTTCGTGCGATCTCCGCCCCCGCCAAACCGAAAGGGGCTCGGTCCGCCAATCCCATAGGTGTTCGAGGATCAGTTTCCCCGACATCTTTGGCGCGCCAGGTAGGGGAGTGTCGGGATTGTGTGAACCTGATCCGGCGTTCACACGAGCTAGATCTTCATCATCTTCATCGACATGCCGCCGAAGAAGAAGGCTTCGGAGGCGGCTGCTCCGTCCGCGTCGAACCCACCACCGCCGGAGCCAACGGCTGGTGGAGTGGACGCCGGCGGAAGAACGGGCGTCGACGAGGGAGCTCACGGTGCTGCCCGGTCCAAGGACAAGGTTGCGCTGCCCATCGGCTGCGTAGACAACTCCCACAACGACTGGGCGCACTCCAAGACCTCGGCATCCATACATGCACCGCGCCCATCTCAGGAGGCGCGGGACCGGCAGCGTCATGGTACTCACGGTACCATACGTTTGCTGGACCAAGATCGAGTTGGTGGATCTCGGAATGCTCAAGACCAGCATGCAGGCCAACATGCTGGCACGAGCGAGGCTCGGTCGCTTGGACGGGATACTGCTCCTTCTAACATAGTTAGAAGTCTGAGCATATCCCGCTCCTCACACCATTCGCCACCGCTACCCGCCACTCCAGCAGAAGCTTTGGCGCGAGCTCAACTGCTCCTAGACTACCCTCCAACGGCAGACAAGATCGACGACTGGAGGGCCGCCATTCAGAGTCTCATCAGCTTCGCCAACGGCGACACTCCACGGTAGCCGAGCACGTCGCAGCCGCGGCAAGTCACCCAGGCACGAGCCGATGGCGACAAGACCGGTGGAGGTGCAACCACCGTGCACTCTCCGCCCCGAAGACCACGATCGCCGACTCGCCGGATCCACCTCGACAGCGACTCCACCGCGTCATCAGATCCACGAGCTCATCGCGATCAGTGCCAAGTTCTTCACGAACGACAGCAAGAGGACGCTCGTACTCACATCGAGCGCCGAAGAGAAGCGCGGCGTCAATCGGACCAGCGCGCTGGGCCCACTGTCGACATGCATGCGCCAGGGGAACCAGGCGACTTGCCGTACGCGGTAGGTTGCCCTGCGTTCACTCGTGAGCTGCCGCAAGTCCAGTGGCCCAGCATGAAGAATTTCAAGCCAGACATACCAGAGAAGTACGATGGCAAGACGCATCCGTCGGAGTTCCTCATCATCTACACCATCGCGGTGCAAGCTGCCGGGGGGCGAGACGACAAGATCCTTGCCAACTACTTCCCGCTGGTACTCAAGCCCAACGTCAGGTCCTGGCTCATGCACTTGCCGTGCAACTCCATATCCTCCTGGGTGGACCTGTGCCATCAGTTTGTCGACGCCTTTACAGGCGGCCACAAACCTCATGGCCAAGAGAGTGACCTTCACCTGCTCGCCCAGAAGGAAGGAGAGACCCTGCGCAAGTATATTCAGAGATTCAGCCGTGTACAGCACAACATTCGAGATGTCCACCCCGCCGCGGTCATCAGCGCGTTCCACCAGAACGTGCGTAACCGCAGGATGAGGGGGGAGATGGCGATGTGCAAGATCAGAGACGTCAGTGAGCTGTATGCCCTGGCCGACAAGTGTGCACGTGCTGAGGAAGGGAGGAAACTCCCCGGAGAGAACACAGGAGCAGGAGGATCTGACAGCGAGGATGCTGCCCCGGCAAAGAAAAACCGGCGGCGGAACAATAGAAAGAAGAAAGGCAAAGATGTGCTAGTCGTTGAGCAGTCCAGAAACGAAGGTGCCGCCAAGAAAGCCAAAGCTGGTAGCTCCGGCAAGGAGATTGCCACATGCACCAACTGCCAAGTAGTGGCGGCCGCCGACAAGCAGGACGGCACCGACAAGCAGTACTGCAAGATCCACCGCACCAAAGGTCATGACCTCCAGAACTGCAAAAGTGTCGAGCAGCTTGTCGAGCAGCAAAAGGCTGAATACGAGCGACGCGACAAGGAGAAGGCCCAAGGAGGTACAGGAGGATCCGACACGAAGCGCCCCGGCCGGGGAGGACGCCGCGGCAAGGCTAAGCAGCGGCAAGGAGACAGACCTCCCCGCGGCCGCGACAAGGATGAAGATGACGACGACGACGAAGACATGGATGATGTCGAGACCAGTGAGCAGGAGTTCCAGAAAGCCACAGAGGTCTTGTGCGTTGACGGTGGTGCTTCTCTGCATACTTCACACTGCCAACTCAAGCAGTGGGTGCGGGAAGTCAATGCGGCAGAACCACCTACCGAATCACGCAAGCTTCTGAAATGGTCCAGCACGCCTATCATCTTTGACATTGAGGACCACCCTGATCGCACAACTGCGGTAGGGTGCTTGCCGATGTTGGTTTCACCAACTATCCGCAACCTCAAGGTTACTAAGATGCTAGTTGACGGCGGGGCCGGCTTGAACCTGATCTCCTCCACTGTACTCCAGAAACTCCAGATCCCTGACAGCGAGCTCGAAGAGACCGGCACGTTCCAAGGAATCAACCCGGGAAGGAGCAAGCCGAAGGGGAAGATCACATTGCCAGTGACATTTGGCAGCGAGTTGAACTTCAGGACTGAGAGGGTCACTTTTGACGTTGCCGATTTTCCATTGACTTACAATGGGATACTCGACCGTCCAGCACTCGCCAAGTTCATGGCAGCCTCTCACTATGCATACAACATGCTAAAGATGCCAGGCCCGATAAGTGTCATCTCTGTCCCTGGCGACAAGAAGGATGCTCTTATCTGCGCCGACAAGATTTACCGGGAAGCGGCAGACGCAACTGATAGCAAGTCACTTGTCGTTGAAGCTCCCGGGGGGAAGAAGAAGACCAAGTCTGGCAAGAGTTCTGATGCCCACTCCGGCAAGCGCACCTCTTCGCAGTGCTGCGCTACCGTCGAGGACGCACCATCGAGCTCCACCGGCAAGTGTAAGAAAACGATGGCGGATCCACCAAAGACCAAGAAGGTGTCCGCCAAGGAGGACGGCACTGGTGGTACCATCACCATCAGTGCCACCCTTGACCCTAAATAGGAAGGCGCGCTCATTGCTTTCCTGCGGGCGAACGTCGATGTGTATGCGTGGCAACCGTCTGACATCCCCGGTGTTCCCAGGAAAGTAATTGAGCACCATCTTCCCGTCTGTCCTCATGCACGGCCCGTCAAACATAAAGTCAGGAAACAAGCAGTGGAGCGCCAAGAATTCATCGCAGAAGAAATCAAGAAGTTGGAAGCAGCAGGCCTTGTCAGAGGAGTGCTCCATCCTACGTGGTTGGCCAATCCTGTAGTCGTGCGCAAGGCAAACAGGAATTGGAGGCTTTGTATCGACTTTACCGATGTCAATAAAGCTTGTCCCAAAGACCCATTTCCCTTGCCGTGCATTGACCAGATTGTTGACTCCACGGCCAGATGTGACTTGCTTTCATTTCATGACGCATACTCAGGATACCATCAGATCTTCATGGCAGAAGAGGATGAGGAGAAGACCGCATTCATCACTCCGTGTGGCATGAACTGTTTCATACGGATGCCTTTCGGTTCGAAGAATGCTGGTTCAACATTTGCAAGAGTAGTCCATACCGCTTTTGAGCCGCAAATACACAGAAATGTAGAAGCCTACATGGATGACATAGTGGTCAAGAGCAAGGACAAGGCAACTCTGATTCAAGATTTAGACAAGACCTTTGCGAATCTGCGCAAGATCCAGCTCAAGCTCAACCCCGAGAAGTGTGTGTTTGGACTCCCTTCCGGCAAGCTTCTCGGGTTCTTCGTGTCTCAGAGGGGAATTGAAGCCAACCCCGACAAGATCAAGGCCATTGAGCAGATTGAAGCACCCAAGCGCGTCAAAGATGTACGAAGACTTGCCGGTTGCGTGGCTGCTCTCAACAGGTTTATCTCTAAGTCTGCTGAGCGCGCCCTGCCGTTTTTCATAATTTTGAAAAAGGCAGGTCCAATGAAATGGACTCCGGAAGCGGAGGCTGCGCTGCAAGACTTGGAAGAGATACCTGTCCTCCACTCCAATACTTGTCGCACCTAAGCCACAAGAGAAGTTGCTGCTGTATATAGCGGCAACCAATCAAGTGGTTAGTGCTGCGTTAGTAGCGGAGAGGGAGGCAGATGATGAGCCAGCAACTGCAGCAGGTGCATCCAGCGACAAGCAGGGGGCTTCCCCGACAGGCTCTGGTCCCGATAAAGATGGATCTGCGTAGGCGCAAGAGATACAGAAGAGAATGGTGCAGCGCCCATTTTACTTTGCCAAATCCCTTGTGCAAGGGGCTAGGTCAAGGTACTCTGGTGTGCAGAAATTGCTTTTCGGCCTTCTCATGGCCTCGAGAAAGCTGCGCCATTACTTCCAAGCACATCAGATCACAGTTGTCACTTGCTTTCCGCTGAAGAGGATACTTCAGAATCCAGAAGCAACAGGCAGGATTGTTGAGTGGGCACTGGAACTGTCAAGCTTTGGCCTCAAATTTGAAAGCACTTCAACTATCCAAAGCAGAGCATTGGCAGAATTCATAGCTGAGTGGACGCCAACACCAGATGAAGAAATTCCAGAAATGAGCATCCCCGTCAAGGAAGCAAGCAAAGAGTGGCTGATGTACTTTGATGGTGCCTTCTCGCTGCAAGGCGCCGGTGCTGGCGTGCTGCTTGTCGCACCCACCGGAGAGCACCTCAAGTACGTAGTCCAGATGCACTTTCCCAAGGAGCAAGCAACAAACAATACTGCAGAGTATGAAGGTTTGCTTGCCGGTCTCAGGATCGCGGCAGACCTTAGGATCAAGAAGCTCATTGTCAGGGGTGACTCGCAACTTGTCGTCCGCCAAGTGAACAAGAGTTATCAGAGTCCGTTGATGGAAGCGTACGTTGATGAATTGAGAAAGCTAGAAGAGCACTTTGACGGCCTACAGATGGAGCATGTTCCAAGAGCTCAGAACGACATTGCCGATGGCCTGTCAAAGTGCGCCGCACTTAAGTTACCTGTGGAACAAGGGATATTTGTGCTCAAGCTGACTCAACCGTCTATAACGCCATCAATTGGACAGAGCAAGAAGAGGAAGTTGATTTCTGGTGACTATCTTCCGGCAGATCTTCCCGAAGCCACCGCCAAGAAGGTCCCCAAGATCAACACCAAGAGTGCTGAGGAGCAGTCTGCTCCGGCAAGCCCTAGGGTTTGTTCCGTTGAAGCAGACGCCCCCGACAAGTTTTGCTCCGGCAAGCTTGCCGGGGAACGTCAACCTCCGGCTGAGCCACAGGATCTCGCCGTAGAAGCTGATGTTCCCGCAGCAGCAGACGTGCCTTTAGTCCTTGTTGTCGAGCCACAAGCTCCAGCATGGGCACAGCAGATTGTCCGTTTCCTTCAGACAGGAGAACTTCCCGAAGAGCAAGAAGAAGCGGAAAGAGTAGCCCGGCAGTCGAGTATGTACCAGTTTGTTGACAACACACTGTACAGAAGAAGACTCAACGGTGTGAAATTGAATTGTATTCGCCGGGAAGACGGACAAAAGCTGTTGGCAGAGATACATGGAGGCATATGCGGTCACCACATTGGCGCAAGAGCACTTGCTGGCAAAGCATTCCGGCAAGGTTTCTTTTGGCCGACAGCCCTCCAGGATGCAACTGCACAAGTAACCAAGTGTGAAGCATGCCAGTTACATTCCAAGCAGATACACCAGCCAGCTCAAGCTCTCCACACGATCCCTTTATCCTGGCCATTTTCGGTCTGGGGGCTCGACATCCTCGGCCCCTTTCCCCGCGCAGTCGGGGGCTTTGAGTACTTGTACGTTGCAATCGACAAGTTCACAAAGTGGACGGAAGTGGAAGCAGTGAGGAAGGTGACGGCACAATCAGCAGTCAAGTTCTTCAGGTTGATTGTTTGCCGCTTCGGGATCCCTAACAGGATCATCACCGATAACGGTACGCAATTCACCAGCCGCACCTTCATGCAGTACGTCCAAGATCTTGGCGCCAATGTCTGTTTCGCTTCTGTTGCTCACCCGAGAAGCAACGGTCAAGCGGAGAGGGCGAATGCTGAAGTGCTGCGTGGACTCAAGACCAAAACTTTCGACAGGTTGCACAAGTGCGGAAGAAACTGGATCGAGGAGGTGCCGGTGGTTCTTTGGTCGATCAGGACGACGCCAAATCGAGCCACTCGCCAGACACCTTTCACTCTAGTCTATGGAGCAGAGGCAGTTCTCCCCGCGGAACTCGTATAAGGGTCACCTCGAGTGCTCGCTTATGATGAGCTTGAGCAAGAGCAGCTGCGACAAGATGACGCGCTGCTCCTTGAGGAAGACCGTCTTCAGGCTGCTGTACGAGCTGCTCGCTACCAGCAAGCTTTGCGCCGCTACCATATGATGGCTTCTCGCCCCTCATTGGTTACCCCAAGTGGAAGGTTTGAGATGCAGTGTAGCGGTAGTTTTCCCTTGGCAAAGATACCAAGGATCGAATCCCCTGAGACTCCGAGGGTCAACAAGAAGGTGTCAACTACTAGCGGCGCAACTTAGCGACTGGACCTGCACACAAATACAAATAACTTTTCTCCCAACGAGTACAGAGAGGTTGTCAATCCCTCCGGCCTTGTCGTTTACAAAGGATCAAACGCAAGAGATAATAGTGATAGGTATGACTGCAACTAGTAAGTAAGAACAAAAAGTAAATAGCGGGTGTGATCAGTGATGGTAATATGGACCGGGGTCCCATGATGTTCACTAGTGATATCTCTCTCCCAAAAGACGATAAAACAGCTAAGCGAGGTAAACGAATGACAGCTGGGCAATTGACAGGATTATGTGCGCAAACCAATGCTAACTATGCTGCAAAGAAAGGTAGAGGCTCAAAAGCATGGGCGGTACGCCAAGGCAAGTAGATCGAAATCCATCTGCATCTACTACTAATCATCCACCTTGAGATATCTATCCAGAACATCTCGCTGGTATTAAGTTGCGAGTCCCACCCATAGTGTAAACTCGAAGCAACAGACAACTGCATTAAAAGAACTTTGCATAAAGTAAACAATCCTTGCACCCGCAAGTACAAGCACCGTTGTTTTCCCCCTTGTGGCAACAGCACATCCCCTAGACTCATGTTTCTGTCACTCAAGCTAGTCATCGAGGGGCATGAACCCACAATCAAGCATAACGTTCCCTTTTGGAGTTACTACCTACTACTTGGCCAAAGCAATAAATAGCAACGGAGAACATGCAAGAATTACTCAAGAACATAAATATAAAAGAGGTGAATCAAATATATTACTCACACACAATCTGAACATAATCTTATAATCCATCGGATCCCAGCAAACTCATCATAGCAACAGCATAAGGATTACATATGTGCCTCGATCATGTAGGGCAGCTCACGAGGTCTAATCGGTGAAGAACAAAGAGGGGAGGAGAACATCACATAGCTACTGGTCATGGACCCATGGTCCAAGGGAGACTACTCACAACTCATCCGGGAGGCATCCATGGTGGTGGAGAAGCTCCCGGTGGTGATCCTCCCCTCGGGCAGGGTGCCGGGAAGAGTTCTCCTGGTGCTCCCGATCTTGGAAGCGCGGCGGCGGTAGAACAGAGATGAGATCGCGAAAAAGGGTTCCGTCCTCGAGGGTTTCGGGACGCGGTGTAAATATATGCCAAAGGGGGGCGTCAGAAGAGGCCAGGGGGGCCCAGGCGCCCTGGCGGCGCGCCCAGGAGGGGGGGCGCCCCTCTGGTCGCCTGGAGCCCTGGTGGCCCTCCTCTGGCCCTACTTTGGCCGCATGGAAGCTTCCGGAATGCTGATTTTTTATATATTTTTCCCGGAATTTTTCTGGCAATTTACGTAATGGGAAAACCTGAAATACAAAAACAGCAGAAAACAGAAACTGGCACTGGGGTGCACTGAGTTAATAGGTTAGTCCAAATATGATCAAAAGTGTATGGAAGTGCATAAATATCATAGCAATATCACACAAAAGAGGCATGGAGCAAGCAGAAATTATAGATACGTTTTGGACGTATCAACATCCCCAAGCTTAATTCCTGCTCGTCCTCGAGTAGGTAAATGATAACAAGCATAATTTCTGTGGTGACATGCTATTAACCATATAAGAACTTTTCACAGTCACATGACAAATGCTTACTGAGACAATGAATCTGTAGTAATTAAGTTGCCTCATGAGAATATCACAAAGAACTGAAAGTTTTACAATATGATACTGAAACACTCAATAGATTTGTAGTGAGCATGGTGTGCAAACATGACAAAGTGATATCTCGCTTGCCCCCTTTAGTTAAGCAAAACATAAATGCAGGGGCACCTACAAGGTTTAAGTGACGACTAGATACAATGATTTCAGAATAAACGATATCATAATCATGCAAAAGACAATGGTACTTTGGGACAATGCACATTACACTTAGAATGACAATCATGCTCTCAATAGTTGGTGCTTTAAAGAAAGAAGGTGGAGACTCTCGAACTGTGGCTTTTGATGGCAAGGTTGAAAACCCATGGTCGGAAACAAAAACTAAACATGTACCAGAGCTCTTGGTTTAAGAAAAACAGAAGTAAAAATTATTTTTTTGTAATATGCATATTTCGTCAACGAATGCTAGCAGATAACTCAATTACTTCTCGAGCTGGACAAGTTTCGAGGAACGGCTCCCGTACGAGGACGATCACATCCTCTTAATCTCCATTGTTTATCACTGCCAAAGTTTTCTGATTTCTCATGAACAAAGCGTGAAGGAGGGTTTGTTTGTTGTATATTTTTTAATGAGCCGGGCGCACTCTTTGCCAGTTCCTTCTCGTATTAGGGGTTTGCACATTAGACATGCAAACCCGGGGTGAAGCTTGTCCAACTTAAAAAGATCATGAATTAACCACTACTTCCTCATGAGCTAAAACAGAGGCACAAAAGAGAAATGCTTTTTTTTGAATAATTTCGAGATGGTACACGAAAGTCTTCGTTAGGAATGGCAGGTAAATACCATGTATAGGAAGGTATGGTGGACTCATATGGCATAACTGGTTTAAAGGATTTTGGATGCACAAGCAGTCAGTCCGCTTAGTACAGGCGAAGGTTAGCAAAAGACTGGGAGCGACCAACTAAAAGAGCAATGACGGTCATAATCATGCAGAGCGACAAAGCAACATTGAATCGGGCATGGAAGTTATATCGCTACTTAGAAATTAAAGATCATCAAGGCTTGATTGACTTTATTTACAGTCTTAAATATGCGTGAGCATATGCCAAGTCAATCAAAATAAATTCTTGGAGGAAGATATCACTAAACCATACCACATCATAGGCAAATAAATCATGTTGGTACTTCAATAACACATTAAAAAACCCCAGCTATTTGAGACTAACCATAAGAAAACATGAACTATTAAGCACCATTATGCACATAGCATTTTTATCATAGACATATCAACCAGTGCAACAGAAGCCAACTCTCTTAACAAGATAAGCATGATAACTAAAGAGAGTTCCAGCAACCAACTCAACAAAAGCTCTTTAAAAAGAAAAGCATGAAAACTAAGAGCTGAACATGACAGTAGCTATTGAAAGACAAAGAACACACACAGCAAAGATAGACATGAAAATTCTATGTTGTGCTCTAGGTTGAAGTCGAGCGTGTTTCTCTCCCACACAAAGAAAGCTGAGTTCCAACTCGTTATGAAAAGCAAGCAAAGCTAAAGAAAACTAAAAGCAAGACGCTCCAAGCATAGCACATAACACATGAAGTGATAAAAATATAGTGGAACGAAAGACGAACTGATAATTGTTGATGGAGAAGGGGATGCACGGGGGCATCCCCAAGCTTAGACGCTTGAGTCTTCTTGAATATTTCTTGGGGGTGCACGGGGGCATCCCCAAGCTTGAGTGTTTGACACTCCTGAATCTTTTTATCATCTTCCCTCGCACACTTGAAAACTCCCTTCATACATAACTCATCATAATCTGATTAGCAAGGTTAGTACCCATAATAAAATAATTTTTCCTTGATGGAAATAAAGATAATCTTGAAGGTCTACTGTTTCTCAAGATCGCCAAAAGGGTTTTGCAAAGAAAAAGCAAGCTCAAGGTTTGCAAAACGAAGAAAAGGCAAAACAGGACAGAATCTATGAAAAACAGACCAGCAGGTAATAAATAATTTTTCGATGCACTTCTGCAACTCAAATAAAAAAACTCAGAACAAACGCCCGAAATCCAATTGTATAGAGCACGCCGTCGAAAAAATTCAGACCAAAAAGATGATCTGGTGATTTTATACGAATTTTTCTGTCCAATGACAGAATCTGTTTCCTGGACAGCACGTCACAACTTTTGAACTTTCTTGCAATCAGAGGCTAAACATGGCACAAAGCTGAAAAGTAAAGATACAATGATGATGCTACTGTAGTAACAAACATCAAGACACAACAAAAGCAAAATAAAATTTTATTCATTGTGGGCTGCCTACCAAAAGCGCTTTCTTTTATGCCTTTAAGCTAGGCATAATGCAAAGAGATCAAGTCTTATCAAGAGTAAAAGAATAGCTAGCCCATATAACGGACTCAAAAGGTAACTTAATCTTCTTTCTAGGAAAGTGTTCCATCCCTTTCTTGAGAGGAAATTGGAATTTTATATTCCCCTCTTTCATGTCAATGATGGCACCAACGGAGCGAAGAAAAGGACGTCCCAAAATAATTGGACAAGAAGGTTCACATTCAATATCCATAATAGTAAAATCAACCGGAACATAATTGTCATTGACAATGATAAGAACATCGTCGATCCTCCCCACAGGTTTCTTTCTGGAAGAATCAACAAGACGAACACCAAAAGAACAAGAATCAAAAGGTTTCAATTTAAGCATATCATATATTCTTTTGGGCATAACGGAGGTACTAGCTCCAACATCACATAAAGCATAGCAAGAGAAGTTATTCAACTTAATTTTAATCATAGGATCCCAACCATCTTCTAGCTTTCTAGGTATGGAGGCTTCTACCCTAATTTCCTCCTCCCTAGCTTTGATGAGAGCATTAGTGATATGCTCTACGAAGGCAAGATTAAGTGTGCTAGTGCGGGGATCTCTAGACATCTTGTGAAGGAAATCAATAACTTCAGAAAGGGTGCAATTATCAAAATCATGGTCACTACTATCAAGTAAAGTGGTAGTGGTGTCCTTTAGGCTCACTTGTTTGGTAGTTTCTATGGTCATAGCATCACCATTAATAGGTCCAATGGGACCAGGAGTGCATTGGGTGCTAAGAGTTTGGATATCCTCAACAACTTGGATAGTAGCAACAGTGTGGTGGGTAGGAAGGTTTCTATCTTCTTCCTCCTTTAGAGGTGCAACCACTTCGGGTTTAGCTGCCATTTGGTTTATCAAAGTGGCTTGTCTGTGGGACATATTGGAAACTTGGATCTCAGTGATAGTGAGCCTAGTCTGGAGGTTAGAAATCTCAATATTTAGGCTCTCTAGTTGTCTACCAATGTCTTGCAAGATAGCAGTATGCTCATTTAATTGCCTCGAGAAGGTTTTGTTTTGTTCATATTGGGTGTGCATGTAGTTCTTAGTGGCCTTCTCTATTTCTAGAAGTTTCTCATAACCAGGCATGTCTCTATCTCTTTGGGTGGAGTTCTTGGTACTAGGATAAGCATTGTTGTTCCCATAGGAATTAGAGGGGAACGGTCTAGGATTGCTACCAAAATTACTCCTATAAGCATTGTTATTGAAATTGTTTCTAGAGATAAAGTTCACATCTACTTGATCATGAGCAATCAAAGAATTTAAAGGAACATCACGAGGATCAATAGAAGATTGCTTGGAAAGTAGAGACATGATCAAGTCAACTTTTTCATTTAGGGAGGAAATCTCCTCGACAGAGTTTACCTTCCTACCTGTTGGAGCGCGTTCGGTGTGCCATTGGGAATAATTGGTCATCATCTCATCGAGAAGCTTCGTGGCAGCACCAAGTGTAGTTGACATAAAGGTTCCTCCCGCGGCCGAATCTAACAAGTTCCGTGAGGTAAAGTTCAAGCCTGCATAAAAAGTTTGGATAACCATCCAAGTAGTCAAACCATGAGTAGGGTAGTTCTTGACAAGATATTTCATGCGTTCCCAAGCTTGGGCAACGTGTTCATTATCCAATTGTTTGAAATTCATTATGTTACTCCTTAGTTGGATAATTTTAGCAGGTGGATAGTACTTCCCAATAAAGGCATCCTTGCACTTGTCCCAAAAATCTATGCTATTTCTAGGCAAAGATTGAAACCAGATTTTAGCTCCTCCTCTCAAGGAGAAAGGAAAAAGCTTAAGCTTAACAATATTACCATCTATTTCTTGGTACTTTTGCATATCACAGAGTTCAACAAAATTGTTTAAGTGCAAAGCAGCATCATCTCCAGCACCGGAGAATTGTTCTTTCATAACTAGGTTCAGTAAAGCAGGTTTAATTTCATAAGAAGGTGTTGTAGTGGCAGGTGTAGTAATGGGCGTGCAGATAAAGTCATCGTTGTTATGACTAGTGAAGTCACACAACTTGGTGTTCTCGGTGGAACCCATAGCAGCAAGCAAGCAAGATAACTATTTTTGTGATTTTTGATAAAGGGAACTAAAGCAAAAACTGAAAGGTAAACTAACAAGACTAAAAAGCAAAGGTAAAAGATAGCGTGCAACTCCCCTATCTTGAAGAGTGGAGTCCCCGGCAACGGCGCCAGAAAACTTTGCTTGATGGCTTCTCGCCCCTCGTTGGTTACCCCAAGTGGAAGGTTTGAGATGCAGTGTAGCGGTAGTTTTCCCTTGGCAAAGATACCAAGGATCGAATCCCCTGAGACTCCGAGGGTCAACAAGAAGGTGTCAACTGCTAGCGGCGCAACTTCGTGATTGACTGGACCTGCACACAAATACAAATAACTTTGCTCCCAACGAGTACAAAGAGGTTGTCAATCCCTCCGGCCTTGTCGTTTACAAAGGATCAAACGCAAGAGATAATAGTGATAGGTATGACTGCAACTAGTAAGTAAGAACAGAAAGTAAATAGTGGGTGTGATCAGTGATGGTAATATGGACCGGGGTCCCATGATGTTCACTAGTGATGTCTCTCTCCCAAAAGACGATAAAACAGCTAAGCGAGGTAAACGAATTACAGCTGGGCAATTGACAGGATTATGTGCGCAAACCAATGCTAACTATGCTGCAAAGAAAGGTAGAGGCTCAAAAGCATGGGCGGTACGCCAAGGCAAGTAGACCAAAATCCATCTTCATATACTACTAATCATCCACCTTGAGATATCTATCCAGAACATCTCGCTGGTATTAAGTTGCGAGTCCCACTCATAGTGTAAACTCAAAGCAACAGACAACTGCATTAAAAGAACTTTGCGTAAAGTAAACAATCCTTGCACCCGCAAGTACAAGAACCATTGTTTTCCCCCTTGTGGCAACAACACATCCCCTAGACTCATGTTTCTGTCACTCAAGCTAGTCATCGAGGGGCATGAACCCACAATCAAGCATAACGTTCCCTCTTGGAGTTACTACCTACTACTTGGCCAAAGCAATAAATAGCAACGGAGAACATGCAAGAATTACTCAAGAACATAAATATAAAAGAGGTGAATCAAATATATTACTCACACACAATCTGAACATAATCTCATAATCCATCGGATCCATGCAAACTCATCATAGCAACAGCATAAGGATTACATATGTGCCTCGATCATGTAGGGCAGCTCACGAGGTCTAATCGGTGAAGAACAAAGAGGGGAGGAGAACATCACATAGCTACTGGTCATGGACCCATGGTCCAAGGGAGACTACTCACAACTCATCCGGGAGGCGTCCATGGTGGTGCAGAAGCTCCCGGTGGTGATCCTCCCCTCCGGCAGGGTGCCGGGAAGAGTTCTCCTGGTGCTCCCGATCCCTGGTGGCCCCCCTCTGGCCCTACTTTGGCCGCATGGAAGCTTCCGGAATGCTGATTTTTTATATATTTTTCCCGGAATTTTTCTGGCAATTTACGTAATGGGAAAACCTGAAATACAAAAACAGCAGAAAACAAAAACTGGCACTGGGGTGCACTGAGTTAATAGGTTAGTCCAAATATGATCAAAAGTGTATGGAAGTGCATAAATATCATAGCAATATCACACAAAAGAGGCATGGAGGAAGCAGAAATTATAGATACGTTTTGGACATATCACCATAGCCGCAAAGTTAATGCCAGAAGTCTCGAGGAAGGCGACCTTGTTCTTCGACGCGTTCAGTCCGCCAAGAATTCCAACAAGTTGACCCGAAGTGGGAAGGCCCTTACAGGGTGAAATGAGTCACTAGGCCTGGCGCTGTCCGCCTTGAGACCGAAGATGGCATTCCAGTGAGCAACTCCTGGAACATTGAGCATCTTCGTAAGTTTTACCCGTAGGGCGCGGTTGCCGGGACCCTTTCCGGCAACCACCTTTTGTACAAGTCTTGCCGTTGTTGCATGTAATCCTTTGTACAAAGCCGGGCGCAGACCCCGTGCATAAGTAAAGCTTATGTGCTCCGCACATCTTGTCAATTTCGTGCTTTCTATTGTTTGCATGTGTTATCTAACGCTTTGTGCAGCACCTAACCCGGTAAGCAATGACGAGCCTTAAGGCTCCATATCCTTGTTTTCTCTTCTTTCTTTTTCTCAAGGAAATGAAGGTTCCCTCGCCCACAAGTTTGCCGGGGGGGAGGAGAAGATAGTGGTATGGACCAAGCGTCGTTCAAGAAAGTTTCGCCTTGCCGGGAAGCAGACAACAGAAAAACTGAGTTGCCAAAGTTTGAGCAATCAGATTTTTAAATTTTTAAGTTATCTTCCTTGAACGACCGCACTTTGTATGGGAAACCTGTGCGCGGAGGAACCAATTCGTAGCTAGTTGCGCCCTTACTTTGTTTCGAGCCCCGCTCAACAACTTAAGTGTGCTGCGACTAGAGTCGCGCCCTTATTTTGTTTCGAGTCTGCTCAACAACTTAAGTGTGCTGCAACTAGTTGCGACAAGGTTTCTTGTCGGTAGCGGCACCGCCAGTAGGCTGCTGACGTCCCGCACTCAGCGCTTGCGGCTAAGGTGCCTGTGCCGGCAAGTTCCCTAAAATCGTAGGGCAGAAACATACAAGGGGAGGAGTCAAGTAAAGGAAATAACATTGCAATCGTTACCCAAAATAGAGTTATATCACAAGATAGCTTGTCGCAGCTCTAACAGACTGTTCTCATAACATGACAAGCAGCGACAAGAGAAGAAGAAAACGGGCGGCCTAATCTACGCGATCACCCTCAACCCTCTTGATCCCGCTCACCTTGTCCAGAATGGGTGCGACAAGGGCCTTGAGCGCCTCCAGATCAGCATGCGGCGGCAGGGACTTGAGGACGTTGGTGAGGTTGAGGCCCGGGTTGCGGAAGGCCACCTTCACCAACACCTTCTGAAGACCTCCCATGCAGATCTTGCGCGACTCATCGGCCAGCCACTTTGGAGTTGTCTCCCGGAGTCGTTGGAGGGCCGTCGCCACACCTTTGAAGAACAGAGTGAGCTTGGCGCTGGGTTGGAGGTTCTCATCGGAGGGATACCCGAGATCCTCCATCCCCAGCTGTGCCAGCTCCTTGTCAATATCTGTAGAAGCATTCACGAGACCCTCCGTCCAGTGCTCGACGGTCTCCCTGAAAGTGTTCTGGACGACAGCAGCACTCGCCAGCAGCGCCTTCTCGGCCTTGATCTCCTCCTTCAAGGCCGCCTCCCGCTCCTTGGCGACGTCCAGCGTCTTGGTCAAAGTGGTCAGCTTCAGCTCAAGATCTGCGTTGGAGTCCTTGGCGGCGCTGATCTCCTTGCCCTTCTCGGCGACACGAACCTGCAGCTCTGAGTTGCTGTGGGCGTCCTTCTCCCGCTCATGCTTGAGCGCGGCAAGCTCTTCACCCCTCGCCTTGAGATCGGCCTCCAGCTGCGCCACCTTCGTCTCCAACTCCTTCTTGGCGGCCTTGGCAGCTGCGGCAGCGTCCTCTGCTTGCTTGAGAGCTCCGCCAAGTGATTGCTCGCACGCGGCAAGCTCCTCCTCGTGGCTGTCGAGGTTGATCTTCCGCTGCACCAGTTCGCCCTCCCGCGCAGACAGCTTCTCAGCGGCAAGCCGCTGTTGCTCTTCAACGTCAGCCTTCTCGAGGAAGAGGGCCTGCTGCTCCTCGGCAAGTCGCTCACGCTCCTCTGCCAGGGACCGGAGATCTGCCTGGTTAAGACCCCAGAGCTCCTCCGCGCGCTTCTCAATGTCTGCTCCCGCCTTCGCGACAAGTGCCTCGCGGGACTCCAGCTTGGTTGCCGAGCGCGGTAGAGCGACAACAGCTTCCGCAGCAGCCGCTCCTCCTCAGGCTCGCCGCTTCTGCTGCTCGGCGCATCGACCAGCGTCAGCCCAGCGAAGGCGAGCACCTCTCCGTCAAAGCTTTCTCCCTCGACCGGCGCCATGGAGCTTGACGCCCAGGGGAGTTTGATGAAGACGCCATCGCCGGCCTTCAAGTAGGCGCCTGGCTGGGGCTCTTCGGAGCCTGGCGCTGCGGCAGCGGCGGAGGGCTCGGCGGTCGGCGTAGCGCCTGGCGCTCCTGCGGCCTCAGGGCCGTCAGTGTGATCGCCAGACCCCTCGCCAGCTGCTGCGGCGGCAGCCTTGGCGGCCTCTGCGCCGGCGGGATCATCTCCACCGGCTGCTTCTTCGGTAGCGGTCGCGTCGTCAGCAGCAACCTCGGTCTCCATCGGCTCCGAAGCAGATGGATCTGACGGCCGGAAAAAGGAAAACAGTCAAGCAAATATCCAAAAAGAAGATCAAAAGAAGAAGAACCCAAGGGAAGTTTTGAAGCAAGAGGGTTACCTGCGCCAGGTTCTGCAGTTGTAGTCTCCGTCGCCGGGGGGACGCTGGTGATGTCCCTTGGCGGAGACTTCTCCCTTGCCGGAGACTTCTCCCTTGCTGGAGAACTCTCCCTTGCCGGGGAGACCCTTCCCGGAGAACTCTCCCTTGGCGGCGTAGTTGAAGCAGATGGCACTTCGGGGGCGGTCTCCGGGCGCTCCTGGTGTGGCTGCTCTGCTCCTACACAAATAAACAAATAAATGTCAGCAAAGAAAGAGCACCCACGCGCGCCTAACAGCGGAAAGTGAACCATATACTTACGCTGGGGGCTGCGCTGGGGGCTGCTCTGAAGATTAGTTGCCGGGTCCGGCAAGGTGGTCTCAGTGGGTTCGTCCTCGACGATGATCACCTCCTCTCTCCTCGCCGGGACCTTGGCTCTCTTCGCCACTCTCTGGGCCAGAGTCCTGAAAAAGGATAGGTTCAGAGAAAAGCAAATGAGATACAAGACAGAACAGCAAAAATTGAAGAAATGCAAGTACAACAAGAATCTTTCTCTTCTTCTTCCTCGTCGGAGCTGAGCGCAGAGAACTCGAAGTCCGGCTCACGTCCAGCGCGAGGAGGTGGAGGAGTAGGCTCCCTTGGCCGCTTGGCGGGAGCAGTGGCGGTGGTCTGAGACGACCCCACTTCGGCTGCCGCCATGGCGTGAGGAGCGGCAGGAGCAGAAGCGGTGGTCCGGGAAGACCCCGCTCCAGTTGCCGCAGCAGCGCGAGGTGCTCCTACGGCAACAGTCCTTGCCACGGTGGAGCGTGTCGCGCGGCGCGGCGGCTGTTGACTCGTCTGCCGCTCCGCTACGTCCCCGGCCTTGCGGAGCCGCCTTCTTGGTGGAGCTGGGGGCTCTGCTTCTGGCGAGCTGCCCGAAGATGAGGAGGAAGAGGAGTCGATCTCCAGCGAGCCGCTCGTATCCTTGGCGGGCTCGCTCGACTCGACGACAGGCCCGGCAGGCTCTCCCTCGCCGGCAAGCTCTTCTTCGCCAAAAAATTCCTCTCGCTCGGCAAGGCTTGCCGCCTCCGCTGCCTCTGCCTCCTCCACGGTGAATCCGAACTCGCCCGCGGCTGCGGCTGCCGCCGCCTCTTCCAGCCTAGTGGCGATGCGCTTCAGCTCCGTATCGGTGGTGTCGCGGGTGAGGCCTTTCTTCTCGTCGGAGCGAATCAGCACTTCTTCCAAGTTGTCGAAGAACTCCTGCACGGCGTCATCTGCAGGCTCTTGCCAAGTTGGGTCAATCCCATGAGAGTCGCACAGCGGCATCATCGCGCGAATGCGGCTGAGCGCAGAGTTGTTGCACAGCGGAACGACCCCTGCGGCAACCTGAACACCTCGGGATGCTGCGGGTCGTACTTGAACAGCTCTTGGAGCATCGCATTGAGTTCTATAACAGTGAAGTTGAAGTTGAGGCCCGGACGCAGCCTCATGATGTCCGCCGCGTTCTCGAACTCCCAGGCGGGTCTCTTCCTCTCTTGCAGTGGGGCGATGCGGAGGCGAAGGAAATCTGCGCCAACTGCGCCTACAGTGAGCCCGGCAAGCCTGAGGCGTAGGATCCAGGCGACGGCAATCTTCAGCCTATCGTCTTCCGGGGCCACGTTGCTCCAGTCGCTGCCGCGCACTACTGGGGTTTGGCACCGGGCGGTAAATGGCTGCGGGTTCTCCTCGACAATCCAGCACCAGTCTGCCCTCCATTCCTCCCACTTGCTGCGGAGCTCTCCCTCCAGATAAGCGTCCTTCTTGCCGGCCCTCGAGATCCAGGCAACTCCGCCAGATAAAGGCTCTCCTCTCTCAACTCGGGGCATAAAGAAGTGGCGGAAAAGGGCTACATTGGGATAGACTCCAACAAAGTTTTCGCATAGGTGTGCAAAAACTGCCATGGTCAGAACGGCATTGGGGGTGAAGTCAAGGAGGCGGAACCCGTAGGAGTTCATGATATCACAGAAGAACTCAGAGAAAGGCGGGCAGAGTCCGCAGTAGAAGAACAAGGCAAAGAACGGATATCCATTTGGAGCCATTTTCCAAGCGACGGCTGGGAGTACCTTGGTGCGCGGATGCGCCCGCGTCTCCCCCGACCAGAAGAGGTAATAGTACTCCCTCAGCTCCTTCGCGGCAAGCTTGGGGGGGAAGATTGCCCGCTCCTTTCGCAGCGCCGCAAGCCGCTGTGCCTCGGCCGACTTCACGCCCTTCCCCTTCTCGGCTTTCGGAGCCATGGCGGAAGTGGTGAGGGAGGTCAACGGCGCTGGTGGTGCTGGTGGCGATGGGGGGGCGGAGCGCTGCTCTCTTTCAGCTTTGGGAAGAAGGGGAGCGGAGTAGGTTTTCGAGGTTGGAGTAGCAGATGGCGGATGGGCGAACTGCCCCTGTTTCCCCTGCTTATAAGGAGGGAGGGGGCGGACGTTCCGCCTTTCCGAATAAAGAAACCACCCATGATCTCTCCCACGACACCGCAGTCAACGCGTGCCGTTAGGGGAGGGCGCGGTGGATACGGAGAAAGATACGGCGTAACCCAGGTCGCGCGTGCCCGTGCACTGATTTGGGCCTGGCCCAACAGCGCTCGGCACCGTGTATGGCCCGGGCCCGGGGGCTCCTGTCGGTGTACTAGAGTAGGGGTACCCTAGTATCCCGAACTTATGCACGGGCAGTCGCAGCACCCCGCGGCAAGGCTTGCCGGGTGACTGCCAAGGTCCTCCGTGGTTCCTTCGGAGCCATTCAAGAACAAAGTATTTAAGCCAAGGAGACAAGGCCCCGGCAAGAGGAGCTTGCCGGGAAGGCCACTCAAGACACAAGACCCCGACGGGAGGAGCTTGCCGGGAAGGCCAACCAAGGCATCTCAAGGAACTTGCCGCGACACGCCATGCGTCCCGGCAAGGCCCGGTGAGCGACAAGCTCCCGGACGCGACAAGACAACGACCGCGGCAAGGCACTTGCCGCGGCAAGCTTCCACTCCGTACCCGCGCTCCAGCGCATCCACCAACGTGTCGCTCTGGGACCCTTCCAGGCGTACGTGGCGGGAGGCTGTGCAGCCAGCGGTACGCGGTGGCAAGCGGCGCTGACAAGATCGCCATCGTGGCGAGCGGTGGCGCCCAGACGGTCCCTTTTGGCACTGTTTGGGCGATGCCGATGGGCATTTAATGCCCTTGTCCCCTGCCGTCAGGGTTAGGTATGATGCACTTTACAGGTAGCTGTTCCAACTACAACACTTTTCAATTTTTACCCTTATCTGCGTTGCCACCTGTCGGTGACCCCTTGAGCATATAAAAGGAGGCCCGTGCGCAACGTAGAGGGGGGTTGGTTGGAAGCCAGAGAACACTCACGCTCGGTCTCGTTAGCTGCTAGAGTGTACTGTAGCACTCAGCGCTCCCGAGCAAGAACTGAATACAAACCACAAAGCAGGAGTAGGGTTTTACGCATCCCTGTGGCCCGAACCTGGGTAAACTGCTCGTGTGCTTCGCCTCGATCTGCTCTTCGTGCGATCTCCGCCCCCGCCAAACCGAAAGGGGCTCGGTCTGCAGGTCCCATAGGTGTTCGAGGATCAGTTTCCCCGACATTGAGTTTGAAGACTTTGTCAGGATTCTTTGGATCTTCAAAACCTGGGGGTTGAGCAACATATGCTTCTTCCTCAAGCTTACCATTGAGGAATGCACTTTTCACATCCATTTGATAGTGAATGATATCATGATGGTTAGCATAAGAAAGTAATATGCGAATAGCCTGAAGTCTACCAACAGGTGCAAAAGTTTCATCAAAATCAATTCCTTCAACCTGTGTGTAGCCTTGAGCTACAAGCCGTGCCTTATTCCTTACCACAAGGCCATTTTCATATTGCTTGTTGTGGTAGATCCACTTTGTGCCGATGATATTATGCTTGCCAGGATCTGGACATTTGACCAGTTCCCAGGCATTGTTGAGTTCAAACTGATGTAGTTCTTCTTGCATAGCTTAAATCCATTCAGGCTCCAGAAATGCTTCATCTACCTTAGTGGGCTCTGCGACAGAGACAAAATCAAAGTGCCCACAAAAGTTAGATAAATGTGAAGCTTTTGAGCGTGTGAGAGGACCTGGTATATTGATGTCACTGATGATTTTCTCAATCTGCACTTCTTTTGCAACGCGAGGATGAGCTGGTTGTCGTCCAGGAATTTGATCAGCATTTTCTTCAGCACCATATTCTTCAGCATTTTCTTCAGGTGCATCAGCTCGACGTTCTTTAGGTTCTGGAATGAATTCTTCACCAGATTCTTCGGTAGGAATAACATCCTCAGTAGCCTTGAATTTGATTGTTTCCTCAGGTGCTGGTTCATCTATCACAGTAGGTAGGTGCTCTCTTTGCGAGCCGTTAGTTTCATCAAACCGCACATCTACAGTGTCAACAACCTTGTGAAGAACGTTGTTGAAGACTCTGTAGGTGTGCGAGTCCTTTCCGTAGCCAAGCATAAACCCTTCATGTGCTTTCGGTGCAAATTTTGAGTTGTGATGCGGATCTCTAATCCAACATTTAGCACCGAAGACTTTGAAATAACTCACATTGGGTTTGTTGTCAGTGATGAGTTCATAGGTAGTCTTCTTTAAGAATTTGTGAAGATATACTCTGTTGATGATGTGGCACACGGTATCAATTGCATCAATCCAGAAACGACGAGGCGTTATATATTCAACAAGCATAGTGCGAGCCATCTCAGCAAGAGTCCTGTTCTTGCGCTCCACGACGCCATTTTGCTGAGGAGTATAAGGAGCAGATAGCTCATGACTGATACCAAGTTCATCAAGATAGTCATTGAGACCAGAGTTCTTGAACTCAGTTCCATTGTCACTTCTGATGTGCTTGATCTTCACACCAAAGATGGTTGAAGCCCTCGAGGAAAATCGTTTGAATACTTCCTGCACTTCATGTTTGTAAGTAACAATGTGTACCCATGTATATCGAGAGTAATCATCAACAATAACAAAGCCATATTGAGAAGCATCATTTGAAACTGCAGAATAATGATTAGGACCGAAGAGATCCATGTGAAGCAATTCAAATAGTCGAGTAGTAGTCATGATAGTCTTCGCTAGATGCTTGGCCTTGGTCATCTTTCCAGCTTCACAGGCACCGCATAAGTGATCCTTGAGGAATTTGACATTCTCAATTCCAATGACATGCTTCTTCTTCGCAAGCATGTGCAAACTCCTCATCCCTGTATGACCAAGTTGTCGATGCCATAGCCTGCCTTCTGAAGCTTTTGCAATTAGACACACAGCTGGTATAGGTCCTGTAGAGAAATCGACAATATACAAGTCTCCTCTCCTAAAGCCTTCGAACACTATGGAGTTGTCAGATTCCATGATCACATCACAACGATGTTTGCCAAAAGCAACAACAATATCCAAATCGCAGAGCATTGAGACAGACATGAGATTGTATCCTAAGGAATCGACAAGCATGACTTTGTCCATGTGTCGATCCTTAGTGATCGCAACCTTACCTAGACCCAATACCTGACTTTTGCCTTTGTCAGCGAAGATGATGTGCTTCAGATGAGATGGTGATAAGGGAGCATCCATCAAGAGATTCTTGTCACCAGTCATGTGATTTGTACATCCATTATCGAGGACTCACTCAGTGGCTTTGGGTTGATCATCCTTAGCACCCTTTGCCATGAAGCAATAGGTGGGAGCATAGTCATCATTGTCTTCATCATCCTTGTTGGAGAAGCCATTTTCTTCAGTGTTGAAGATGGACTTGCTGACGAATGCAGTAGCGAGAGCTAGACTCGCCACACCAGACTCGGATTCCTTAGATTCCTCCTCTTCCTCATTTTCCTCAGTTTCAGCTTCAGAGTCCATTTCCTTGCCAATGAATGCCCGAGGCTTTTTGGAGCTGTTCTTCTTGTGAAATGACGATTTTTAGGATTTTGATGATGAAGATTTTGTCGATTTCTTCTTCTTCTTTGCATCATCAGAACTGTAATCCTTGTATTTCTTCTTTTTGGATTCCTTTTCCCACTGAGGACAATCTTGAATGTAGTGACCGGGCTTCTTGCATTTGTGACATAGCCTTTTGTTGTAGTCACTGGATGAGGAATCATTTCTCTTTGAGAACTTTCCAAAGTCACCACATCTTGAGAACCTTTGAAATTTCTTCACGAGCAAAGCTAGCTCTTGGCTTAGTTCTTCTGGATCACCAAGGATACTACCAGAATTTTCACCTTCAGATTCAGAGATGACCTTGGCCTTCAGGGCATGTGATCTGCCATAGCTCAGACCATAGAGATCTCTCTTTTCAGCAAGATGGAACTCATGAGTGTTTAGCCTTTCGAGGATATCAGCGGGATCAAGTGACTTGTAATCACCACGCTATTGAATCATCAGTGCGAGAGTATCAAACGAGGAATCAAGTGATCTCAACAATTTCTTCACCACTTCATGGTCGGTGATGTCAGTGGCTCCAAGTGCTTGAAGTTAATTTGAGATGTAAGTGAGACGATCGAAGGTTTGCTGAACATTTTCATTGTCAAGTCTTTTGAAACGGTTGAAGAGATTGCGAAGAACATCAACTCAAGAGTCACGCTGTCCTGAGACTCCATCGTTGACTTTGGACAGCCTATCCCAGATAAGCTTCGCAGTTTCCAAAGCACTCACTCTTCCATACTGTCCTTTGCTTAGATGACCACAAATGATATTCTTCGCTTGAGAATCGAGTTGCTTGAATCTCTTCACATCAGCAGCATTCAGAGAAGGTGATATGGAGGGAACACCATTTTCCACAACATATGAGAGATCGTTATCAATTGCCTCAAGATGCATTCGCATCTTGTTCTTCAAGTAGGGGTAGTCCATCCCATCAAAGGTAGGACACCCCGCTGAGACCTTGATCATACCTACGGTCGACATAACTAAAACTCTAGGTGGTTAAACCAAAATCACACAGAACAATGGAGTACCTTGCTCTGATACCAATTGAAAGTGCATTATATCAACTAGAGGGGGTGAATAGGCGATTTTTATGAATTCTTCACTGAGGAATTTGCTGTTGAGTAAATTCCATAGCGAAGAACTACTTGCAGCGGAATAAGTACTCAGAAGTAAACATAACAGAATACAAGCATGGTCATCATGAAGATATGAAGACAAACACAGAGTACAGAAAGCGTAAACAGAGGATGACACATGATGAAGACAAACAGACTGAAGAAATTGAACTGAGGAAATTGAGAAAGTCTTCAGTCAAAGTCTCCAAACAGATATGAACAAGCACACAACACAGATATGAGAAAATGAAAGAGTTGAGGAAACTGAACCAGTTCCAACTACTGTCTCAGTTGTACATCTGGTTAGGGCGGCTAGGTATTTAAATCTGAGGACACACAGTCCCGGACACCCAGTCCTGGACACACAGTCCAAGACACCAAGTCCTCACCATATTCCCCTTGAGCTAAGGTCACACAGACCTCGCCCAATCACTCGTGGTAAGTCTTCAGGTGACTTCCGAACCTTCACAGACTTGGTCACTCGACGATCCACAATTCCTCTTGGATGCTCTAGACCATGACGCCTAACCGTCTGGAAGAAGCACAATCTTCAAAGTTAACAAGCGTCGGATCCACGCAGGATTAATCTCTTCAGTGATGCTCAATCACTTTTGGGTTTGAAGGTTTTGGGTGTAGTTTCGGGTTTTTCCTCACTTGATGATTTTCTCTCAAAGTCCTTGGAGGATGGGTTGCTCTTATGACAAGTGTCAGTTTCTCGCGGAGCAGCCAACCAGCTAGTGGTTGTAGGGGGCGGCTATTTATAGCCTGGGGAGCATCCCGACATGATAAGACATAAATGCCCTTTAATGATATGACCGTTAGGTAGGTAGAAATTTTGGGACAGCTAGCGCGTAGCACAGCAACGGTCGGAAATTTGAGTATCAAATTCCTCAGGGCTATCATGTTCCTCACTGTGTAGGCAATTCGCACTGGCGAATTCCTAACTCTTCAGTCAGAACAAATTCCTCAGAGACCAGAAGAACTTCGTCTCTGTCACTGAAGAATATGACTGAACTGTATGAGATTTCCAATGGCTTCACTCGAAGGGATTGGTAGGTGTAGGATTTTGAGTTGAGCATCACATGGAAATTTTTCCTTAGTATTTCCTCGACCCCCTTTAACAGTACGGTGTTTCCTATAACTCAAGAAAGAGAAAATGAAACTACGATAACAAAAGTCTTCACGCTTCATGTTCCACAAATGAATACCAAGTCTTCAAGGTCACACCAATTTCTTCAATTTCAAAGTCTTCAGAAATCCAAATTCTTCAGTCGAAGAACTTAACTTTTAGGGGTTAACTTTCTCTGTAAATATCAAACTGCTCATAGACTTATAGACCTGTGTACACTCATAAACACATTAGTCACTTAAACTATAAGTTTTCAATACACCAAAATCACTAAGGGGCACTAGATGCACTTACACAGCAAAACTTATATGGGACAGGCTATCCAAGGTTAACGAGGGAGTCTCAACTCAACGTGACTCTCGAGTTGATGTTCTTCACAATCTCTTCAACGCTTCAAAAGACTCGACAACGAAAATATTCAGCAAACCTTCGATCGCCTCACTGACATCTCAAATGAGCTTCAAGCACTTGGTGCTATAGACATCACTGACCACGAGGTAGTGAAGTAATTGCTGAGATCACATGATTCCTCATTTGACACTCTGGCACTAATGATTCAAGAGTGTGGAGACTACAAGTCACTTGATCCCACTGATATCCTTGATAGGTCGAACACTCATGAGTTTCAAGAAGCTAAAAAGAGAGATCTCTATGGTCAAGGTATGGTAGATCACGTGAGCTGAATGCCAAGGCAATTTCCTCATCTAAAGGTGAAGATTCTGATAGGAGCCTTGGTCATCCTGAAGACCTAAGCTGTCACACACTGATTTTCATGCCACAACACTTAAGTCAATACTAGTTGTATGCTCATGCGTTGCCATGGGACAAATAAATTAGACATACAAATATTGATTGAACATGCCTGGAAAAATATAAACTACATACATTAGTGACTTCACTTTTGGTTTTCTAAAAACTGATGTGCAAACAAAAATATCAGTATAAAAACAAAAGAAGGAAGACACTACAAGAATAAGCTATAGAAAGAGAAGAACCTTGGAAACAAATGTATTAACATGTCATCACAATCCTCGCTAGGATGATATTTCTTACCTAAGAGTGGAAGGACAGAAAAATGCAATACGAAGCGAAGCAATTATATTCTCTATAAGTTGTCACACGCATACAAAATTGTTGCAAATCAACTATAATCTAGGCATTCACCAATATAAACATTTGCAGACTTCCTTGCACCAAAACTGCACTCCCAATAAATTTTGAAAAGTTAAAATAGCGCATATGCTAACAAAATAGGCTCAGCATATTTACATTCTCATGGTGGCGATGGAGCCAAGAAACTCAGTCCGTCGCGGCCTGGTACTGAAACCCTACATAGTACTAAATTCGTCTCCTAACTCTCCTTTGTTTTGTACTTATTTTATGACGATATTGCTTTCTTTCTCCTCAGGCATAACTTCCCTCTTCGTCCAACCCTCGCTGCATATCATGCCTCCCCACCAATCCAACCGATCTATATAATCACCTGTAATAATGTGCGTATATGAACATGATGTGCTAGATTCACAGGTTTCATGCAAATGCATATTGCATCAAACACATATGTATGTTCAAAAATTGCATTCGTTCATCCTCATAAATTCCATATAGTGAAGTACACGACCAAATAACATTTGCATCATGCACCATCCACAGGGCTATGAACAAGCAATAGATGTTTGCAAACTTGCTTGCACCAAAACGACATTCAAAACAAAATTTATAAAACTAAAAAGAATGCACATTCTAAAAGAACAGGCTTAGCAAATCATGCGTGTACATAATAACACCTAACTTCATTTACCTTTCCATCAAGATGCAGAGTCTACAAAATCTACACTCACCATGGTCTCAGGCTATGTCACTATTGACACTCTCAGTTGAAAGGTGAGGCTCTCGCGTGCCTACTGCGATTGACCTATTCGAGCATATAAAAAACTAAGGAATTGTAAAGCAAACTACACTCAGTTGAAGTATATATTGCCTTTTGCTATCTCTACAACCACAATGCAAGCTCGGTTTTTGTGATCAAAAAATTAGGAAGCACACCAAATGCAAGTGCTAAGGACAGGTGTAGACTACAGTAACCGTTTATTCAAGTCGACCATTGCTCCAATATCGAAATGTGATATATATAATGTGAGTTTGCTTCATGAAAAAAAAAAGATATTTGCTTGTGCTCTGGTGATAGACATACTCATTCATAAGATAACCAATGTGCATTTTAACAAACTGATACGTATCATTTATCCACTTTCAGTTATAGTCAAGCTAAATGAGTTGAACCAAATTGAAACTATACACAAAAGTAGAAAGGTAGTAAGCTACAGCGTTAAAATACATCTCAAACCATATCAATCGTCCTAACTCCTCTCTTTGAACACGAGAGCAAGAATTTGAAAAAATGACCATTTGGCAGTGACTCGGATGATCCTTTATGCCATTGCAGTAGCAAAACAATGTTTTTTTTCAAATAGTAACCATGGACAGATATAGGTAAGAAACAAAATTCAGGCGAAGTATTTAAGATAAGCATGGATAGCAGCATGGGACCATTTTCAGTTTTGTTCTGCTAGGGGGGTTCCTAGTTCTATGTTGCAACAGCCTATTACCATGAATCATGTTAACATGAAAAATGCAGCCCCGCTGACCTGCAAACAAAGTAACAAAAGCACAACTGTAGAAAGGTACTCCTAGATCGTAAGATGAAAAAACATATCAGCATTACCAAAAAACATAGGGATGGGTGGGTGAATAAAATAACTCTTTCTCCTAAATCGAACATAGTAGAGTGTGCGCATGTATAACCAACGTAAAGCAAACTGGCATCGTTTCATCCTTACCAATTGATGTGCATTACTAAAAAAGTGAAACTTCTTAGTAGCAGGTTGCACAAAGTGAAAGAAGGCTTCCTTGCATCAGATATACAGAATGAATTTAAAATATTTTGCGGACTGATTTCTTTTGTTATCCACAAGGAAGTTACTCTGCTCATGGGAAAAATATAGATTAATGAATAACCATGACAATTAATCAATTAAGAAGGAAAAGTTAGAAAGTGGAAATATTGTTACCATAGCAGGGCATGCAAATATTCAGCTACAGCAGAGAGGACTTGCGCACATGTGTTGTGCCAGGCAAGAGATAGAAAACGACTTCATCCTGGATTTTACCGACATTAACCAGCAGTGTAATTCTGTCAGGACCCAGTTCTGTATCTGAAGATTTGCAACACCTGTCACTGAAGTTCAGTCAGTTTGAACCGTTATACAGAGCGCGCGAACTCAGATCAGCCGTCCAGCTCAGATCCAACGTTTCGGCTTCGTTCGTACCGCTTCGCTGGATTATGAGGAAGCCAACACCGTGGATCAAGCATCGGACGACTCCTCGCAGCTGGAGCGTCGCTGTTCTCCTTCGGCGAAAAGGCAACAGTGGCTCAGCCACTCTGTCTCCGTTTTTCTTTTCCTTTCCTGGGTTTGTAAGGCTATAAAGCCCCGATCTGGAGACGAGTTTTAGGTATCTTGTTGTTTCTAGGGTTTCCCCCTTGCCGCCGCCAGTGTTCCTGGTCGGCTTAGTTCATCTGTAACCAGCTCGAACTCCTCGAACTTTCTTCTGAAATTGAGTAAAACTCACTGGTTCAGCCTGAATTGTTGTGTTTAGAGCCGTCAGACTAGCTCGGGTCTGACAAGTGGTAATCAGAGCCAAGTTTCTCCTCGGAGGCGCTAAGATCTGGTGCCGAGGTGGAGTTGGAGGAGCCGTAAAATCCTCCACCTCTCACCGAAGTCGTTGGGCGGCGGTGGTCTTCCGGCAGCAACTGGCGGCGGTGAAATTCGGTACAGTTCTGGTGTCAGGAAGTGGTTGCTTAGACACACCGTCTCTGCGGTAAAATCCCACCCTCCCACCCAGATCTGGTGTACTTCCGGCGGCGCGGCGTTGGTGGCGGTGCAGGCGGCGGCAGGATCAAAAGGCCAAGGTCAGGTTGCAGCTCCGGCTGTTGTAAAATCCCCTCCTTCGCTGACTGATCTTCTTCAGTGAGGTTACTGGGTTCTGTCCAGTTATAAAACCCTCTCTGTCTCCCTTCTTCAAACCATGACGGGCCCGATCGATTCTTCCTCTACGGACAACCTGGAGCTGCAATCCCTGCAGTTGGATGTAAAAACCCTCCAGCAAAACAGAGAAAACGATCGAAGAGACTTTGAGGATTTCAGAGACCATGTCGGCAACAATTTTCAGTCCCTACAGAAAACACTCGGGGAACTTCAGAGCTCACTGAACAATTTCATTTCTGGCTTCCCAAAACCCAGGGAAATCCCACCCAGCCCTCTGGAAGCAGGTCAAGGTAGTGGGCAGCACCATACACCCCAGGGCCCCCTCAACAACCTCCCCGGGGCTCAGCAAACACCACCAACAATGGGTTCTGCAACATTGGTGGACAAAAACACTGGAAAAGAGCTCAACTTGGACGGCAGCAACAAAATTCCTTATCGACACCCCCATTTTGCGGACAAAAACCAGGTTCAGGAACAAAGACCTCCAATTGTAGGTCCTACAGCAACCAATGCACACCAAGTCCTACAAGGTGACCAGGAGCAAGCTTACTACCCACTCCCACAGCAGGACAGAAGAGTGGGCAATCTACAAGCAGACCAAGTCCAAGACAGAAGACCTCTTGCAACAGTTAAACTAGCAAAATACAACATCCCTGAGTTTGAGGGCAGTGGTACTGACTCTTGGATACAGACCATTGAGCTCTACTTTGAAGCTGCAAGAACACCAATTGATCAGAAAACTGAAATTGCAGTTACCTACCTAAAGGGTCCTGCTATTGAATGGTGGAGAGGAACTGGATTCAATGCCAGCACAGTACCCTGGTATAGGTTCTGCAGATACATTGGGGACAGATTCTCTGAGAGTTCAGTCTGTGATAATGTTAGGACATTCCATGCTCTCACGCAAACTGGAACAGTTAATGACTATATCCTTAAATTTGAACAGTCCATGAACCTAATGAGGAGAGATAACCCAGCCCTACCAAATGACTATTACAAGCACAGCTTCGTCTCTGGGTTACACGACAACATTCAACACTATGTGCAATGCCATGAACCTCAAGACTTGCAAAAAGCTATATGGTTGGCCAGAAGAATGGAGCAAGCCCAGCCAGCTAGGAAACAAATTCCACAGTTGGCACAACCACAAGTTAGAAGACAGGTGCAGTTCGACCCAGGAAAACCAGCTGTAAATAACACTACAAATATTATTCAACAGGCTCGATTAAAAGGCATTTTCTATAAATGCAAGGACCCTTGGTTCCCAGGCCACAAAAAGATTTGCAAATTAGCTAATCAAGCTCAAATACAGGCCTTGCAAGAGCAATACCCAGAAGATGCTGAACTTGTTTACTACACAGCTAGTTCTGATGAGATCGAAGAAACTGACACAGAAGAGCCTGAGAGCAACACTGATCATACCCTGAAAATTTCCATGCATGCTTTGATGGGCATGAATGCCTCCAAGTACTCCTTCACTGTCACAATCATGTTTGGAGACACCCCCGCAACAGCACTTATTGACAGTGGTAGTACAGCTACATTTGTTTCTCCCAGCATCGCTAACAAAATAAACTGCAACCTTTGTCCCACAAAGAAGAGAAAAGTAGTGGTGGCCAATGGTGGAGTACTGTGGACTGAATTCATGGCAAAACAGTGCCCCTACACTGTACAAGGAACACAATTCACATCTGACTTTAGAGTTCTACAACTCCAAAGCTATGATGTTATCCTAGGAGCTGACTGGATGAAGGCTCACAGCCCTGTTGAACTAGACTTTGAAGAAATGCATGTACAAGTCACCATGCAAGGAGGGAGAAAAGTTGTCTTCAAAGATGAAAGCCTACCTAGCCTTCAAGTACCTGAAATGGACAATGAAGAAGAGTTGGACCAAGAACCAGTCTGTGGAGCTGTCCTTCTATTAAACTTTGTTGCTATCGCCCCTCCAACTCCTTCCCAGCCAATGCATCCTCAAGTGAAACTGTTGTTAAATAAATATAACAACATTTTCTCTAAGCCCACTGGCCTCCCTCCTATCAGAGCAATTGATCACACAATTCCTCTTGTCCCTGAAGCTAAAATTGTCAATCAGAGACCATATCGACTTCCACACCACCAAAAGGATGCAATGGAGCAAATCATACAACAAATGATTAAGGACAAAGTAATCAAAGACAGTGTCAGTCCTTACTCTTCTCCAGCCCTATTAGTGAAGAAGAAAGACCTAACTTGGAGGCTTGTCAATGACTTCAGAAAACTCAATGAACAAACCATCAAAAACAAGTACCCAGTACCAGTAATTGAAGATCTACTGGATGAACTCCATGGCGCTACAGTCTTCACCAAGTTGGACCTCAGGAGTGGTTATCACCAGATACGAATGATGCAGCACGACATAGAAAAGACAGCCTTCAGCACTCACTGTGGGCACTATGAGTACTTGGTTATGCCTTTTGGACTGACTAATGCCCCTGCAACATTCCAGAAACTGATGAATACCATTTTCAAGAAATACCTGAGAAAGTTTGTTCTAATTTTCTTTGATGACATATTGGTTTTCAGCAGAGATCTGGAAGAACACATCCGGCATCTCAAGGAAGTGTTTGAGACCCTACAACAACACCAGTTGTATGCTAAACTCAGCAAATGCACCTTTGCCCAACCACAGGTAGAATATCTTGGCCACATAATCAGAGGTGATGGTGTTGCTACTGATCCTATCAAAATTGAAGCAGTGCTCAAATGGCCAACACCTGAAAATGTTACTCAGCTCAGGAGCTTCTTGGGATTAACTGGTTATTACAGAAGGTTCATCCAGAACTATGGATTTATTTGCAGACCTCTGTTCAACTCTCTCAAAAAGGACAATTTCCAATGGGGAACTGAGCAAGAACAAGCCTTTAACACCCTGAAGCACAGAATGACAGAAACCCCTGTCCTGGCTCTTCCTGATTTTGCCAAACCTTTTGTCCTGGAAACTGATGCTTGCAACTATGGCATTGGAGCAGTGCTAATGCAAGAGGGTAGACCTATTTCTTTTTTTAGTAAGACAATTGGTCCTAGAGCTACTGCAAGGTCAACCTATGACAAGGAGGCCTTAGCTATTATTGAAGCACTGAAGCACTGGAAGCACTACTTTGCAGCATCTTCTCTCATTATAAGAACTGACCAACAGAGTCTTAAGTACATACAGGAACAAAAGTTAACTGAAGGCATCCAACACAAGTTGCTGGTGAAATTGTTAGGCTACAATTACAAGGTTGAGTACAAGCAAGGTAACAAAAACAGAGTAGTTGATGCTCTCTCTAGGGTACAATACAAATTATACAACCTCATAGCTAGCACAGCAATCCCTGCATGGATTTCTGAAGTAGTAGCCAGCTACAACAATGACAATAAGTGCAAAGAACTTATTACTCAATTGGCTACTACCCCTTCTCTTTTACCCAACTACACCCTCCAGCAAGGTGTACTGAGGTACAAGAACAGAATCATGGTAGGCAGTGAGACCCCTCTCAGAACTAAGCTAGTATCTGCCCTGCATAATTCTGAACTTGGAGGACACTCAGGACACAGGGCAACATATCAGAGAGTCAAAATGTTATTTCACTGGCCAGGAATGAAGCAATTCATTGTGGACTTCATCAAGCAATGTCCAACCTGCCAGATCAACAAGCCTGAGCACTGCAAGTATCCTGGTCTCCTCCAGCTGCTCCCTGTACCTGACTTTGCATGGTGTCACATTAGTATGGATTTTGTGGAAGGACTACCAGTTTCTCACAACAAGGATATGGTCTTAGTGGTGGTCGACAGGTTCACCAAATACAGTCATTTCTTTGCCTTAAAACACCCCATCACAGTACAGACAGTGGCAAATGCTTTTGTGGAAAACATATTTAAGCTTCATGGCATCCCCTCTGTTATTGTCACTGACAGAGACAAGATATTCACTAGTCAACTCTGGCAAAGTTTATTCAAGAGAATGGGCATCAAGTTGCACCTCAGTACCTCTTACCACCCACAATCAGATGGGCAAACTGAAAGAGTGAACCAATGCATGGAAAACTACCTCAGGTGCATGGCCTTTCTGCAGCCCAAGAAATGGTTACACTGGCTACCCCTTGCAGAGTGGTGGTACAATACATCTTACCACACTTCACTCAAACTCACTCCATTCCAGGCTCTCTACAACAGAAAGCCTAACATGATAGCTGAAGCTGCTTTATACCCCCCTGAGGATTCTGCTGATTTTCCCTCTGTCCTTACTGCTGAACAAACTACTGCTCACATCAAAGAAAATCCTCTTAGAGCTCAACACAGAATGAAGCACTATGCAGACAAAAAGAGATCTGAGAGGACATTGGAGGTTGGTGATATGGTATATTTGAAACTCCAACCCTACAGGCACACTACCCTCAGCATCCATAAGTGTTTCAAGCTGCATTCAAAGTACTATGGACCATTTAGGGTTATGCAGAAAATTGGCACTGTTTCTTACAGATTACTCCTGCCTGACGATTGCAAGCTACACCATACCTTTCATATCAGCCAATTGAAGAAGCACATTGGTCCAACAGCAATCCCCAATGCCAAACTTCCCCTCCTCAACCCAGATGGAACAATTCTGCTCGAACCGGAAACCTTGCTGGAACGAAAACTAGTACCACGCAAGCAGGGCGATATTGACATACCGGTGGTCAGATGGCTCATCAAGTGGAGCAACTTACCTTTGGAGGAAGCAACCTGGGAGGATGCTACCTTTATCCAACGAGTCTTCCCTCACTTCCAACCCTGAGGACAGGCTTGGTCTCAACAGGGGGGATTGTCAGGACCCAGTTCTGTATCTGAAGATTTGCAACACCTGTCACTGAAGTTCAGTCAGTTTGAACCGTTATACAGAGCGCGCGAACTCAGATCAGCCGTCCAGCTCAGATCCAACGTTTCGGCTTCGTTCGTACCGCTTCGCTGGATTATGAGGAAGCCAACACCGTGGATCAAGCATCGGACGACTCCTCGCAGCTGGAGCGTCGCTGTTCTCCTTCGGCGAAAAGGCAACAGTGGCTCAGCCACTCTGTCTCCGTTTTTCTTTTCCTTTCCTGGGTTTGTAAGGCTATAAAGCCCCGATCTGGAGACGAGTTTTAGGTATCTTGTTGTTTCTAGGGTTTCCCCCTTGCCGCCGCCAGTGTTCCTGGTCGGCTTAGTTCATCTGTAACCAGCTCGAACTCCTCGAACTTTCTTCTGAAATTGAGTAAAACTCACTGGTTCAGCCTGAATTGTTGTGTTTAGAGCCGTCAGACTAGCTCGGGTCTGACAAATTCATGGTATGATAATAATGTTGCTGAGGGCCAGGCCGTCCTCGTCCTCCGTCTCCTAATTTGTCAAGCCATCAGTTGCCCCCGACATGGTTGTGCCTGGGGTAGCGAGGTGGTAGCAAACCTGTGCAGCAACATCATCCGCGTCAGCACCAATGATGATACAGGCAGGAGAGTCAAAGTCCGTATGCAGTTCTAATTCTTTAGAAAAAACTTTAATCAAGGATAAAAAATTCCAAGTAAGCTGACAAATACACCTCGAGTTCATACAAAAGTCAATCCATGTTAAAGGTTGATCCATCCATCAAAAGCAGCATACAACAAAAACTAATTGAACACATTAAGCAAGAAATTAGGGGTGCCTACAAATTTACCTTCCAGAAAGCATATAGACAAGTAGAGCCACTCCATTGGGAATTGTGCACCATCACACATGCAGATGATCAAGGTAGCCAGAACCAAAATCACATGTTTAACCATGTGTTTAACATCGCTGACGAAACTAGGAAAGCCAAAATTGCCTACCGGCAACGAGGTAGGAGGAGACATGTGCGAGAGCAGTGCCCATCTGCAGCGCTCATGATGATACACAAGAAGTGGACTTGTTCGAGGTCCTCTTGGAGGCCCTCGTCAACCTCCGGGTGTGAGTCGTCGTCCGAGTACGAATCCATCCGGTGTGAGAATTCGAGACAATGGCAAGCACGTACAAATTGGGCAGTGTCCGAGACAAGCCAGATGGTCGAGAAGTTACCCCAGTCGAGCCTGGATTGCTTGACGTGGGCGCCATGCTTGAACGAGTCGTCGAGCGCGGATGGCGTTGCACCCACCGCGGAGGTAGTCATTGTGCTCGTCCCTCCCTAGTCTCCGCCGCCAACTCCCCTTGCATGACTCAGTGGAGCACGACAGCGGTGGTGCCGCAGGAGTAGACAACGAAGTTGACCCCGCTGGGGAGAGTGGCGGCGCCCATCGGCGGATTAGGTATTCTGTCAAGCACCCTGCACACTTCCCCAAGCACTCCTTCTCATCCTCCTCCACGACCTCCGCCGCCGCCTCCACCGCCACAACTCTCGTGCCTCCCCTCCTAGACCTTCATGACTGCCTCCACTGTGCAGTGCCGGTTCCGCCCATGCCTACCTTGCGGGCATGGCAAGAAGAGGCGGCCATGGCGACAAGCCCATGGCCAGGGCGGCACATAATAGATTGGCATAGAGGGAGTCACACTAACGGGAGAGGGAGGAGTCGGGCGGTCACCGGATAGCGCAGCGTCATCTGAGGCGCTTGGCAGTCGTGGGAGAAGGGGTGCGGAGGGGGCGTGTTTGGGGATCTGGATGCGAACGGAAGGTCGGGGAGGAGGTGGAGATCGCGCGAGCTGTTTTGTGCGATATTTTCTAGCGTGGGGTTAAGAGGGGCGGTCGAACCATCACGATGTTCGATCCCCTTTAATAGTACAGAAATCATGCTAAAATGTGGTTTGACAAAAACTTTTGAGTATTATTGACTTTGCTTGATTTGGTTTTCTGTTTGTTGTTTGCAAGTGCTCTAAAAATAAAATAAATTCTCCAACTCTCATACTCCTTCTCCTTGGTCCAAAACTTTTTCCAATGGTCATGCCATGTGTATAGGACATAATAGTATTTTCTTACAAAAATATTTTGGCCACAAAGTATTTTCTAAAATTAGTTCTCCAAAAACCCCTGAATTAAGACTTGAACTACAAGTATTTAATTAAGGGAGTGAAAAATCTTTCAAAATTATGTTTGAATCCTATTAGGTATAGGACTCCCATAAACCAAAAAAGTATAATTTTAAAAGTTATTTTTACTATTTTATTAAAAGGCCTTTTTAGTCCAGAAATGGTCTTTAAGAGGTTAAAATTATTTATCTATTTCAAAATATTTGAGAAAATTTAGGGAAACTCATAGGACATATATTGTCCATATATAAGTCTTTCAACGCATGGTCATGTTCAAAATAATGGTCAAATCCCTCAAAAAGACTTTCTGGATATTTCAATCTTTTGAAATATTTACAAAGGAATTTTTCTTCATTAATTCCAAGAAATTTCTATCATGTCACATATGACATATTTGATGATCTTGCCAAGCTTCATTCCTTGAAGATCAAGAAAACATCATCAAATCCCCTCAAAACCATTTATGTCCATTTTGAAGTTTGAGCAACTTTACATTGTTAAACTTCTCCAAATGCTCTCAAACTTGGTGCACATACTAAAATGGTCAAATTAAGCATCTAGACCAAAAATCACAAGTTGGACAAAAGGATATCTTGATCAAAGTGCCCCAAAACCCTCTCTGACCAGATTCAAATATGAACAACTCTACATTGCCAACTTTTTACTTGTGACCTCAAATTTTGTGGACATGCTAACAACCCCAAATGATGACACTACACCAAGTGGTTCATCATGGATATGATTTGCATGACTAAATCTTGGAAAAGCCATTTCTGTTGATTCCTAGGGTTTGCCAAAGTTACATTTGCAACTTTACCCAAATGGACTCAAAATTAGTGGAACACCTTATTTCTTCATGCCATTTGCCCATCTCAAGTCTCAGGCTAACATGAATTCATCTACTTGGCCAAACCTACATCAAACACCTTCTGGCAGAAACTTAAAATGTATGTTTTGGCCATTTCCACTAATATACTTGAGCCACAATTTTTACTACATCATGTCCTAGTACCCCTCTACCACCGGCAAAAGTTGGATGGCTTCAGCTCAATTATTTGAGGGTGAGAACCTCATTTTTCATCACTATCCAGCAAACTTCTCTCTCTTTCTGCTCCCCCTCTCTCTTTCTTTGACATTGCTAGATCCCCAACGTCACCCCAGGATTTAGCCCATCACGCAGCACACTCCAGACACAACTAGACACGGCAGAGCACGCAAAACACGCTCATGCCGGCCAAAAGCCAGCTCTAGGGCGCGCTACAGTGGCGGCCGAGCCTTGCCACCGTGCTCCCGTCCACCTCGGGCCGCCCGAGCGCACCAGTCGGCACGTCTCGGCGTCCGTATCACGCCATCGTGTAGGCCCCTTATCCCCACTCTCTCTCATCCACTACTGCATGTGCCCACCGACGCCCAGCTCGACCAATGGGTGCACGAGCTCAGGACCCTCTTAGAGCATTCCTCCCTCCCCCTTTTCTTCTCCCCCAACCTAGTCCATGCCCACGAACGCCCAGGATATGGCCTAGGGTGCCAATTCGGCCCGTAGCACCGCCAAAGCCACGACCGTGGTCGCCGTCCACGGTGAGTCGTCGCCTCGCCATGTAAGTCTGCCCCTGACCTCCCTCTAGACCCCTTTTGCTCTATCTCTCTCCCGTGCACCCCCTGGACCAGCCCGCTCCCCTCCTCGCAATCTCCATCCGCCACCATGGTCGGAGCCTTGCCGTCGGCCTCCGCCTAAATTCGCACCCACCACTCCTCCTCCTCCCCTCTAGACCGCACTAGAGCACCTCCACCATCACCGCGAGCCGCTCCCGTGATTCCCTCTCTCCTCCCTGTGGCTATGTCATCGAGTTCCATCACTAAAGCCGGCCTCGACCGTCGCAGCTGATGATGCGCTCGCGTCTGGCCACCCCTGCGATCGTGGCACACCTCGGAGGATGCGGCACGCTCTCCTGAGCATGCCGGTTCATTGGGTGTCGCCGGAGGTGGCCGGTGCAGCCGGGGAGAATGCTGGCGCCCGCTCGGCCTGGCCTCCCCTACCTCTGCTCTCTTCGAGCAGGAAGTAGGAGACGGCCTGAGCACTGGGCCCTGCTCGTCAGCGACCCGGTGGGCGGGCCCCGCGCGTTTAAGTGGAGACGGACTGGGCGTATACCCACTTCCCCCGCAGAGAAGGCGTATTCCGCCCGGGGCGCCTTCGATATCGCCCCTGCCACCCGCGCAGGTGAGCCGCTGGGCCGGCCCACTGCTATCTCTCGCCCAGTGCGTAGTATAAGGGTAAAACCCTTCCCCTTTTCTTTTTCGCCCAGTGCGTAGTATAAGGGTAAAACCCTTCCCCTTTTCTTTTTCTTTTCTTGTAAACTTGTAAAATCCATAAATAATGCAAATAACTCAAAATTTGATGATTCAAATTTCGAGTGATTCCTTAAATCATGCTCTACCTGGTGGTGCAGCATGCGCATTTTTTCAGAATACTTTTCTCCACACAAACTCAATAACCCCCCGTTTTCTATTTATGTGTTAAACTTTAGAAAATCAGAGAGAGCTTAGAATTGATCCAAATGCAATGATTCAAATTCCTAGGTACCTATATGTTCCTAACTTAGTTTTTGAACCTTTTTCCCAATGGTTTCTGTACCACATCAAATATTGGTCTATTTATCCATGTATAGCCAACTTTGCGAAATCATAGGAAATTCTTTTGAACTCTAATTCAAGTGAAACCAGCTGCAAGATGCTTCTAAAATCCTGCTTTGTTAAATGGGTGCCTTGGCTTATTTTTCAAAATAATGTCTCTGTGCACCTCATGCAAATCCAATAATCCCTTGATCTCACTAGATTGAAATGTTTAGAAATATCCATGGATCCAATCCCAATGAAACCACTTTGGTCATTTGTTATATGACCAGAGGTATCCTAGAAAAGTCCAACTCCTATTATTAGAGCACTTTTATTTTTGCCTTGTTGTGTTGCTTATTGTGATTGTTTCCGATGTTAGTTGACAAATTAGACGGAGTACTTGGACAAGGACTAGAAGACTTGGAAACTCTGATGAACCAGGCAGGCAGCCCTTTGATCACGATGAACCATTTTGCATCATAATATCATTTTCGTTGCTTCACTGAGTGCCTGTTTTACCTTGAATGGCAACCTTGCTAGGCTTGCCTCCGTTGCATACCCTTTTAATACTTGCATTTTTCATGACTCTGACATTGTTTAGAGTTATGTTGGTGAGTTGTAGAATTATGCTATAGCAGTTGCCTATGCAGATTGGATCAGGGTTTTGCATGGAAAGAGATAAGTGTGGTTTGACATACTTGCAAATAACCCAGTGGGTGCCACTAATGCCCCTGGGAGATGATGATGAACTAGGGCACTACTTGTGGAGAAGTAGTGTACCGAGGCTTGATGAAAGTGTTGTTTACAAAGACGGATTAGATTTAAGATTTGTCGACCGTCCCAACCAAACATGTGCAACCACTCTACCCCTTTATGGGACGGGGCATTATTGATTACTTAGGCTGATACTAGCATGGTGCCAGCATTACTAGTGACGGGGGTGACTTGAGGTCACTCTTAGGACGGGGTCATGCTTGGATAGGCGGCCATGACTGTTTTTACATGGCACCGGACACACCGTTGGTCCCTTCGTTTATGCGTCATAATGTGAAAAGGGCAGAGTCCCACGATCTTTTACTTATACGCGAGGGTCGTGCACCAACGAGAGGACCCTATGTTAGTGTCGTCTAGGGAAAGGTAATGATTGGGTGCTTCCCCCCGAGTACTTCAGGTACTGCATGATCGTGGATGACACGAAAGCTTCCTGGATCTTGTGGCTAAAGTGAGCAAGCTCTGCAGAGTGTCAAACTATTTGAATTGCCATGTCCACGGTCAAGGACATTTGGGTGCTACTGCTTAGACTATGTCCATATGTTTCTGGAAAACAACACGGTTTGGTAAATCTGATGACGTGATTCATGAGGAAGACAAGATGAGCTTGAGCACGAGTTGTTCATAAATCCTTCTCGATGTTGATGTCTGTAACCTCATGATTCTTGTTGCAGACGCATGCATATCCTTGATAAATGTTGATCATACTTGCTCGAGAAAAAGTAGCTTCCACAAATATGCGAATTTAGCAGTAGATCCTTGCATAATTATTCTGTTATCATTCTTGGGTTGCTTGAAAGTACATTCAAAGTACTCATTGGCTTGCCACTATTTATTTTTCTGGCCAGGCATGAAAGAACAAGATATAATGAAGATCGCTTTGGTGACGAACATGCGAACTAGGACGCTTTTCCAGTCAGAATGCCTATAGGGTTAAGGCAGATGGCATGGGTCCAAGTTGTTATTGAAGATTTCTGATGCGATGATATACTCAAGGCTTGACCATAATGGTCACAATTTGTGTAACACAGTATGTATGGATGTAAGACTCTTGTTATTCAGCTTCTGTGTGTTCAGTGAGCATTCATCTCTGGGATCACTGTGCACACGTGTATTCGGTGATCACGACTTACGTGTCGGGTTCCCCACAGAGCTGGTATCAGAGCCATCCTGACTGTATGAAGCCTTAGTTATCATGGTTGTTAGTTAGGGTAAAAACTATTTTCAAAACTATTACGAGTTTTCAAAACTATCTATACCTCTCTTCCCTTCTTAGTTTTTCGAAAACTAGGGTATACTTTCCTTATTGATCTCTTCCCCTTCAAAACTTTTGGTCGCTAGAAAAGGTTCTGCCCCTGACCACTGGATTCCTTGTAATCCTCGTGGATAATCTAGAAGGAATACCCCTTGCCAAACACTCCCCCACCTCTTCTGAACACAAGGGTGGTGACACCACAGCAAGATGATGCCAAAAGAAGATGCCTTCTCAAGGAATGAGGACTTCAAGACCTAGAAGATAGTGACATCCCCAGCACTACACGGGATGATGCAACCCTGGCCTACGATGAACATGGCATAAGTTGTGCAAGATCATGATATACATCGCTAATAGAGCAACCATGACCTTACCGTTGTTGTATCGGCAACCACCGGTGGATGAGAACCTAGCCATTGGTACACTTCACTTTAGTGAGAAGGAAAACGGTTCTCTTCGTCCCCCTCTCTTGGTGTCGATGTTGTCATCAACATAACCAACATGTTGCACCTCTATTTATGCCTTGTTATTGTCATTGCATAAGGGATTACCTACCTTGTACCATCGACGCCATAGGAGGCAAAAGGGATCATCATGATTAAGAAGACAACAGAAGACCGAGTCAGTGCCAACTATGAGGAGCCACCTTCACCCTATCACTTCAGCAGGCGAGAAGTTGTGGAAGAATCTTCAGGCTCCACCCGGATCCTTTCATCAAACAAATACAAGAGAGATAGCAACACCTGAGGAAACCTCAGAAGTCTACACGAGGCACGGAGCAAGGCACGACAACTCAATCTGAGAACCCCTAGGGTAGGATGAGTCGTGTACCCCCTATGTGCAGTCGAGTTTGTATGATGCTTCGAATACAACCATAATCGTGTGTTGCTTGTTTTTATTGTTTGTGTTTTGATATCAGTTGCCCTTTTCTCCCTAGGCAACAAGTACACGACTATATCACCTTCCTTATCTTAATGCTTGTGTTTGGCCCTTACGACACTTGCTTGTTAGCACTTGCAGTATGGAACCCCCTTTAGGAATTCCCCTCCTCTGTGCAACTTTTCCCTCTCATCTTTCTCATCAACAAAAGACCAACAAGACAAGATACACCAAGGATTCTACTTTGGCAACCAACTAGCACTGAAGATTTTTGTTGCGGCCACCTCGAGCAAGTGCAACCCCGTAGAGTTATGTTTACCCCTCTAGACTAGAAACCCATCCCTAGACCCGTGGATACATCACGAGATACCCCAGCTCGAATCCTTAACCATGTGCTTAACCCACAGAATTGCAACAGAACCAGTTAAGCCTCCGTAACCTTGCACCACATTGGGTTCACTATGGAACTAGTGGACATAGTGAACGAGCACATTGACATCCTAATATAGCACAAGAACTGATGATGCCATAGGGAAGACCAATTTGGGGATATAGGAATAGAGGGTACATAACCTGATGAGTCTGTATCAACGACCTTGAGGTATTATCCGAGACTCTTCTGTGGATTATAAGGCTTTCATGCTGATAGATGAACTTGGTGGGATCATGTTAACAGAGTAGCATAGCTTTCATTACCCCTGGATAAATTGGAATTTTGTAGGGCAATTATGATCGCAAGTTGGAGTTCTTGGAGGTATAAGGATTAGACTTAGCCAAGGGATATTGATGGGAGAAACATGTAGGAATTCTCGTTGGACATGAGATTGGATTTAGGTAGGTGATTCTATTTGAGTATAGATGATGAGTGTGTCTACATGGTTCAGAGAAAATTGGATTTGGACTGATGATCTCAATCATGATACCATGTTTTTCGGTGGACCATGAACTAGGAGATTGGATTAATTGTCGAAGTTGATTTAGGGATCTATATAAGCATAATCTTGGAGTTTACTTGACCATGATGATGGAAATTGGTGGATTTACTATATTAGAGATAGCCTTTCAAGTATTTGGGGGTTATAGGAACTTTGGCTCTAGGTCGAGAAGACCTTTACACCATAGAAACTGGATTTGTGGAATTAAAGGATTGTGTAGTGAATGATGGAAGTTAATGGGATGTTGTAGTTGATTCATAGGAAGGAAACAAGATCTTGGAGTGGCATACGACGTGTTCCCTCAAGATAGAAATGCATTACCTTGAACCTCGGAAGAATAGGATGAGCACTGGGATTCTTGTGTTTAATTCAAGCTTAGCAGCTTGTATGCCCTACCCATGGATCCTTAGGGGTAGCCATACATATGATTTTGGGGATCGTAGACATGTATAATTATGTTAAACCTCCTCTTGGGAGTCTTGGGGATAATGACATCAAGAGTGAGGATTGAAGCTGGCCTACAAAAGTTGATGCTTTCATTGGTATACGGTTGTTTGTTTGAAAGGACCAGATAGAACTATTGACATCTCAGGAACTGTGCTCAAGGAAAAGATGATAAAGTTTCACTCTCACACAAGGATCCTTGAAACCATTAAGCCCCACCAAGCCACATCGAGGTTGGATCATGACCACGAGCTTTGGCTCTAGGTCGAGAAGACCTTTGCCAATACCCAACCGTGACCAGCACCAATACCCCCAACCCACTTTATGAGCCCTGTGGACAAGTCACCTTGGAGTACTTGGACAAGTTGGGCATCATCATTAATGGGTGACCTGCTTGTATACCCAAAAATGGAAGAAGAGCTGTTCAGCTGTTTAGAAGACATTTGAAGGCCGCCATCTCAAGAAGGAAGAACTACGCCAACCACCCTCGTCAAGAAGCAACCTTGCGCGTCAAAGACCATGCGCATTTGCAAGCTCCTCCTCTCGAAGGAACAAAGCATTTCCATGTCAAAGAGAAGCTCACACCAAGATTTATCGGCTTTCTCCAAGATCACTTCAAGATGAACAGAAGACGGTTATCAACTAGAGTAGCCACTCGAGTCACCTACTATGCACCACGTCTTCCCACACGTCAAAACTCCGGAAATGTTTCCAACTTCCTAACTAGCCAGGTCTTTGCGAGGACATCGATCACCAAGCCATCGAACTCCATATCATTATGGCCTATGTAAGAGACCCAATTGCAACCTGGATCAAGAAGAACGTCATACACGAAGCCAAACCATCAAGTACTTCAAGTATCAATGGAGCACCACTCAGAAGCATACGCAACATGAAGAAGGGAAGACTACCCCAGATCCAAGTTTTTGTATTCCTTTCCACGCCTAGTTTGGGAATCTCGGGGACGAGATTCTTGTAAGGGGGTAGGTCTGTCACACCCTGATTTTCATGCCACAACACTTAAGTCAATAAATCATGCTAAAATGTGGTTTCACAAAAACTTTTCAGTGTTTTTGACTTCGCTTGATTTGGTTTTCTGTTTGTTGTTTGCAAGTGCTCTAAAAATCAAATAAATCCTCCAACTCTCATACTCCTTCTCCTTGGTCCAAAACTTTGCCCAATGGGCATGCCATGTGTATAGGACATAATAGTATTTTCTTACAAAAATATTTTGGCCAAAAAGTATTTTCTAAATTTAGTTCTCCCAAAACCCATGAATTAAGACTCGAACTACAAGTACTTAATTAAGGGAGTGAAAAATCTTTCAAAAATTATGTTTGAATCCTATTAGGTATAGGACTCCCATAAACCACAAAAGTATAATTTTAAAAGTTATTTTTACTATTTTATTTAAAGGCTCTTTCTTTAGTCCAGAAATGGTCTTTAATAGGTTAAAATTATTTATCTGTTTCAATATTTTTTAATAAAATTTAGGGAAACTCATAGGACATATATTGTCCATATATAAGAGTTTCGACACACGGTCATGTTCAAAATAATGGTCAAATCCCTCAAAAAGCCTTTCTGGATATTTCAAGATTTTGAAATGTTTACAAAGGAATTTTTCTTTATTAATTCCACGAAAATTCTATCATGTCACATATGACATATTTGAAGATCTTGCCAAGCATCATTCCTTGAAGATCAAGAAAACATCATCAAACCCCCTCAAAACCATTTCTCTCCATTTTGAAGTTTGAGCAACTTTACATTGTTAAACTTCTCCAAATGCTCTCAAACTTGGTGCACATACTAAAATGGTGCCCCAAAAATCACAAGTTGGGGAGAAGGATAACTTGATCAAAGTGCCCCAAAACCCTTTCTGACCATATCCAAATTTGAACAACTCTACATTGCCAACTTTTTACTTGTGACCTCAAATTTTGTGGACATCCTCACAACCCCCAAACGATGACACCACACCAAGTGGTGCATCAAGGAGGTATGATTTGCATGACTAAATCTTGGAAAAGACATTTCGATTGTTTTCTAGGGTTTACCAAAGTTACATTGGCAACTTTACCCAAATGGACTCAAACTTAGTGGAACACCTTATTTCCTCATGCCATTTGAACCTGTCAAGTCTCAGGCCAAGAGCAATTCATCTACTTGCCCAAACGTACATCAAACACCTTCTAACAAAAACTTAAAATGTATGTTTTGGCCATTCCCACTAATCTCCTAGAGCCACATTTTTTACCACATCATGTCCTAGTTCTCCTCTACCACTGGAAAAGGTTGGATGGCTTCAGCTCAATTATCTGAGGGTGAGAACCTCATTTTTCATCTCTGTCCAGCAACCTTCTCTCTATTTCCGCTCCCGCTCTCTCTTTCTTTGACTTTGCTGGCTCCCAAACGTCACCCCGGGCTTTAGCCTATCACCCAGCACACTCCAGACACAAGTGGACACGCCAAAGTAGGCAAAATGCGCTCATGCCGGCCAAAAGCCTACTCTGGGGCGCACTACAGTGGCGGCCGAGCCTTACCACCGCACTCCCGTCCACCTTGGGCCACCCGAGCGCGCCAGTAAGCGCGCCTCGGCGTCCGTATCACACCACCGTGTAGGCACCCTTCTCCCCCCTCTCTCTCACCCCTGCTTCCCGTGCCCGACGCCGCCTGGCTCGGCCAAAGGGCGCACGAGCTCGGGACCCTCCTGGAGGACACCCCGCTCCCCCTTTTCCTCTCCCCCGACCAAGTCCACGCCCACGAACGCCCAAGACATGGCCTAGGGTGCCAATTCGGCCAATGGCACCGCCTAGGCCGCGGGCTTGGTCGCCGCCCACGGTGAGCCGTGGCCTCGCCATATAAGTCCAACCCTGACATCCCTCTGGACTCCGTTTGCTCAATCTCTCTCCTATGCACCCCCTCGACCAGCCCACTCCCCTCCTCGCGCTCTCCATCCACCACTATGGCCGGAGCCTTGCCATCGGCCTCTGCCTAAATTCGCACCCACCAATCCTCCTCCTCCCCTCTAGACCGCACTAGAGCACCTCCACCATCACCGCGAGCTCCTCCCATAATTCTCTCTCTCCTCCCCGTGGCTGTGCCATCGAGTTCCATCACCACCGCCGGCCTCGCCCGTCATGGCTGATGATGCGCTCCCGTCTGGCCACCCCTGCGATTGTGGCGCACCTCGGAGGATGCGGGACGCTCTCTTGAGCACTTCGGTATGCCATGTGTCACCGGAGGTGGCCGGTGCCGCCGGGGAGAACGCTGGCGCTCACTCGACCTCGTCTCCCCTGCCTCTGCTCTGTTCGAGCGGGAGGTAAGTGACGGCCTGAGCACCGGGCCCCGCTCGTCAGCGACCCGGTGGGCGGGCCCCGCCCGTTTAAGTGGAGACGGACCGGGCGTAAACCCGCTTGCCCCGCAGCGAAGGCGTATTCCGCTCGAGGCGCCTTAGAAGTCACCCTTGCCACCCACGTAGCTGAGCCGCTGGGCCGGCCCACCGCTATATCCTGCCTAGTGCGCAGTATAAGGGTACAACCCTGATACGTCTCCAACGTATCTATAATATTTGATTGTTCCATGCTATTATATATGATGTTTTGGATGTTTAATGGGCTTTATCATACACTTTTATATTATTTTTTGGACTAACCTATTAACCCAAAGGACCAGTGCAGATTGCTCTTTTTTGCCTATTTCAGGGTTTCATAGAAAAGGAATATCAAACAGAGTCCAAATGGAATAAAACCTTCGCGAGAGTTATTTTTTGAACAAAATTAACACATAATACTTGGAGTACACGCGAGGGAATGAAGGAGGCGGCCACGAGGGTCCAGGGCGCACCCCCTCCTATAGGGCGTGCGCCCCACCCTTGTGGGCCACCTCTGGCTCCCCCGATGCCCTCCTTCCTCCTATATATACCCATGTACCCTGAAAACATCGAGGCAAGAGAGAAAACCCTAATTCCACCGCCGCAACCTTCTGTTCCCATTAGATCCCATCTTGGGGCCTATTCCGGAGCTCTGCCGGAGGGGGGATCTTCCACGGAGTGCTTCTACATCAACACCATTGCCTCACCATGAGTTGTGAGTAGTTTACCATAGACCTTCGGGTCCATAGTTATTAGCTATATGCCTTCTACTCTCTTTTTGGATCTCAATACCAAGTTCTCCTCGGTCGTCGAGGAGATCTATTTGATGTAATATTTTTTTGGTGTGCTTGCGAGATCCGATGATTTGTGGGTTTATGATAAATATTATCAATGAGAAATATTTGGTTCTTTTCTGAATTCTTTTATGTATGATTATAATAACCTTGCAAGTCTCTGTGAATTATCAGTTTGGTTTGGCCTACTAGATCCATAGTTATTGCAACGGGAGAAGTGCTTGGCTTTGGGTTCAATCTTGCGGTGTCCTTTCCAAGTGACAGCAGGGGCAGCAAGGCACGTATTGTATTGTTGCCATCGAATATAAAAAGATGGGGTTTATATCATAATGCTTTAGTTTATCCCTCTACATCATGTCATCTTGCTTAAAGCATTACTCTGTTCTTTTGAACTTAATACTCTAGATGCATGCTGGATAGCGGTCGATGTGTGGAGTAATAGTAGTAGATGCAGAATCGGTTCGGTCTACTTGTCACGGACGTGATGCCTATATATATAATGATCATGCCTAGATATTCTCATAATTATTATCTTTTCTATCAATTGCTCGATAGTAATTTGTTCACCCGCGTAGAATTCCGCTATCATGAGAGAAGCCACTAGTGAAACCTATGGCCCTCGGGTCTATTCTCAAACATATTAATCTATAATCTACTTTACTTTGCTGTTTTTACTTTCTGTTCTTATATCCAAAAATACCAAAAATATCAAACTATCCTATCTATCAGATCTCACTTTCGTAAGTGACCGTAAAGGGATAGACAACCCCTTATCTCGTTGGCTGCAAAGTTTTTATTTTTTTGTGTAGGTGCGAGGGACTCGCGCGTGGTCTCCTACTGGATTGATACCTTGGTTCTCAAAAACTGAGGGAAAAACTTAGGGCCAGTTCTTTTGCTGGCTTCTAGAATAAGCTGAAATAAGCTGCCCCCTACCCACCTTATTCTAGAAGCCCAAACCAATTTTTTTAGAAGCCTAGTAGTTAAGACTTCATGAGTAGGCTTCTAAAAGAAAAAATTAACTTGGGCTTCTAGAATAACCTTGGTTGGGGGCAACTTATTCTGGAAGCCCAAAAAAGCCAGCAAAAGAACTAGCCCTTACGCTACTGTGCTGCATCACCCTTTCCTCTTCGAGGGAATACAACGCAAGCTCGAGAAGTAGCAAGAAGAATTTCTGGCTCCGTTGCCGGGGAGGCTTACACAAAAGTCATATAACAAGTACCTATCACAAACCCTTATCCTTCGCATTACATTTATTTGCCTCTCATTTTCCTCTCCCCCACTTCACCCTTGCCGTTTTATTTGCCCTTCTTTTTGCCGTGTGTTTATCGTTCGCTTTCCCTCATGTCTAAGATGGGGGAAGATTTTATCGAGAAGGGTAGTAATGTTGAGGACAACGTCTATGTTGATCCTCCAGATGAAACTACCACTTTACATATTAAGAAGTTCCAGGTTGGTAGTGCTAGTGCTTTACCCACTATGGGTGGTTCTATTCTTCATAGAACTAGTAGCCTTGCGAATGCCATATCTATGCTTATAGTTGAAATTGAAAGGAATATCCATATGCATCCTTGCATTCGGATAATCTTTCTGGAATTTTCAATATTGAGCATTCTTCTGTTAAGCGCGCAGCTACTATCTTTTTGGCTCATGAGTTCAGATTTATCATGAAAGAGGCCAAAGAAATCTTTACTCATTACGGATTAGATGCTGGTCGTCCTCCCATAGAGGCTATCATATTCAATCAAGAAGACATAATGCGTTTGCAATCTCCTGATCATGTTGCTTTTAATGAAAACCTTAGAAAAAAAGGTTCCTACCGATGTCTTGGTTGATAGAATTTCCGAATTGAATGATGATTTTGCTATTCAAAACAATGGGTGAGGTTTTTCCCTTGAGCGAAGGCTCATGACCTTTTGCCAAAAGAATGCTTATAATGATGAATTGGTTGTACATTATAAAGGGTCAAAGGAGGAACCTATACCTCCTAAGCTTGATATGGGGGACTTTTGTCCTATTAAATTTATCCCTTTTGATTAATTTTGCTTGCCACAAAGAAAACTTGCTGCTGAACATAGGGAATATGAGATGAGTTTTCGCAATATATCTTATCATTATGGCAATACCTAGATCTATCCTTGTATCGTGCCTAGCTAGGGGCGTTAAACGATAGCGCTTGTTGGGAGGAAACCCAATTTTATTTCCTTTGTTTTTGCTTCTGTTTAGGAATAAATATTGCATCTAGCTTTTGTTTAGATGTGGTTTTGTGTTTTAGTTAGTGTTTGTGCCAAGTAGAACCTTTGGGAAGACTTGTGTGAAGTTTATATGATCTTGCTATACAAAACAGAAATGTTAGCGCTCACGAGAATATTAACCAGATTTTACTAGAGAGTGCTATTTAGTTGATTCTTTTTGCAGATGATTAATATACAAATTCCTCACATTTACCAATTTATTTCAATTTTTGGAGTTACAGAAGTATTCGAAAGTTACAGATTACTACAGACTATTCTGTTTTTGACAGATTCTGTTTTTCGTGTGTTGTTTGCTTATTTTGATGAATCTATGAGTAGTATTGGGGAGTATGAATCATAGATAAGTTGGAATACAGTAGGATTAACACCAATATAAACAAAGAATGAGTTCATCACAGTACCTTTGAGTGGTGGTTTGTTTTCTTATACTAACGGAGCTCACGAGATTTTTGGCTAAGTTTTGTGTTGTGAAGTTTTCAAGTTTTGAGTATGGCTTTGATGGACTATGGAACAAAGAGTGGAAAGAGCCTAAGCATGGGGATTACCAAGGCACCCCAAGGTAAATTTCAAGGACAACCAAATGCGTAAGCTTGGGGATGCCCCGAGAATGCATCCCCTCTTTTGTCTTCATCTATCGGTAACTATACTCGGGACTATATTTTTATTCACCACATGATATGTGTTTTGCTTGGAGCGTCATGTATGATTTGAGTATTTTCTTGTTAGTTTGCCACAATCATCCTTGCTGGACACACCTTTTTGAGAGAGATAAATATGGTCTAGAATTTGTTAGAATACTCTATGTGCTTCACTTATATCTTTTGAGCTAAATAGTATTGCTCTAGTGCTTCACTTATATCTTTTAGAGCACGGTGGTGATTTTATTTTGTAGAAATTGCTGATCTCTCATGATTCACTTATATCCTTTTAAGAGTCTTTTAGAACAGCATGGTAATGTGCTTTGGTTATGAAACTAGTCCTAATATGATAGGCATCCAAGATGAATGTTGTAAAAACTTTCATACAAAGTGCATTGAATATGATGCGAAGTTTGATACTTGATGATTGTTTTGAGATATGAGGATGGTGATATTAGAGTAATGCTAGTGGAGTAATTATGAATTTGAGAATACTTGTGTTAAAGTTCGTGATTCCTGTAGCATACACGTATGGTGAACCGCTATGTGACGAAGTTAGAGCATGAGGTATTCGTTGAGTTTCATCCTTTGTGTGGAGGCCCGGGGCGCACAATGGTTAACTCCTACCAACCCCCCCTAGGAGCATGCGTTGATTGCTTTGTTTTGATGTCTCGTAAATTTTTGCAATAAGTATATGAGTTCTTTATGACTAATGTTGAGTCCATGGATTATATGCACTCTCACCCTTCCACCATTGCTAGCCTCTCTTGTACCGCGCAACTTTCGCCGGTACCATACACCCACATTATACCTTCCTCAAAACAGCCACCATACCTACCTATCATGGCATTTCCATAGCCATTCCGAGATATATTGCCATGCAACTTTCCACCGTTCCGTTCATATGACACGCTCCATATTGTCATATTGACATGCATGATCATGTAGTTGACATTGTATTTGTGGCTAGGCCACCATGCATAATTTTTCATACATGTCACTCTTGATTCATTGTACATCATGGTACACCGCCGTAGGCATTCATATAGAGTCATACATTGTTCTAGTATCGAGTTGTAATATCGAGTTGCAAATCAATATAAGTGTGATGATCATCATTATTAGAGCATTGTCCCGAAGAAAAACAAAAGAAAAAAAGAAGAAGGAAAGGCTAAGAAAAAGAAAGGCCCAAAAAAAGTAAAAAAAAGAAAAAAGAAAAAAGAAAAAAAAAGAAAAGAAAAGAAAAGAAAAGGGACAATGCTACTATATTTTTCCACACTTGTGCTTCAAACTAGCACCATGTTCTTCATGATAGAGAGTCGGTTGTTTAGTCACTTTCATATACTAGTGGGAATTTTCATTATAGAACTTGGCTTGTATATTCCAACAACGAGCTTCCTCAAATGCCCTAGGTCTTCGTGAGCAAGCAAGTTGGACGCACACCCACTTAGTTTCTTTTGTTAAGCTTTCATACATTTATAGCTCTAGTGCATCCGTTGCATGGCAATCCCTACACACTCACATTGATATCTATTGATGGGCATGTCCATAGCCCGTTGATACGCCTAGTCGATGTGAGACTATCTTCCTCCTTTTTGTCTTCTCCACAACCACTACTCCATTCCACCTATAGTGCTATATCCATGGCTCATGCTCATTTATTGCGTGAAAGTTGAAAGGTTTGAAAAATTGAGTATGAAAACAAGTGCTTAGCTGAAACCGGGGTTGTGCATGATATGAATATTTTGTGTGATGAAGAGGGAGCATAGGCAGACTATATGATTTTGTAGGGACAACTTTCTTTGGCCATGTTATTCTGAGAAGACATGATTGCTTTGTTAGTATACTTGAATTATTATTATTTCTTATGTCAATATAGACTTTTGTCTTGAATCTTTCGGATCTGAACATTCAAGCCACAATAAAGAAATTACATTGAAAATTATGTTGGTTAGCATTCCACATCGAAAATTCTGTTTTTATCATTTACCTACTAGAGGACGAGCAGGAATTAAGCTTGGGGATGCTTGATACGTCTCCAACATATCTATAATTTTCGATTGTTCCATGCTATTATATATGATATTTTGGATGTTTAATGGGCTTTATCATACACTTTTATATTATTTTTGGGACTAACCTATTAACCCAAAGGCCCAGTGCAGATTGCTATTTTTTTTGCCTATTTCAGGGTTTCAAAGAAAAGGAATATCAAACGGAGTCCAAACGGAATAAAACCTTCGCGAGAGTTATTTTTGGAACAAAATCAACAAAGAAGACTTGGAGTACACGCGAGCGAACGAAGGAGGCGGCCACGAGGGTCCAGGGTGCGCCCCCACCCTCATGGGCCCCCTCTAGCTCCCCCGATGCCCTCCTTCCTCCTATATATACCCATGTACCCTGAAAACATCGAGGCAACAGAGAAAACCCTAATTCCACCGCCGCAACCTTATGTTCCCGTGAGATCCCATCTTGGGGCCTGTTCCGGAGCTCCGCCGGAGGGGGGATCTTCCATGGAGTGCTTCTACATCAACACCATTGCCTCACCATTAGTTGTGATTAGTTTACCACAGACCTTCGGGTCCATAGTTATTAGCTAGATGGATTCTTCTCTCTTTTTGTATCTCAATACCAAGTTCTCCTCGGTCTTCGAGGAGATCTATTCGATGTAATCTTTTTGCGGTGTGTTTGTCCAGATCTGATGAATTGTGGGTTTATGATCAAGATTATCTACGAGAAATATTTTGTTCTTTTTTGAAATCTTTTATGTATGATTGTAATATCCTTGCAAGTCTCTTCGAATTATCGGTTTGGTTTGGCCTACTAGATCCATAGTTCTTGCAATGGGAGAAGTGCTTGGCTTTGGGTTAAATCTTGCGGTGTCCTTTCCCAGTGATAGGAGGGGCAACAAGGCACGTATTGTATTGTTGCCATCGAGGATAAAAAGATGGGGTTTATATCAAATTGCTTGAGTGTATCTCTGTACATCATGTCATCTTGCTAAAAGCATTACTCTGTTCTTTTGAACTTAATACTCTAGATGCATGCTGGATAGCGATCGATGTGTGGAGTAATAGTAGTAGATGCAGAATCGTTTCGGTCTACCTGTCACGGATGTGATGCCTATATATAATGATCATACCTAGATATTCTCATAATTATTCGCTTTTCTATCAATTACTCGACAGTAATTTGTTCACCCACCGTAGAATTCTGCTATCATGAGAGAAGCCACTAGTGAAACCTATGGCCCCCGGGTCCATTCTCAAACATATTAATCTACAATCTATTTTAATTTGATGTTTTTTACTTTCTGTTCTTATATCCCAAAATATCAAACTATCCTATCTATCAGATCTCACTTTCATAAGTGACCGTAAAGGGATTGACAACCCCTTATCGCGTTGGCTGCGAAGTTCTTATTTGTTTGTGCAGGTGCGAGTGACTCGCGCGTGGTCTCCTACTGGATTGATACCATGGTTCTCAAAAACTGAGGGAAATACTTACGCTACTGTGTTGCATCACCCTTTCCTCTTCGAGGGAATACAACGCAAGCTCGAGAAGTAGCTAACCCTTTCCCTTTTCTTTTCCTTTTCTTGTAAACTTGTAAAATCCATAAATAAAGCTATTGAACTCCAAATTTGATGATTCAAATTTCTAGTGACTCCTTAAATCATGCTCTACCTATTGGTGCAACATAATCATTTTTCCAGAATACTTTCTCCTCACAAATGCAATAACACCCCATTTTCAATTTCTTTGTTAAAATTTAGAAAATCATAGAGAGCTCAAAATTCATCCAAATGCAATGATTCAAATTCCTAGGTACTTATATGTTCCTAAATTAGTTTTTGAACATTTTTGCCAATGCTTTTTGTACCACGTCAAATATTGTTCTATTTATCCATGTATAGCCAACTTTGCAAAATCATAGGAAATTCTTTCGAACTCCAGTTCAAGTGAAACCAACCGCTAGATGTTTCTAAAATCCTGCTTTGTTAAATGGGTGCCTTTGCTCATTTTTCAAAATAATGTTTCTATGCACATCTTGCAAATCCAAAAATCCGTTGATCTCACCATATTGAAATATCCATGGATCCAATCCCAATGAAACCACTTTGGTCATTTGTTATATGACCAGAGGTATCCTAGAAAAGTCCAACTCCTATTTTTAGAGCACTTTTATTTTTGCCTTGTTGTGTTGCTTATTGTGATTATTTCCGACGTTAGTTGACGAAGTAGACGGAGTACTTGGATGCACCAGAAGACTTGGAGACTCTGATGAACTAAGCAAGCAGCCCTTTGACCATGATGAACCATCTTTCATCATAATAGCATTTTCGTTGCTTCAATGAGTACATGTTATACCTTGAATGGCAACCTTGCTAGGCTTGCCTCCGTTGCATACCCCGTTAATACTTGCATTGTTCATGGCTCTGACCTTGTTTAGAGTTATGTTGGTGAGTTGTAGAATTATGGTATAGTAGTTGGCTACGGAGATTGGATCAGGGTTATGCATGGAAAGAGATAAGTATGGTTTGACATACTTGCAAATAACCCAGTGGGTACCACTAATGCCCCTGGGAGATGATGATGAACTAGGGCACTAATTGTTTGAGAAGTAGTGTACCGAGGCTTGATGAAAGTGTTGCTTATAGAGACGACTTAGATTTAAGATTTGTCGACCGCCCCAACAAAACATGTGCAACCACTCTACCCCTTTATGGGACGGGGCATTATTGATTACTTAGGCTGATACTAGCATCGTGCCAGCATTACTAGTGACGGGGGTGACTTGAGGTCACTCTCGGGACGGGGTCGTGCTTGGATAGGCAGCCATGACTGTTTTTACAGGGCACCAGACACACTGTTGCTCCCTTCGTGTATGCATGATAATGTGAAAAGGGTAGAGTACCACGATCTTTTACTTATGCACGAGGGCCGTGCACCAACGAGTGGACCCTATGTTACTGTCGTCTAGGGAAAGGTAATGATCGGGTGCTTCCCCCGAGTACTTGAGGTACTGCAGGATCGTGGATGACACAAAAGCTTCCCGGATCTTGTGGGTAAAGTGTGCAACCTCTGCAGAGTGTAAAACTATTCGAATAGCCGTGTCCATGGTCAAGGACAGTTGGGTGGTGTTTCTTAGACTATGTCCATATGTTTCTGGAAAACAACACGGTTTGGTAAATCTGCTGACGTGATTCATCAGGAAGTCACGATGAGCTTGAGCATGAGTTTCTCATAACTCCTTCTCGATGTTGATGTCTGTAACCTCCTGATACTTGTTGCAGATTCATGCATATCCTTGAGAAATGTTGATCATAATTGCATGAGAAAAACTAGCTTCCGCAAATCTGCCAATTTAGCAGTTGAGCCTTGCATAATTATTTTTCTACCATTCTTGGGTTGCTTGCGAGTACATTCAAAGTACTCATTGGCTTGCCACTAGTTATTGTACTGGCCAGGCATGCAAGAACATGATATAATGTAGATCCCTTTGGTGACGAACATGCGAACTAGGACGCTTTCCCTGTCAGAATGCATGTAGGGTTAAGGCAGATGGCATGGGTCCAAGTTGTTATTGAAGATTTCCGCTGCGATGATATACTCAAGGCTTGACCATAATGGTCACAATTTGTGTAACACGGTACGTATGGATGTAAGACTCTTGTTATTCAGCTTATGTGTATTCAGTGAGCATTGATCTCTGGGATCACCGTACACGTGTATTCGGTGATCACGACTTACGAGTCGGGGTCCCCACATAAGCCAGGATCTAGCAATGCTCATGAGGAAATTTCAAAAGTTCTCAAGACGTGGTCGTTTTGGAAGATCGTCAAGAGGTGATGACGTGAGATCTGATTCTTCATCTCACGATTATAAAAAGAGGGCTTGCCACAAATGCAAGAAACCTAGTCACTTTATCACTGATTGTCCTCGGTGGGCAAAGGAATCGAAGAAGAAGAAATACAAGGATGATAGCTCAGACGACTCGAAGAAAAAGAAGAAATCTTCAAAGTCTTCATCATCAAAATCTTCAAAGTCTTCCATCCACAAGAAGAGTAGTCCCAAAAAGGCTTGGGCATTCATTGGCGAGGAAATGGACTCCGAGGCCGAATCTAAAGAAAATGGGGAAGAGGAGGAATCTGAGGAGTCGGACTCTGGTGTGGCGAGCCGAGCTCTCGCTACTGCATTTGTTAGCAAGTCCATCCTCAACACTGAAGAAAATGACTTCCTCAACACTGCTGACGACAACAACGATGACTACGCTCCCACCTATTGCTTCATGGCAAAAGGTGCCAAGGTACTCAATCGTCCCTCCTATGATTCTGGTGAAGATGAATCTGATGAAAATATCAAACCTAGCTATTCCAAACTTGCTAAGATTGCCATTAAACAAGAAAAGGCTTTGGAAAAGGTTCCAAATCAGCCAGTCAAAAGTGATGACCTATTGGGTGAAGAATTGGATCGATATAAAACCTTGACTAATAATCTTCAGAGACTACAATCTCGGTTTGATAACCTTCAGGGTCTTCATAACACTCTCCAAACTGATCGTGAGAAGCTTTCTTATGAATTTCTTCAAAAAAACAAGATCTTGAAAAGCTTAGGGTGAGTTATTCCACCATGTCTGAAATGCATTGAACGTGAAACTGCTAATTCTTCACCTGAAAGTTCAAATGCTTCTATTGCTGCAAATTCTTCAACTGTTTCTGTGTTGACAATTTCCTCAACTGAGGAAACCACCGATGCTACTAACAAAAATGCAGGGTTGAAGGAATTGTATGTGACAAGCATGTACAAAAGCCTCAAAGGTCATCAGACTCTTTGTGACGTGCTTAAAAAGCAAATTCTGAACAGGAAACCTAGAAAAGAGGGTATTGCCTTTGAGAGGAACTCAATGTTGATGGGACCTACTGGAAACCTGAGCAGTATCCCAAAACTTCATGGGTTGGTGCAAAAGGACCTCCCATAGATCCATCTACCTTATCAGGCTTTACATGTGAATCTTCACATCCTTTTGATCAGTCATTTGACTCCAACTATAAACTGTTCAAAAATTAGAATGGTGAAGTATTTGCTAGATATGTTGGAACTAACTTCAGGAATGGTGCCCCCATAAAGAAAATCTTGGTTCCCAAAAGGTATCTTGAAAATCTTCAAGTGAATGTCCTCATGACACCGCCTATGAAGAACAGGAACCCCAGATCGAATTCTTCATATGGATCAAAATCCTCATATGGACCAAATTCCTCAAGTGGATCAAATTCCTCATATGATCATCATTGTGCTAATGCTTCTATTTCGTAGGGAAAGAATAAGGATTATGAATATGTGCCTTATTCTTCAAAACATTATGTTCATAAGTCCTCGAAGAATTTTTCTGCTTAATCATATTCATACTCTAACCCCTCGCCTGTGAAACGAAATGCACTGGCTTCAATGCCACCATTCTCAATTGGTGCTCGCAGAATGATGAACTCTTTGGCATCCCTTCAGATGTGGGTGGTGAACAAAAAGTACTAATCTCTTATGCAGGGTCAGGTCTCCAGACAAACTTAAACTCTGAAGAGTTTGCTGGAGACCTGAAAAATGCTTGAAAGGACGCAAGCTCATCATGAAGAAATGATTCATTCATTTCTCATGTCCTCATTCTTCATATATCACTCTTATTGATGAAATTCATTCCGATAAAATTGATGTCATATTCTTCCCTATGAAGCATATGAGTTGTAAGATGCACTAATTCTTCTACATCTTGATTCTCTCGAAGCTACTGAGTGGGTCCTCGACAGTGGGTGTACAAATCACATGATCGGTGACAAGAACCTATTGATGGACTCTGCTTTATCTCCATATCATCTGAAACACAGCACCTACGCTGACAAAGGAAAAAGCAAGGTATTGGGTCTAGGTAAGGTTGCAATCTCAAAAGATCGACACATGGACAAAGTCATGCTTGTAAAGTCTCTTGGATTCAACATCATGTCTGTCTCAATGCTTTGTGAGCTTTATATGCTTGTTGTCTTCGGAAAATACAGCTGTGTTGTAATCTTAGAATCTGAAAGATCCAAAGTCTTCGAAGGCTTTAGAAGAGGAGACCTGTATATTGTTAATTTCTCTACAGGACAACAACCTGCCACATGTCTACTTGCGAAAGCTTCAGGAAGATGGCTATGGCATCGACGACTCGGTCATGCCGGCATGAGGAACTTGCACCCACTTGTGAAGAAGAAGCACATCCTTGGTATTGAGGGTGTCAAATTCCTCAAAGATCATCTTTGTGGGGCTTGCGAAGCTGGAAAGATGATCAAATCCAAGCATCCCTCGAAGACTATCATGAGTACCACTTGTCCTTCTGAACTGCTTCACATGGACCTCTTCGGCCCTAAACATTACTCTGCATTCAGAAATGCAGCATCTCTTTATGGCTTTGTCATTGTTGATGACTATTCTTGTTATACATGGGTGCACATCATCACATTTAAACGTGAAGTGCATGAAATCTTCAAGTGATTTTCCTCAAGGGACTCGATGAATTTCGGTGTGAAGATCAAGTATATCTAGAGTGATAATGGGACCGAGTTCAAGAACACTGGTCTTGATGACTATCTTGATGAACTTGGTATTACTCATGGGCTATCAGCCCCTTATACTTCTCACGAGAATGGCGTTGTGGAACGCAAGAACATGACTCTTGTTGAGATGGCTCACACTATGCTTGATGAATACAAAACGCCTCTCCGTTTCTGGCCTGAGGCTATCAACATTGTGTGCCATATCGTCAACAGGGTATATCTCCACAAACTCCTCAAGAAAAACTCATACGAACTCCTCACTGACAATAAACCCAATGTGAGTTATCTCAAAGTCTTCGGTGCTAAATGTTGGGTTAGAGATCCTCATCACAATTCCAAATTTGCACCAAAAGAACATGAAGGTTTTATGCTTGGTTACGGAAAGGACTCGCACACCTACAAAATCTTTATCAATCATCTTCACAAGATTGTTGAGACTATAGATGTGCGGTTTGATGAAACTAATGGCTCGCAAAGAGAGCACCTGCCTCCTGTGACAGGTGAAATACCTCCTGAGAAATCCATTAAGTTCAAAGCTACTGAGGATATCATCCCCACAGAAGAATCTGCTGAAGAAGTCATTCCTGACCCTGAAGAAAATCATACTGTTGCTCCTGAAGAAACTGCTGCTGAAGAAAATGCTTAGCCAGATCAAAGTCGTCAACTAGCTCATCCTCGAGTGGCAAAAGAAGTGCAGATCGATAAAATCATCGACGACATCAATATACCAGGTCCTCTCACACACTCAAGAAAATCAGACTTATGTTGACGAGGCATTTCTCAGAGCCCACCAAAGTTGACGAGGCATTTCTGGAACCTAAGTGGATTCAAGCTACGCAAGAGGAATTGTATGAATTCCAGCTCAACCATGTGTGGGAACTCGTCAAGCGACCAGATCCTCGGAAGCACAATATCATCTGCACCAAGTGGATCTATCGCAACAAACAAGATGAAAATGGCATTGTGGTGAGGAATAAGGCTCGTCTCATAGCTCAAGGCTACACACAGGTTGAAGGAATTGACTTCGATGAAACTTTTGCTCCTGTTGCTAGACTTGAAGCTATCCGCATACTACTTGCTTATGCTAACCATCATAATGTTATCTTATATCAAATGGATGTGAAAAGTGCATTCCTCAATGGTAAGATTGAGGAAGAAGTATATGTTGCGCAACCCCCAGGTTTTGAAGATCCTAAACATCCTGATAAAGTCTTCAAACTCAACAAGGCTCTCTATGGCCTCAAGTAGGCCCCTCGGGCGTGGTATGATACTTTGAAGGAATTCCTCATGAAGAAAGGCTTCAAACCCGGTTCACTTGACCCAACTCTTTTCACCAAATCATATGACAATGATTTATTTGTGTGTCAAATCTATCCGGGCGATATTATGTTTGGTTGTACTGATGAACGTTATAGTGACGAATTTGGCTACATGATGCGTGAAGAATATCAAATGTCCATGATGGGAGAACTGAAATTCTTCTTAGGCCTTCAAATTCATAAACAACGCAATGGCATCTTCATATCTCAAGACAAAATACCTCAATGTTGTTCTGACAAAATTCGGGATGCAAGATTGCAAAGGCATCAAAATCCCTATGCCCACAAATGGCCAACTCTGCACCGATGAAAATGGTAAAGACTTCGACAAAAAGGTATGCCGCTCCATGATTGGCTCTTTATTGTATCTATGTGCATCTAGGCCAGATATTATGCTTAGTGTTTGCATGTGTTCCCGATTTGAAGCTACACCGAAGGAATCACTCCATAAGGCCGTGAAGCATATTTTTCGATATCTATCTCACACACCAACACTTGGATTATGGTATCCCAAGAGCTCTGATTTCGATCTCATCGGATATTCTGACAATGACTATGCTGGTGATCGAGTGGATCGCAAGTCTACAGCGTCCCATGCCATTTCCTTGGATGATCCTTAGTTTGTTGGTCGCCGAAGAAGCAGAACTATGTATCACTCTCTACTGCTGAAACTGAGTACATTGCTGCTGGTTCATGATGTGCTCAATTGCTGTGGACGAAGCAAACCCTTAAGGACTATGGCATCAACATGAAGAATGTGCCACTCTATTGTGACAATGAGAGTGTGATCAAGATTGCTCACAACCCATTCCAGCACTCGAAGACAAAGCACGTCCATATCTGTCATCATTTTCTTTGTGAACATGTGTTCAAGGGCGACATCTTCATCTGCCACGTGAAGACTGAAGAACAACTGGCAGATATCTTCACTAAGCCCTTGGATGAAGAGAGATTTTGCAAGTTGCGGTGTGAGCTAAATATCTTGGAATCTTTGAATGTTCTTTGAAAGGACACACATCCTAACACTTATGCAAAATTGATGACTTTGATGCGCAGTACACGAAGTAACGTTTTTCTTCAATCAATGAAGACTAACCCTCTAAGTGTGAAGAAATTTATTCTCAGAGCCCTACAACAATTGTACACGGTATCCTAAATCATCCTTCTTATACGGTGGGTCACGCCACCAACCAAATTTGAAATTTGAGATGTTCTTCAATTTGAAAATTCTTCAAATTTTCGAATTCCTCAAATTTGCAATTTCTTCAACTTTTACTGGAGTTCTTCATTGGCTATATATATATATATATATATATATATATATATATATATATATATATATATATATATAGAGAGAGAGAGAGAGAGAGAGAGAGATCAGACCCTTCCCCCCTCTATTCTTAACTCAATCTAGTATATTCACAAATTCTTCATATGCATTCTATTTGAAACATGTTCAAAATCTTCACTGTGTCCTTGACAGCTGAAAAATTTGTGAATGCAACGTTAAAATTTTCATATCAAAATTTTCGGCTTTTGCCGCTCAAACCATTCCGCATCCCACGATGGATTAAACAACTCTCCCATGATCTCCACTATCTCCACTCCTCAGAACATGGGTGACACATGTCGCTAGTATAGCAAAGGGCAGGGGCACGTTCGCCCAAATTCTTCGGACGAGCGGTTTTTCATTGTGGCTATAAATACCCCTCTCCTTCACCTTACCTCATTTACTTCGCTCAATCTCCTTCTCGCTCGATCTCTTAGACCTAGCGCCGCCGCTACTCTCCATCGACACTGGTGAGGAAGAGCTTCATTGCCTCGACCTCCTCATCATCGTACTCGCGCCGGCCGCGGAAATCCTCACTCCGTCGCCGCCGTAGTTGTCTCCCTCTGCCAAGCTAGGGCGTGGGAGATCTGGACCGACGAGCTTCTCCAACGTTCATCTAGTTCATTGTGTTCTTCACCAAGGGTAATAAAAATCTTATTTTACTGCCCTTCCTTGATTCTCATGATTTCCATAATTTCTTCAAAAGGTTTTTATTCTTCAACTTCCCACTACTTAAACACCTAAGTCAATCTGTTCTTGATTTGCTTCTCTAAGTTGTGTTTTTCTTAATGATTCCTCAATTGTGTGGATTTCTGATCTATGCAACTCTGGAACCTAAAGGAAGGACGCTTAGTGAAATTGTTCAAGACTCCCATGGTCATATTCCTCAAACTTGATACTTTTGAAAAATTTCTGAGAATACATATTACCTCTCCAAATTCTTCGCACCTATACTCTGTTCACAGGTACAAATGTCTGCTGATGAATCTCTAGGTTCTCATCAACTTAACTCATTTGCAGCATTCCTCGTAGAAAAGTTACATACTTCCTCAAAAACTTCAATGGTTCAAAATCCTCAAGTGAGGAAAATGGCTGAAGAAAAGAGACCACATAAGGGAGGCAAGAGACATGAGACAAACACTGCATTTGAAATCCCTGAAGATATATATGTTGAATATTGCACTCCTGACGAAGAAACTCATGGCAAAGAGAACAAGAATCAGCGCAAAGTGCATATTGACACGATTGAGAGGAGATGGGCAAAAGAATGGAGGGAATACCGCTATGTTACTACCAAATACATGAAGAAATTCGCAGTAAACCCTCCTTGCTCAAGACCTCCATTGGCTCTAGTCCAAGTTGCAGTTCCCTCAAGCGTCAGACGTGGTGACGAATTTCCAAAGGAATGAGCCAAGCGCCAAGCTAAGTTTCAAAAGGCAGCTAGAGAAGAAGTGAGGAAATTCAATGAAGACAATGTTGCTGCTGCAATTGCTGCTGAGGCCTCTGCCAGCAAGCCCAAGAAGGCTATGCTGAAGAAATCGGCCGTCAAGCCAAATGCCTCAACAGCAATGCCCTCACGGCCAAGTTCCTCAAAGCCTTCAGGACACATTCCTTAGGCAACTTCCTCAAGGGCTGCCACAATTCCCTCTGTTGCTACACAATTCTCAGCTGCTGCTACAAAGTCCTCCACACCTATGCACCTTGCAACATGTCAAAGCACTGCAGGCTTCAAAATTGCTTCAGGAGCCTCTGCAACTTGATGAGCTCCACCACAAACTTCACATGGTCCAACCTTGTTGAAAGTGAAGACCATGGCTAGACGTGGAAAGAGGCCAAGTCCTCAAAATAAAGTGTATTTTCATGTTCCGTCCGATGATGATGAAGCTGATGATGAAGAACTTGCTGCAATCATCAGAGATAGGCAGATGAAGGCGGCTAGAGCCAAGGGCAGTTTTGTGCCTCTCATGCTGGATCCAAAGAAGATCGTTGAATATATTGATCTTTGGCACAAAGATCCAAATGCACCTTTCCCTGAGATGAACCTCACTCCTGGGCAAAGTCACAAGTTGGCTGCTTTCATTGGTGAAGAAAAATGGAAGTTTAAACAAGCCAGGAAAGCCAAGAAGGATCAACACAAGAAGGAGCGCTTCTTGAAGAACAATGTTGTGAACATCTCTCCTGAGGACCTTGTGAAACTACAAACTGAGATCAAAGGCCTCAGTGATGAATTTGATAGATACCATGCTGATTGGATAGGTGCCAAAGTCAGATTCGTCAAGCTCTCCAAGTCTCTCAAGCTTGGTGGTGAAAGCTCCTCACAAGAAGAAATTCATCTTGCTGAGGAAACTGAAAGTGCAGCTAAAAATGTAGCTGCTGAAGAAGCTGAACATGCCAAGGCTGGTGAAGAAATTCCAGACACTGATGAAATTGTCAGGGCAACTACCAATGTTGCGCCTGAAGAACAACCCGGGCCTGCTGAAAAATCTGCTGCAGCGCCTGAAGAATCCGAGAATGCCAAGGCGACTACAACAGTCGTGCCTGAAGAAACCGAACCTGTGTCATCTACTCCTCCTGCAAAGTCTTCACCTGTGAAGAACATCAATCTTCCTTCTGCATCAGAAGTGAAGAATACAAAGGCTGCAGAGAAGGCAGCTATGAAGAAAAGGAAAGCATCCTCAACTGCAGAATCCTTAGCTCCCAAGAAAGTGAGGACTTTGTCAAGCCCCGTCACCAACCCCATTGATGTTGTTCCGATTTCTATTGTGCCATCAAAGGAGATTGTTCCCTTTGGTGAGGATCATGACATGCCTGATGACACTGCTGAAGAAAATCTTTCTGTTGCTTCTTCAGAGCAGTTGGATGATGAACTTGAAGCGGAAGAAATCCCTTCAACCCCATTGGTATCATTGCCCATGCCTTAGTTCACTGCTAAGGAGGCCAGCGTTGACGAAATGGAAGAAGATGAAGATGTGGATATTGGCTCTACAACTCTTGTGCTCAACGATGATTATTGGGAAAACACTCATCCCAATTCACCCTTGACCACACTGCTACAGCAAATTCCTCAGTCCCCTGCTCAAACTGAAGAAATTCACACGGGCTCTGAAGAACTTCAAACTCCTCTTCTGTCCTTTCATGAAGGAGCTCCAGCTGCAGCAGCTCCAGAAGTTTTGCATCAAGAGGCTGCAAAGTCATCATCTATAAATCTTCAGCCCAAGCAGAAAAACCCTCATACAACAAAGCAGAAATTTGAGGCTGATGATTTCTTTGCTGAACATCAATTTTTCACTGAATTCAACCCTTATGACTCAGCAAGACTTCTTCACAAGCGATTCTGGACAGCAAGTCAGATGAATTTCTATTCTTCACTTCTATTCGACAAGGACAAGGTATTTGAGCATCATCAAATTCCTCCTGACATGGAATCCATCCCTTGCTTTGAGCATGTGCTGAATTTACTTCGCGAAGCGGGGCTTTTGAGTTTCTGCTCTCACATCTGCGACTGGAATGAAGAACTCATTCTTCAGTTATATGCCACTTTGCATCTCACTGGTGATGTAAATGATGTGAATTCATCGGTGATGCACTGGATGTCTAAAAATACTCACTACAAATCGCCGGCAACGGAATTGCTTCATGCTATCCCAGTTAATCCTCCTACTGACGGCGCAAGAAGAATCTATGATGAACCTGAACTTCAAAATCATCAGATGCAAGTGATGATGAAGCTTTTGAAGGTTGGCCAACCTCCAAGAACAACCTTCCTTCTGAAGGATTTGCTTTATGTGCCAAGGAACATCTACCGCATACTTACCAAAACCCTCAGTCCAATTAAGGGCCACAACTCTAAAGAAGAAGACGTTGTTGCATCATGAAGAATCTGCTATTCAATATCATGCATGGGATTCCCATCAACTATCATGATTTCTTCATGAGTACTTTGGCGAATGTTGCACTGTCACCTTTTGAGTTGAAGCCTTATGCTCCTTGGATAATGAGATTCATTACAACAAGGTCTTCAATTGCATACAAGGCTAACTTTCAAATTCATCTCAGCTCTCTGCCTCCCGTTGAAGTCCTCAAACGGACTACTTCCTCGGTTGATGGAAAGGGAAAAGCTGTTGTTATTGACGAAGGTAGTCATCCATTGGATGACCCGATTTGCAAAGCCACATCCTATTCCACCAATGAAGATTCTGCAACCCAAGACACTGTTGTAAATGCTTCAAAGCAAATTCCTCAAGCAACTGCTCCGGGAGTGATGATAGATCGTGAGCTTATCCTAAGTCTTCATAAGAAGGTATATCGCAATCACAAGTGGATCAAGCGCCAGTTTGGTTCAATTCTCCAGAACATGACTGTCACACAGAACACTCTGAAGAAGAATCACTACTATGCGCATGAAATCTACGACCGCACTTGGGCTATTCTTTCACATCTCTACAGTGCTGAAGATCTCAAGGAGATGGACTTCAAACAGGACTTCGACTCGTCTCAGCCACCTTCGAAGAAATTCAAGAAGGTCAAAGTTCCTCAGCTAGTCACAAGTTCATTTTCTTCATCACGTGCGACGGATGAAGTTGAAGATTTGGACGACACTGCGGCAGGACCTACATCAATGGATGACCCCAAAAACGCTGGCGCTCCTCCATCAACATCATGATGATATTCTTCAGGGGCGTTAGTCCTCATTTTTTGTCCCTTTTGGTCATTTGATGACAAAGGGGGGATTTGAGTTAGTCTTCAAGCGGGTCTATATGGGTTATATTTTCTTTAAGTTACAGCTCTTGCTCTTCTGAGGTGTTTGCTCTAATGAGTTGTAAACTTAAGTCCGATGGTGGTCTCACACTTTTTGAACTGTTTTCTACATGCTTATTTCAAAAAGTACCTTAATGCACGCATGATGATTTTCATCAGACACCATATTTTATCATGCATTTCAAATTCTTCATATCATATGTTAAATGCGTGTATGAATTACAAGATATAGGGGGAGATCTCCATGATATTACTCTACAATGTGCATTTGCTACTCAAGCAAAATCCTCAAACATGCACATCTTCAGGGGGAGTTCTTCCATATCTTGTAATCAAATTCCTCAATATCAATTGTTACACTTCATATGTTTATTCCCATTGAAAACTTAACCTATTTGTCATCAATCACCCAAAACGGGGAGATTGTAAGTGCATCTAGTGCCCCTTAGTGATTTTGGTGTATAGAAGACTTATAGGTTAAGGGACTAATGTGTTTGTTAGTGTACACAGGTACTATAAGTCTATGAGGAGTTTGATAATTACGAAGAAAGTCGACCCCTAAAAATGTATGTCTTCAGTTGAGGACTTTGGTTTTCTTGAAGACTTTGAAAGTGTGGAAATTGGTGTGACCTTGGCCAAGCCTGCTCAGGCTCTGGCGCCGGGCTTCTCAGTCCGCGCAACTTACCGAGCCGGCTCAGGCTTTGGTGCTCTAACCCGTGCTCGGCGCTCTCAGCAAATCTCAGCGGCTCACCCCCGCTCGGGGGCTGCACGAGCCCTTCAGATTCGGCCACCCCGTCACGACCTGATGGGGCTCATGATGCCAGAGTTAGGAGGACTCCGCCTCAGGACATCGGGACGCATAAAAGCTAATTAATTTCACCAAGGCAACAAAAAAACATGACAGCAAGTTCTCGCTTCCTACATATATCACAGTCCATTACACGCCTCCTCGAGGCAACTTGAAATTTTAATGCAAAACAGGACACGAAGGAAAGGGAAGGAGAAGAAGAAGAGGCCGCTCCTGCTCAGTCGGAGTATTCTAGTTCCTCCGGCTTCACCGAGCCACAGCGGCGCGACAACCCCCTCCCCTCGACTGTCCGAGCTTGGCGGCGTGGTGGTTCGTCGCGGCCGCCACTGCTGGAGGAGTTGCTGCTGCCACAGAGGGGGGACCCACGGCACCCCCAGGACTGAGATCCTCTTCGGAGGAGGAGCTGCTCCTCCGGACGTCATCCCCGTCGTCCTCTTCTTCATCGACCTTGGGACAGCACCCAAGGCGCCTCCCTTCCTCCGAGAAGACCCTAACGAATAGTGTGGAGACGCCATCCTACGTAAAGTGGAGCGCACACCTCCCCTGCAGGCGGCGTGCGCGAGCAAACGATTGCCAGCCACGCTCCAGGAACACATCGCCCGAGGGAGCCACATCAACCTCCACCCAGGACGCACCACTGCAGCAACCGTCAGCTTGCAGCCAGATGCCGCCAAGGCCTCCGGCTGGTAACACGTCGCCAAACGAGTGGGGAAGCCGGATCAACAGGCTACCAGGCTTCTCCGCCCACACCATGAACTCTGACGACACGTCGAAGGAATGGAGCTGCGGGCGCGGAGGACACGCGATAGACAGGCACTATTGCGCGCCTCTTCTCCCTCCACGGCCACGACAACCTTCTCCACGGGAGGACGTCCCGCGCCTCTCACCAGCGGCGATGGCAGAACTCGGAAGGCCGCGCCGGCCTCCCCGAGGAGTCGCTGCAAGCACAATGGCATGCTTGCGGGGACGACCGCGGCCCCTCTTCGGCGGCAGCGGGGCCGGATCCTTCGGGGCCTTCCCCTCCTCCGCGGCCGACGGCTTCCTCGACGGCGCCATGGAGATCTCGTGGCAGGAGAGAGAGCGAGGAGCAAGCAAGGGGAAGACGGCGCTGGCTTGAAAACGGCTTGGGGGATCCCCCCCTTGTCCCATTTATAGGGCAGAGGAGCCCAACCGCCAGCCACTGGCGTCGCAGCCATAACGCCCCGTTGTCTGCGCCAAGGAGTTGTCAAGTCACACGATCACTAAGACTGCGTGGGGAGCGGAGCCGCCACGTCCCATCCAACTGTCGCACGCCGGCCTGGCCCGCAGCCTTTTAGGGCCCGTGGCGCTTCGTCCTCGACTAAGGCTTCGCCCCGGAGCCAACTCCGCGCGCGCCTTGAGCCCGGGGGCTACTGTCGGCGTCCTGGGAACTAGGGTACCCAGACTTGCATGTCTACGGGCCGCGACGCGCTCCTACCATGGCCTGGTACGGCCCAGCTGATCGACCAGCTGCCCAAGACCCTCACGAGGAGAACAACGTCAAGACCCTCTCAGCAGCAGCCTCAGCAAGGTGCTCCGGAGGGGCAGAGAATCCAAGGCCATGCTTGTCTCAGGAGGAGGCAGTGATGTCAGAAGTGATGCACCGCGCCAGCGGGTGCCAGCGTTCGCCAGCGGCGCAGTTGCCATTTCGGTGCAAGGGGGACATCGCAGCCGCAAGTTCCCGAGGAGCGGGGCAAAGGTTTCCCCATTGGTGCAACAAGACCGAAGACCGCATGGACGACAAGGAGGATGTCACCGTCGAGCCCACCACCGCATCACCGCCTGATCCTTTTGCAGGCGAAGACTGCTTTTGTCAGGGTAGGAACATCCTTGTGTTCCCGCTCAAAAATGGCTGTTGTGCGACCCCTTCCCGCCTAAACATTTCGGGGGAAGAGGACCGTGGCCGCATATATAATTAGCTAGGATCCCCACTATGAAGGGGGAGATAGATCCATACACTCGGCCACCACGCAAAGGAGAAAGAACACTTGCCTCCTTACCCTCCTGAGCTCACCTCGAGAGCTCGGGAACCACTATACTAGTTCATATTTCAGTCCTCCCGAGGCACATCCACCAAAGGAGGAAGTAGGGTTTTACACCACGTGGTGGCTGAACCTGGGTAATCTCTTGCATGCTTCACTTGTTGTTTGCTTGAACCTCTTCACCGAAGAGGGCGAGGCTCTAGGTAGACGCGAGTGGGAGAGATCTTCGATCACGCCCCTGTTTTCGAACTTCTTGTGTTTTGCGGAGTCCCGAATCCGATAATATATTTTCCTATGCATTTTCTTTTCTGAAATTTCATTGACTCAAAATAAAAGTGAACCAAACTCAACAAGATTAATAGAAACTACTCCCACAAGTGCCTAGAGGCTATATCATGCATTAAAACTACTTTGGACCATATAAATTTGACATGCAAGCTCAATAATAGGGTCACCTTAGCAGCAAAAATTTGCAATAAATAATGGACTAGAACAAAAACTAATAAGACCATTGGAGCTAGGAGTCACATACCGAAGAACAATCCCCCAAAACAGTTCTGTCAATGGAGATTTGAGGGAAGAGATCTAAAATGGCAGGAAGATGAGCTAGAACACGGGTTTGAGCTATGGGAGGACTTTTTCTGGAGGAAGACGAAGTGAGTGGGTGCTAGAATAAGTGGAGGGAGTCCATGTGGGGCCCACGAGGTAGGGGGGCACGCCCTACACCCTCGTGGCCAAATGGCGGGTCCCCCTGGTGTGTTCTCAGTGCCAGAATTTCTTAAATATTCTACAAAAAATCATATTTTATTTTTAGGACATTTAGAGAACTTTTATTTTTGGGGTATTTTTATTGCAAGGATAATTCAGGAAACAGACAGAAAATATTTTTTATTTATTTAATCTAAATAATAGAAAGTAGAAAGAGGGTACAGTGAGTTGTGCTTTCTAACTTCAACCATGTCATGCTCATCAAAAGGAATCCACTAACAAGGTTGATCAAGTCTTGTTAACAAACTCTTTCCGAATGACATTAAGCCAGAGAATTTTCGAAAAACACTAGGTTACCTCAACGGGGATATGTATGTCCCCAACAATAATAATACCTTATTTCTTCTTGACAGTAGGAAGAGGGAATTCAAAACCTCCAATAGTAATCTTTGAAACTTTTCGAATAGAATTGATACTTTGGACTTGAGGTTGTTTCCTCGGAAAGTGTACCGTATGCTCATTACCATTAACATGAAAATTGACATTGCCTTTGTTGCAATCAATAACAGCCCCTGCAGTATTAAAAAGGGTCTACCAAGGATAATCGACATACTATCGTCCTCGGGAATATCAAGAATAACAAAGTCTGTTAAAATAGTAATGTTAGCAACCACAATAGGTACATCCTCACCAATACCTACAAGTATAGCAGTTGATTTATCGGCCATTTGCAAAGATATTTCAGTAGGTGTCAACTTATTCAAATCAAGTCTACGATATAAAGAGAGAGTCAAAACACTAACACCGGCTCCAAGATCACCTAAAGCAGTTTTAACATAGTTTCTTTCAATGGAGCTTGGTATAGTTGGTACTCCTGGATCTCCTAGTTTCTTTGGTATTCCACCTTTAAAAGTATAATTGGCAAGCCTGGTGGAATTTTCAACTTCTGGTGTCTTTCTTTTATTTGTAACATTATATTTCATATACTTAGCATAAGGATTTGTTTTAAGCATATCAGTCAAACGCATACGCAAAAAGATAGGTCTAATCATTTCAGCAAAGCACTCAAAATCCTCATCATCCTTTTCCTTGGATGGTGTAGGAGGAAAAGGCATGGGTTTCTGAACCCATGGTTCTCTTTCTTTACCGTGCTTCCTAGCAATGAAGTCTCTCTTATCATAACGTTGATTCTTTGATGGTGGGTTATCAAGATCAACAACTGATTCAGTCTCTACATAATAGCTATTTCTAGGTTGAGCATCAACAGGAACATCATTATTATCATTATTGCTAGGTTGATGTTCATTACCACATTGTGTTTCAGCATCAGAAATAGAAATATCATTGGGATTCTTAGGTGTGTCAACAACAGGTTCACTAGAAGCATGTGAAATCTTATCATTTTTGTTTTTCTTCTTCTTAGAAGGACTAGGTGCATCAACATTAGTTCTCTGAGAATCTTGCTCAACTCTCTTAGGGTGGCCCTCAGGATACAAAGATTCCTGAGTCATTCTATCCCCTCTAGTCATAACTCTAACAACATTATCATTTTTCTTATTATTTAATTCATTGAGAAAATCATTTTGTGCTTTAAGCACTTGTTCTACCTGAGTGGTGACCATAGAAGCATGTTTACTAATAAGTATAAGGTCACATTTAACTCTAGACATATAATCACTCAAGTGATCAACCATATAAGCTTTACATTTCAATTGTCTACCAACATAAGCTTTGAAGTTTTCTTTTTTAACAATAAAATTATCAAACTCATCCAAGCATTGGCAAGCATCACCTTCATCAAATCTATAAAGAGAATTTACCTCTACTACATGTGTTCGGTTATTAAGACCATGTATTTCTTCAATAGGTGGTAAATTCTTAACATTCTCAGCTTTAATACCCTTTTCTTTCATAGATTTCTTTGCCTCTTGCATATCTTTAGGACTGAGGAAAAGAATACCCCGTTTCTTCGGAGTTGGATTAGGAGTTGGTTCAGGAAGTGTTCATCATTATCATTACTCAATATATTATTCAATAGCAATTCAGCCTGCTCAACAGTTCTTTCCCTGAAAACACAACCAGCACAACTATACGGCCGGGTGGATTCTGGAAGCATCGGTTAGTCCATTATAAAAGATATCAAGTATTTTATTTTTCTTGATAGGATAATCAGGCAAAGCATTAAGTAATCGAAGAAGCCTCCCCAAGCTTGTGGAAGACTCTCTTCTTCAATTTGCACAAAGTTATATATTTCCCTCAAGGCAGATTGTTTCTTATGAGCGGGGAAATATTTAGCAAAGAAGTAATAAACCATATCCTGGGGACTACGCACACAACCAGGATCAAGAGAATTAAACCATGTTTTAGCATCACCCTTTAATGAGAACGGAAATAAATTAAGGATATAGTAGTAACAATTTTTTTCCTCATTAGTGAATAGGGTGGCTATGTCATTCAATTTAGTAAGATGTGCCACAACAGTTCCAGATTCATAACCATGAAAATGATCAGATTCAACCAAAGTAATTAACTCAGGATCGACAGAGAAATCATAATCCTTATAAGAAATACAGATAGGTGAAGTAGCAAAAGCAGGGCCATATTTCATTGTAGCATTCAAAGACTTTTCTTTCAGCTTAGCTAACAGTTTCTAAAGATCATATCTATCTTTGCAAGCAAAAAGGTCTCTAGCAGTTTCTTCATCCAAAACATAACCTTCCGGCACATCAGGCAATTCATATTTAAGGGGAGAATCTTCATCATCACTTTCATCAATATTATCAGTTTCAATAATTTCATCCTCTCTAACTCTAGCAAGTTGTTCATCAAGAAATTCACCTAATGGCAAAGTATTATCAAGCATAAAAGTAGTTTCATCATAAGTATCATGCATAGCAGAAGTGGCATCATCAATAACATGCGACATATCAGAATCAATAGCAGGTGTAGGTGTTGCAAATTTACTCATAACAGAGGGTGAATCAAGTGCAGAGATAGATGGTAGTTCCTTACCTCCCCTCGTAGTTGAGGGAAAAATCTTGCTTATTTCATCTTTCAAGTTCTTCATAGTGATCAACGGATATAAATCCCAAGTGACACAATGAATAGAGCTATGCTCCCCGGAAATAGCGCCAAAAAAGGTCTTGATAACCCACAAGTATAGGGGATCACAACGGTTTTCGAGGGTAGAGTATTCAACCCAAATTTATTGATTCAACACAAGGGGAGCCAAAGAATATTCTCAAGTATTAGCAGTTGAGTTGTCAATTCAACCACACCTGAAATACCTAATATCTGCAACAAAGTATTTAGTAGCAAAGTAGTATGGAAGTAACTGTAACGGTGGCAAAAGTTACAGTAGCGGTTTTTGTAGCAATCGTAACAGTGGCAACGGAAAAGTAACTAAGCAAAGATCAATATGTGAAAAGCTCGTAGTCAATGGATCAATGATGAATAATTATGTCTGATGTGATTCCTCATGCAACAGTTATAACATAGGATGACACAGAACTAGCTCCAGTTCATCAATGTAATGTAGGCATGTATTCCGAATTATATAGTCCTACGTGCTTATGGAAAGGAACTTGCATGACATCTTTTGTGCTACCCTCCCGAGGCAGTCGGGTCCTATTGGAAACTAAAGGATATTAAGGCCTCCTTTGAATAGAATACCAGACCAAAGCATTAACACTTAGGGAATACATGAACTCCTCAAACTACGGTCATCACCGATAGTGGTCCCGATTATTGTCACTTTGGGGTTGCCGGATCAAAACACATAGTAGGTGAATATTGACTTGCAAGATAGGATCAAGAACTCACATATATTCGTGAAAACATAATAGGTTCGGATCTGAAATCATGGCACTCGGGCCCTAGTGACAAGTTTTAAGCATAGCAAAGTCATCAACATCAATCTTAGAACATAATGGATACTAGGGTTCAAACCCTAACAAAACTAACTCGATTACATGCTAAATCTCATCCAACCCATCATCATCCAGCAAGCCTACGATGGGATAAGTCACGCACGGCGGTGAGCATCATGAAATTGGTGATGGAGGATCATTGATGATGATGATAGCGACGGATTCCCCACTCCGGAGCCCCAAACGGACTACAGATCAGCCCTCCCGAGGAAGATTAGGGCTAGGCGGCGGCTCTGTATCGTAAAACGTGATGAATCCTTCTCTCCTATTTTTCTCTCCCCAAAAGTGAATATATAGAGTTGGAGTCGAGGTCGGTGGAGTCCCAGGGGGCCCACGTGGTAGGGGGCGCACCCTGTGCCCTCGTGGACAGGGTGTGGGCCCCCTGATGCTAATTCCTTTGCCAATATTTCTTATTATTTCCAAAATATGTCTCCTTGGATTTTCAGGTCATTCCGAGAACTTTTATTTCTGCACAAAAATAACACCATGGTAGTTCTGCTGAAAACAGCGTCAGTCTGGGTTAGTTCCATTCAAATCATGCAAGTTAGAGTCCCAAACAAGGGCAAAAGTGTTTGGAAAAGTAGATACGTTGGAGACGTATCAGTCATGGTCGAGGAGCGGCTATGCCCACACAAGAGTGGAAGCACCATGCTCCGCGCTGGTGAATAAACAACTGGGGCACCCTAGCAGTTGCAATAACCTCGGGACGGCTCTCGAGCCCGCCGCCCGGCCTCAGTGCGTTGCTTTCCCCACGAGAGAGTCGCGCGAGGGTGCTGGGCACGAGGGCTATGCCTAGGTCATGCCCGGCGCACCCCACCTCACTGGGTCTCTCGCACATGGTCTTCGCGCGACCCTCCCATGTAAAGGTTGGCGAGAAAAGGTATGGGGGATCCAGATTAACCCAAATGATGTTCGCATTTCCTTCGTGAGAGTTGTTCATACGTCAAGGGGGACCCCTGAGCATCACAACTCAGGGGCCTCACTGGTCACGTAGCCCCTCACCCCTTGGTCTCGTCTTGGTGATCTGGATGCCCTAGGAGTAGTTGATGTATGCGCGGGGTTGAGCCCTACCGACACAGAACACTAAAGCCTGCGGGAAGGAAATCGAGCACAGAAAGGAAATCGCGGAATCCTAAGCAAATTATTACAAAGCACAATGCCTCATAATTTCCGAGAAGAAGTCCTTACGCCTCCACGAGGCACGGTAAATGTTGTAGGACCAAACCACAAAGAAGCGCTGCCGTCGCTCATGTCGCCCGCTGCGGGAAGCTCGTCATCAACAACGCCACCGCCACCCTCGCCATCGGCACCACCTGCCGCCATCGCAGGGTCAACGCGGAGAAACGTCTCCAGAGAGCTTTCACCTGCTCCCCCACGGCCTCAGCAGTAGAATCATGGGACTCGGGAGCCACCGGCCCGCTGAAAGTGCAAAGGTCGAGGTTGGGATCCTGGAGATGGAGGTGGCTAAAGATGCGCGTTGCGGCAAAGGTGGAGAGTGTGCGGCACTCCCCCTCCACTATGGTGTCCACTCCGGCAGCGATGCCTTCAACAGACACGACTAGCTTGGGGAGCAGCCCGGAGAGGCCCTCCTCTGGAGTCTCCAACAGCTGCTTGTACCCTTCTCCGTAAAGGGACTGCAGCGTCGTGCCGGACCGCAGTTCGAGGGAGACAAAGGCGTTGTGCCCCGCAGCGCCCACCTTCTCTGCCGTGGAAAGGGTATTCTTACCGGCCTCTAGTCGGGCCGTCTCCTCAGAGACAAGCTTGGCATGGGATGCCTCGGCTCTGTCCACCTCCTCCTTCAGCTTACCTAGGCGGCCCCGCTCGGTGGCCTGTTTCTGGGCTGCCTACTCCAACTCGGCATCACGATCGGCGAGTGCGGCCTCCCGAGCCTTGAACCCGTCCTCCTGGAGCTGGTGGGGGCGGGTGGCCTGCTCTCCACGGAGGGTCTTCAGCTCGGTTTCCACTATGCTGCAACGCCCTTTGGCAGATGCTGCTGCAGCCAGCACCGCATCATGGGCAACCGTGACCTCGCCAGCCTCCTTCTTTCCCTTCGTAGTGGCAGCCTCGGCCTGGCCCCAAGCCATCCTAATGGCGCATCGTCCTGGAGCCACCCCGATGTCAACCCCAGGTGCCCCGTCACTACGCACCTGTCGGCACCCTGAAGATCGGCCCAGAGTTGGTCCAGCGCGGCGTAGGCCTCCTCCAGACCGACGGGTCTGGCAGAGGATCCAGGGTCCGCCAACGCAGGGGCCTGTGGAGGAGCCAGCTCTGACGCTTGGTCTGGTGCCGCTGCAGCAACAAGGACAGCCAGGGGCCACGGGGCCCCCGATCCTCCCGAGGGTACATCGACGATGGACGGTCTCGAGGGCTACAGGGCCACGGCGGCGGCCTCCTCTAGAGGCCCCGATGTCGGGCCCCCAGGGGCCCGCTTCGTCGCCAAGGGACCTGAGCCGGCCTCCTCTGCTCGCATCGAGGTCACCGCGGCCACGACAGACGACGTGACCTCGGGGGCCTCACCCTCCTTCCTCCTCTTCACCGCGGGCTTGAGCCTGGTTGCCAAGAGAGGAGTGTCACGGGTGCGGCGCCAAGAATGGAAAACAAAAGCAAGGTACGACACTTACTCATCAGCGGCGATGTACGCCCATTTCCTCGCCAGGACTGCGGCGCTTCTAGCCTTCTTTGGGCACGGGCTTCGTCGCGCCTTGAAGATCGGCCAGGCGCACAGCGGCTGGCCTCGAGGCAACGGCGAAAAGCGACGGGGTGAGGGTTTCGCCCTGGTGGAGCAATGCCGGCCCTTCTTTGGAGTCGCCCCGCCGAGCCTCCGCAAGGGAGTGCCCCCAGACCTCGTGACAACCCCGCTGGAGTGCGGGGACCCCTTGGCCAAGCCCTCGGCGGCAGCGGAGAGATCGTGGAGGAGCTCGCTCCGTGACGGAGGAGAAGTCCCCTCGGTTTCCATCGAGTCTCCCCCCCTCACCTCGGAGTCTTCGCCAGAAGACACCTGCACTTGGGAGATGGGGAGCCTCGGCGGTACGAGCCCCAACTCATTGAAGATGGGCATGGTGGCAGCCAACGTTGTGCCATCACCATGGCGATACAGCATGAGGTAGGCCTCCGGGGTATTTCTCGAGCAAGGTGCCCATGGCCTTGCTCAATTCATCGTCCATCAAGCCCTCCAGGCGCAGTCGGAGGTCGTCCTCCACACCCGTGAGATCCCACATGGGGCGCAAGTGCGCCTGGAGCGGAGCAAGGCACTGCGTCAGGAACTCGTTGGCGAGCATGGACCCTGTCAGCTTCTCAGCCTCCATAGCTGCTATCATGTTCTTCAGGAACGGTTCTGCCCGGCGGTCAGTGAGCTTCTCATGAGCCCATCGGTCCAGCTTCGTCGGCATCGCGGTCGGTAGTTCCAGCCGAGCATGCATGCTCTTGGTATCCATAAAGATCCACTTGCGCTAAAAGTCCTCCACCTTCTTCCCAGCCCTCGAGAGCGCATTGCTGTCGTGGGACGCAACGAGGCAGAGGCACCTGGAGCACTGGGTCGAATTGCACATCCAAAAGTAGAAGAAGTGGCAGAGTAACGCAATGGAGGGCGCCACTCCCACGAACGCCTTGCAGTAAAAGGCGAAGATTGATAGGAGAAGGATGGAGTTGGGCTGGAGATGAAGAGCGTGAATTTGATAGTGGTCAAGGACAGTGAGGACGAAATTGGAGAAAGGCGGGATAAGCCCCGCGAAGACGCTGTGAAGGAATAAGGGGTAGGGTCTCCGCCAAGGTTCCCCGCTCGGTGGAGCCGACGTGAAGCACCATCTCCCTCCCTTCATTGTCATTGCTTGCCGTCAGTGGGAGCACGGAGGCAAGATGCTTCACCTCGATGATGGAGGACATGCTGAGGGCCGACTCAGGCGAGGAGGACGAGTGCGCAGCCGGAGCGGCAGGCTTTTCCTTCTCGGCTACTATCAGTGCAGAGCTCGGGGGAATGGTTCGGCAGATTTGGAGGCACTTCCAGCAGGAAGGAAAGGGGATCTGGAGCAAGACGAAGACAAGGCAAGGAAGGCTCAGCAGTGGAAGTAGGTTCTTTTGTCAGCCTGGGACGATTGCCGAGGCTACATAGGGAAGTGGAGACGCCCACATCCCATCAAGCGGCACGCATCGACCCGGTCCGCATGTGATTGGGGCCCGCGAAGCTTCGCCCTTGCCTCTTGGCTTTGCCTTGAAGCCAAGTCCAAGCGCGCCTTAGGCCCGGGGGCTACCGTCGACGTTCTGGGAACAAGGGTACCCAGACTTGCCTGCCTCTAGCCCACCGCGTGGCTTCACTAACGGCCTGGTATGGCCCATCTTAAGCATCGACAAGACAAGACCCTCGCGAGGTGCCAAGCCTCACGAAGCGGACGACGCCAAGACCTCAGAAGGGAGCGACCTCCTTAGGCGGCCTCCTGAGGAGTGGAGTTTCCTATGCAAGCATCTGCCTCATGAGCATCAAGTGACGCAAGCCATGACGACCAAGTCCAGGCGGGCGCCAGCGGGCGCAGAGTAGCAGGTTTCCTCTTTGGTGCTAAGGAAGCAAGCACAGTCGAGGAGTCCCGAGGAATCAACCAAAGGTTTCCATTCTTGTGCAACAAGACCAAGACCGCCAGGATGGCAGGACAGATGTCATCGCCGAGCCCACCACGGCGTCACGCTCAGATGCTTTGCAGGCGAAGACCACCTTTCATCAGGATAAGATGTACTTCATATCCCCTTTCAAATTGGCGGTTGAGGGATCCCTTCCCGCCTTCATTTTCGGAGGAAGAGGACCCAAGCCACTATAAATATATACTAGCCACCACCATAGGACGAGATTGAAACCCAAAACCCAAAACCCACTATAAATATATACTAGCCAACACTCACCCAAGAACACTCCTCCTGACTATGTTCTTCATTTGTACTAGTTCATCCTCAGCCCCCCATGAGGCTAATCCACCCCAAAGCAGGAGTAGGGTCTTACACCGCAAGGTGTCCCGAACCTGGGTAAACTGCCAAGTCTCTTTCCCTTCCCATTCATCGAGCTAGGCCATGAGATCAACGAGTTGGTACGCCGGAGAGGTTGAGTTCTTTGCACACGCCCCAGAGTTCGAACCTTTTTCATGGGTCCGCGAAGCCCTGAATCTGACATATCTCCAGCTCTATAAACACCACAATATTCCAGAAACCCTAGAGGAGTCGATAAAATATTTTTCTAGCCGCTGCATGTTCGAGAGCCATGAGACCAATCTAGAGGCCATTTCTGGCACTCTGCCGGAGGGGAACACGGTCATGGAAGGGTTCATAATCCTCATTGGTGCTCCACCGATGATGCGTGAGTAGTTTACCATAGACCTCCGGGTCCGTAGTTAGTAGCTAGATGGCTTCTTCTCTCTTTTTTATCTTCAATGCAATGTTCTCCTCGATGTTCTTAGAGATCAATTTGATGTAACTCTTTTTTTGCCGTGTGTTTGTTGTGATCCGATGAATTGTGAGTTTATGGTCAGATCTATCCATACATGATTATTATAGCCTCGTATTTCTTCTTCGATATTTTGGTTTGGTTTGGCCAACTAGATTGATTTATCTTGCCATGGGAAGAGTTGCTTTGTAATGGGTTCGATCTTGCAGTGCTCAATCTCAGTGACAGAAAGAGACATGAAACACAAGTATTGTTGCTATGAAGGATAATAAGATGGGGTATATTCCTACACGAATAGATCTTGTCTACATCATGTCATCGTTCTTGTTGCATTACTCCATTTCTCCATGAACTTAATACACTAGATGCATGCTAGATAGCGGTCGATGTGTGGAGTAATAGTAGTAGATGCAGAATTATTTCGGTATACTAATCTTCGACATGATGCATATATACATGATCACTATCTTAAACATCGTCATAATTATTTGCTTTTGTACCAATTGCCCAATAGTAATTTGTTTACCCACTGTATGCTATTTTTTTTAGAGAAGCAACTAGTGAAATCTATGAGCCCCGGGTCTATTTCCTATCATATATTTTCATATCTATTCGACCAAAACCAAAAAATAGTTTGTTGTGTTTTATTTGCTTCTATTTTATTTGCATCTATTAATCTATATATTTATCATATCTCAATATAGTTGAGGGATTGACAGTCCCTCAACGTGTTGGGTTGAAAGATTTGTTGTTTGTGTGCAGGTCTTGTTTACATTGTGTTCCTTGGCTCTCCTACTGGATTGATAACTTTGGTTTCATACTTGAGGGAAATACTACCTCTGTTGTGCTGCATCATCATGTCCTCTTTGGGGAAATACCAACGCGAATCACAAGTATCAGGAAGAATTTCTGGCGCCGTTTGCGGGGAGACATCATCAACATCTATCAAGTACCTACGCATTGTCGGATTTCGGGTTCCGCAAACCATCGAGAGGTTCGAACTCATGGGTGCACATGAAGAACACTCTCTCCCCAGTGTGCTCACCCTACGATTCCACAGCCTAGCTCAACGAAATCAAAGAACAAGGGACACGGGGGATTATACTGGTTCGAGCCACCTTGTGGTGTAATACCCTACTCCAGTGTGTGTGGTGGATTGCCTCGTGGGGCTGAGGATGAACTAGTACAAGGGATGAACAGCCTCTGGAGGAAAGGTGTTCTTGGGCTCGGATGAGCTTGTACTATGGTCAGGGTGGAATGGATCCGATCCCTGGCATGGTGGTGGCTAGGTCCTATTTATAATGGACTTGGTCCTCTTCCCAAATATCGGCGGGAAGGGATCCCACAATGGCCAAATTCGAACGGGAACGGCTAGTACAAGTTATCCTGACAAAAGTAGTCTGCGCCTGCCAAAGGCTCTGGTGGTGACGTCGCACCAGGCTCCACGATGACCTCCAACCTGCTGTCCTAGCCGTCCTTGGTCTTGTTACACCAACATGGAAACCTTTGCTTGATTCCTCGGGACTCTGCGCCTACGCTTGCCCCTTAGCACCAAAGGGGAAACTGGTACACTGCGCCCGCCTGGCCTTGGCCGTCATGGCTCACGTCATGTGAACCTCGCGAGGTGCACCTTGCACAGATATCTCTGCTCCTTGGGAGCCAGCCTAGAGAGGCTGCCCCTCGGGAGGTCTTGCCGCCATACGCCTCGTGAGGCTTGGCCCCTCGCGAGGGTCTTGAGCTGCGGTTGTGAAGCTGGGCCGTACCAGACCGTTGATGGACCACGCCATGGGCCGCAAGCAGGCAAGTCTGGGTACCCCCGTTCCCAGGACACCGACAGTAGCCCCCGGGCCCAAGGCACGCTCAAACTTGGCTTCAAGACAAAGACAAAGGGGAAAGGGTAAAGCGCCGCGGGCCCCAAACACTTGCGGACCTAGATCAGTACGTGGAGTCTGGATTGGACGTGGGCGTCTCTACTTCCCCATGCTGCCTTGAAATCCGACCGGCTTGGCGGCCGCCGTTGTCGGCATAGCTCCGCCTCCCTCGCTGGTAGCGCACTGCCATAGCTCCTTCGTCTTTCAGAGAGCAGTGGCTTCCTCCCCTAGCCTGACCCGGTGCCAATCCTCCCCATTGCCATGGCACCAAGCCGGAAGAAGAAGGGAACGGGGAAAACCCGTGCCTCAGCCCCTGCGCCTCCGTTCTTCGAGCCCTCCCTCTAGAGGTCGGTGGTGGTTAACCAGGAAGGGTTGAGCAAGGTTCGCCTCGTGCTTGCCGCTAATTCCAACGAATGGGGGGCGACCGTGGAGTGGTCGCTTTCTCGCTTCACCACCGATATTAAGGCCACCGATATCCCCATCAATCTTCATGCCCTCTGGGCTGGCGTACTTCCTCCCTTCTCTAATTTTCTTTAACGCCATGCTCTCACACAACCAAGTCAATGCGCTGCACCTGGATCCCCAATCCATCGTCCTCCTTGCCGTCTTCGCCATCGTCTATAGGGCCATGGTGGGCATTGCTCCTTCTATGGCCTTGTTTCGTCATTTCTTCTCGCTGCATCTGATCGACGCTTGCCAGCGCTCGGGGTGCATGACCTTCCAAGCTATGGTGGCGATGGCCAGCTCGGGGATCGACTTCAAGCACTCGCCGGCCGTGGATGGATGTCGGAAGCGGTGGGTGTTTGTTGATGCTGGCGTGTGCAATCCTCTGCTCCGGCTTCCGCGGGCTCCGGTCATCCCAAGCTCTGGCTGGAGGCATGCGAAGCTTGTCGACCTGAGGCTCGCCCATGTCTGGAGCCGGCTGGCCAGGCTAAGAGACCTCGTGGTGACGGCGCCGCATCTCTCCGCTCCAGCGTCATTCCCGTCCATTGTGGACCTTCTTCGGCAACGATGACCCCATCAGGCTCCATGTGCCCGCGATTCCTCCTGAGGAGCGGCGGACGGTGTTTGAGCTCTTGACGGGTTGCCTCTTGTACTGCTGCTCCAACAAGGCTGAGTTCATGAGGGAGATGCCGCTTTTTGACGAATGGGGGCTGCGCCCGGCTGGCCTTGAGGGGCCCTGCGAGAACCCCATCCCCTTGGTTCCCCCGCCTGCGGTCACCTCGGCGCCCACCTCAGAAGCGGGTGCAGGGAGGCGGGCGTCGTCGGACACCGACGGGGTGGCTGCTGAAGAAGCGATGTGTGTTGCGGCTCCCGAGGCGTCGGCTCCTGGTGCTTGGGCAAGCTGTCTCGAGGCCGTGGCTGGTGGGCCGTCGCGGTTCGAGTCTCCTGAGGTCGTCCTCTTAGGAGCCCCGCCTACTGCCCCAGGTGATGGCGGTCGTGCCCAGGGCTTCGGCCAGCTTTGCTTGAACTTCGGAACTCTCTGCAAGAGGAAGGCACCTCCAATATGTAATGGTGACGCCTACCGGCCGTTGAAGCAGAGGGAGTACATAGAAAAAGACAAGTGAGTACCTTATCTGTGGGATTTCCTAAGTGATGCGTTCCTTCCTGACCCCAACTCTTCAGGTCCCGGTCGGCTGGTGCGGCAAGGTCTCCTGGGGAGCGATCCCCGCCCCTTTAGGGCTCTCCGCTGGCCTTGAGTGTGCCTAATCGGGTCGCCGGCCATGGCGAGAGGCTTGCGGAAGAGGGCAACGCGTCGTCCGAGTGCCCCGACCATGCATTCCTGTCGTTCCTCCTTCGCGGTCCTACCTGGAGTGTTGGAGGCATGCCGAGAGCTCCTCCGTTGATTGTCACCCGCAGCTGGGGACGCCAGCCCCGGCTACGTCTTCGAACCGCAAGGCCTCGTCTTGCAGCACCCACGCCAAGGCCTGGAAGGCCGCGGGTAAGGCGCCGGCCTCCAGTCCCCTGCCGGACGAGGGCATGCCATCTCGAGCCTCCCCAACAATTGATGATGTAGAGGACGGGCCCGGCCGCGCGTTTGAATTTGCACGTGGGCACGACGCTATCGGCCACGAGATTTTTCGGGATGTGATGGGTGCGCTGAGCTGCCTTGGGGAAGAGCTCGTTGATGTTGACGCCTGCCTAGAGACGGAGGGGCTTCGGCTGGTGGACGAATGGCGTCGGTTGGAGGTGGCCATCAACCTCGGGCATCTCTAGCACGAGCTTGCTAGCGCGAAGGCCGAGGTGTCCCTCGCGCCCTCACGTGAAGCTAGGACCCAGGCTTTTGAGGAGGCCAGGAAGGTAGATCGCCGTCGCGATGTCGCCGAGGAGCGCCAACGGGGGCTTCAGGCCTTGAATGATTCTCTCGAGCAGAAGGTCGAAGACCGCAAGGCAGTCTCTGCGTCGATGAGGGGGCGCCTTCCGAAGAGGAGGAGATCCAGAAGCGCGTGGAGGCCCTGATGCAGGAAGCCTTGGAGCGCAGCCTCGAGCATGAGCGGCTGCAGACGAGGGAGCGCCACGTGACCCTGGCCGAGGATGTCGTCTCCACGCGTGAGGCCAAGATTCAGGAGGAGGTCGACCGGAGGGTGGCGAAGGCTCATGCAGATCTTGCCAATGAGTACGACCTGAAGTTGGAACTCCTACAGGCAGAAGCTGATGGGAGGACGACCGCCCTCAGGACAAGACTAGAGGAGGCAGAGCAGCGCGAGAGGGCCGCTGCGGCTGCCGAGACCTCCGCTCAGGCCAAGCTGGCCTCCGTGCGGTCCAACTTGGTCTTGCTCCAGCAGCAAGTTGATGAAGCTGTGGTTCTCGCGCAGCAGAACAGGGAGGAGGCTTGTCGTCGGCAGTCATTGCAGTGCGAGCATGTCCCCATGCTCTAGGCTCTCAGGGTGAAGCCTAATCGGGCGCTGGGAGCAATCTGCGAGGAGAGCGTCCCTCATCCCCACACGAAGGATTACGCAGGCCACCTCTACTTCTTTACTGAAGTCGTGACGCGCTTGGAGGGCCAGGCCGCGATGGCTCACGAGCTCGTCGAGGAGAAGAGTTCGGGCCTCCTTTGGCGTCCGTTCTCACGCGTCTTCAGTCATCTTCAGAACCTCGACCCTCACTTTGATTTTGATGCCGCCATAGCCCCCGTGCCCGTGGCTATCCGGGACAACTTGGCGCATTGGGTGGATGACCATGTGGATGCCTTGCTCAGGGCGTTCGCCACTAAAGATGACGCGCGGTGTTTGCAGTGGACGAAGATGGCTTGGTCGACGATGGTGAAGACGACGCTGGCGATAGCACTAGCAGCGTGTATGAGAGCGACTAGGGCGACACTATGGGCAGCATGTCTGGTTGGGCCGGTATTCCTCGGCTTGCACCTGCATGTAAAGACTTGGGCACAGCCCTAATAACCCACAAGTGTAGGTGATCAGTTGTAGCCTCTTTCGATAAGTAAGAGTGTCGAACCCAACGAGGAGCTAAAGGTAGAACAAATATTCCATCAAGTTCTATCAACCACCGATACAACTCTACGCACGCTTGACGTTGACTTTACCTAGAACAAGTATGAAACTAGAAGTACTTTGTAGTTTTTGTGGGATAGGTTTGCAAAAATATAAAGAGCACGTAAATCAAGTTAGGTGCTGTTAAGATAAAGAATCAATAAAGTTAGTGATAGTGAGTGTGATAAAGTGGTGGTAGGAGTTGCAAAATTGCCCCTAAGCAATTGACTACGTTACTATACCAATAACAAGTTTTATGTTGGAAAGGCCACTCCTAGCATGTCATCCCTTACTTGGAATTCTATGCACTTATGATTGGAACTATTAGCAAGCATCCGCAACTACTGACGTTCATTAAGGTAAAACCCAACCATAGCATTAAGATATATTGGTCCCCCTTCAATCCCGTATGCATCAATTTCTACGCTAGGTTGAAGCTTATGTCACTCTTGCCCTCAAATACGTAGTCCTATCAACATACAACTAACCCTATGGTGTGATCCACGTGCGCGCTCATATGATGGGCACCAAAGGACAGCAACATAACCACAAGCAAATTAAATCAATTATAGCAATTCACCAATCACCGATAGGAGAACGAAAATCTACTCAGACATCATAGGATGGCAACACATCATTGGATAATAATATGAAGCATAAAGCACCATGTTCAAGTAGAGGGTACAGCGGGTTGCGAGAGAGTGGATCGCTATAGATAGATGGGGGAAGGTGATGGAGATGTTGGTGAAGATGACGGAGGTGTTGGTGTAGATCGCAGTCACACGATGATGGCCCCGGCGGCATTTCGGCGCCACCGGGAGAGAGGGGCAGAGAGCCCCCTCCTTCTTCTTCTTCCCTGACCTTCTCCCTAGATGGGAGAAGGGTTTCCCCTCTAGTCCATGGACTCCATGGCGGCAGAGGGGCGAGAGCCCCTCCGAGATTGGATCTGTCTTTCTGTCTCTCTCTGTTTATGCGTTTCCAGATTCCGGCCTTCCACCGTTTCTTAAATTCCTGGAGATCCTTAACTCCGATTGGGCTGAATTTTAGACACGATTTTTATCCGGATATTTACTTTCTTGCGGCGAAAGAAGGGCATCAACTGCCTTAAAGGGTGTCTATGAGGGCCCAGGGTGTGCCTGCCCCCTGGGTGCGCCCCTCACCCTCGTGGGCCACTCGGGCATCGTCTCACGTTAATTCCACTTCCCAAAATTCACATATATTCCTAAAAAATCTCCATTCATTTTTATCCTCTTTGGACTCCGTTTGATATGGATATTCTGCGAAACAAAAAACATGCAACAAACAGGAACTGGCACTGGGGACTGGATCAATATGTTAGTCCCAAAAGTAGTATAAAAAGTTGCCAAAAGTATATGAAAGTTGTAGAATATTGGCATGGAACAATCAAAAATTATAGATATGATGGAGACGTATCAGCATCCCCAAGCTTAATTCCTGCTCGTCCTCGAGTAGGTAAATGATAAAAAAGATAATTTTTAATGTGGAATGCTACCTAGCATAATCTTGATCATGTAGTCTAATCATGTCATGAATATTAAGACATGAGTGATTCAAAGCAACAATCTATCATTTCACATAAAAGAACTTAATACTCGGGCATCCCAACAAACAATCAAGTCTTTCAAAATATCAATGCTAAAGAACGTTATCCCTACATAATCATATAGTCTTTTATGCTCCCTTTTCTTAACACAAGGTACCCCTCATGCCCATCCCGGCATCAGCCAAGCAATTGTTTTCATACTTTACTTTTTCGAACCTTTTCAACTCTTCACGCAATACATGAGCATGAGCCATGGACATAGCACTATGGGTGGAATAGAAGGTGGTAATAGACAAAAGTAGGGATAAAGTCTCACATCGACTAGGCGTATCAATGGGCTATGGAGATTCCCATCAATAGAAATCAATGTGAGTGAGTAGGGATTGCCATGCAACGGATGCACTAGAGCTATAAGTTTATGAAAGCTCAAAGGAAAACTAGTGGGTGTGCATCAACTTGCTTGCTCATGAAGACCTAGGGCAATTTGAGGAAGCCCATCGTTGGAATATACAAGCCAAGTTCTATAATGAAAATTCCCACTAGTATATGGAAGTGACAACATAGGAGACTCTCTATCATGAAGATAATGGTGCTACTTTGAAGCACAAGTGTGGAAAAAAGATAGTAGCATTGTCCCCTTTTTTTCTTTTTCTTATTTTTTCTTCTTATTTTTTCTTTTTTTGGGCATTCCTTTTTTTATTTGGCATTTCTCCTTTTTTATTTGGCATTTTTTTTTTTTTGG
>LR738709.1:212971740-213088832 GCA_902687465.1 Secale cereale | reverse complement strand
TTCTATTTTTTTTTTCAAGGGACAATGCTCTAATAATGATGACCATCACACTTTTATTTACTTACAACTCGATATCACAACTCGATACTAGAACAAATTATGACTCTATTTGAATCCCTCCGGCGGTGTACCGGGATGTGCAATGTTCTAGCATAGCAATGACATCAAAAAACGGACAAGCCATGAAAACATCATGCTAGCTATCTTACGATCATGCAAGGCAATATGACAATGATGGTGCATAATAAACGGAACGGTGGAGTTATATGGCAATATATCTCGGAATGGCTATGGAATGCCATAATAGGTAGGTATGGTGGCTGTTTTGAGGAAGGGTATAAGGTGGTTTGATGCAACGGCGAAAATTGCGCTGTACTAGAGTGGCTAGCAATGTGGAAGGGTGAGAGTGCATATAATCCATGGACTCAACATTAGTCATAAAGAACTCACATACTTATTGCGAAAATTCTATTAGCCCTCGAAGCAAAATACTACGACGCATGATCCTAGGGGGGAGGTTGGTAGGAGTTAACCATCGTGCGCCCCCGACCTTCACACAAAGATAAACAATCAAAATACAATGCGCGCCAATTTGATTACATAATTAGGAGACCATACGTGCATGCTTCGGGAATCTCAAACCTTAACACCAATATTTTTACTAAACCACAATCATTCACTTGTACCTCCCACATATTAGCATCTCTATATCGCAAAACTATTGCAAGGAATCAAACATATCATATTCAGTGATCTACAAGTTTATGTCGGATTTTATGACTAACCATGTGAATGACCAATTCATGTCAAGTCTATAAATAGATATAAGTGAAGCAAGAGAATTTTAATTCTTTCTAAAAAAATATATGCCCATGCTCTAACAAATATAAGTGAAGCAAAGAGCATTCTATAAATGGCGGTTTTCTATGTGAGGAGAAACACGGAATCCAAACTTCAAATGATATAAGTGAAGCACATGAAGCATTCTATAAAGCTATACTCAACATATATAAGTGAAGTGCAAAGAGCATTCTATAAATCAACCAAGGATTATCTCGTACCAGCATAGTGCATTTATTAAAAGAAAAAGAAAAATCACACAACGCTCCAAGAATTTACGCATATCATGTGAATGAAACTAATTCGAAAACATACCGATACTTGTTGAAGAAAGATGGGATGTCTTCCGGGGCATCCCCAAGCTTAGATGCTTGAGTCTCCTTGAATATTTACTTGGGGTGCCTTGGGCATCCCCAAGCTTGAGATATAGCCCTTCCTCCTTCTTCTCACATCGAGACCTCCTCAATCTTCGAACACTTCATCCACACAAAATTCAACCAAACTTTTAGTGGCGGGGTTAGTGCATATGATCAATAAAATACAATCATGTACTGCCCTATGTCGGTGTATTTGGATCGACACCTATGGGATCACAAGAATCCCTACTACGGTTGCGGGGCGCGGGGTTGAGAGAAGAGCGGATCTAACAGTTAGGACACGATTCCTTTACCCAGGTTCGGGTCGCAAAGATGCGTAAAACCGTACTCCTGCTTTGGTGGATTATATGTTGGTGTACTTCAGCTAGTGAGGAGCTCCAAGAGGGTCGCGAGCAGTTCCAAAAAGCGGAATCCCTCTCCTGGTCACCTCGGGCCTCCTTTTATAGGAAAAAGGGGCTGCCACAGTGGCACACAGGAGGTGGAAAGGGTACAGTGATGCGAGGTGATCCCTCGCATTATAGGACAAGGTGCATTTAATGCGCCCAGCTTAGGTGTCCTTGCTTTATCGGGGACGGGGGGAAGACGTCCGTCTTGTCCGTCGTCGCCCCTCCTCGTGTCGACACGCGCCTTGGCCAGCAGTGCCTGAGGCGCCATGTAGGCAGACAGGCAGCTGAGGTGGCACAGCGGCGGGTCTCCACGAAGATCTATGGGTTGCCACGCAAGAGCCCGTCCAGCTGGTCGAGTCGATGGAAACCCAGTTCGTGTGGGCCTGATGGTGGTCCTGTGGGTGTCTTTGGCAAGGGCCTTGCCGGGGCTCCGGCAAGGGTCCCGCCATGGCGCCTGCAGTCATCCCCGGCAAGGTGCTTGCCGGGGGCCTTGTGGTTCTCCTTGGCTGGAATCCCACCAAGGGTCGTCGTCTTCTTAAGTTGCGTCTGCTCTTGAATGTCTTCACAAATATCTGCATGCCACCACGGGGATATCTCCCGAATCCTTGCCCCATGGGGGCGGTGGACTCAAGGGTGATTCGCTCCGTAGGCGCGGGGCGAGCTACCACGGCAAGGGTCTTGCCGGGGCTGCTAGTGCTGGCCCCGGCAAGGATCTTGCCGGGGAGAGCCGCTTCGTCCCTTTGCTCTTTGTGGTCTTGTTCTTGGCGTCGCTCCAGTCTCCATCGAGCTTCGGTCTTGCCTCGGCTCGCCTCCCTCGCCATGCTTGGTGTGGTGGTGCCGTGGCTCAGACTGCCCGTGCACAATCATAGGGGTACAAAAAGTGTACCCCTCTTTTTGTACACCGACAGGAGCCCCCGGGCCTGGGCCACACATAAGCACGACACGTTGTTGGGCCAGGCCCAGAATGGTGCACGGGCAGGCGGGGTGGTTTTCACTGTGGTAAAACTTTCCGTGTGCTGCGTCTCCCATGACCCACGCGCGCGGCGCGGGGTAGAGGGGCATGCGTGACGTGGGCGGCATGCGTGGGGCGGTTTCCGCATGCATGCGTCACGTCGCAGTAAATGTGAAAGGAGGCGGCCCGCGTTTTCCCCGTAAATGGGGGAAAGCTGAAGGAGCTCGCTAGCCCATCGCGTCTCCACCGCTACGGGGGACTCTGTCAGGACCCCCATCCTAAGTCACACCGATCTAGCTGTAACACTTCATATCACTTTGCGGCCTCACGCAAGGTATCCCCACGGGTGCCACCTTACCTGGCCCGGGACCGTTTGCGCATTTTGGCACACATATATGACAGTGTCGCTAGTATCCATATGACAGAGAACCCGGGCCGACATGGCTAGTTATAAACCAAAAGTGGCACTAAATTACAGAGACAGGCATCCATGACCCAGCAACGAACGTGTCGGTCATCAACGTATGAACCCAAGTCGTAGCAAGCTACATGGACTTAAAGGAACAACGCGTGACATTTACCCTAAGGGACAGACACAGGAACGAAGAAGGACACATGCCAGCCAGCCTACGTGTTCCGAGCAGTAGCAAGCTACCAAGGCTCAGTGGAAGCACTAGGAGGCATTTCCCTGTAAGAAAGGCTACCAAAACAAAACAACTAGGTGTCGGATCCCACACATACCAAGCATTTCAATCATACACACAATATGCTGAATATGTGCAAATGCAACATTGCATCACAACAGAACTCTATGACTCAAAGTACTTTATTTAAGAGGCTCCAAGAGCCATACATAACATATCCATACAGGTAGGGGTCACATGACCCAACACTCAAGTCATACAGTCAACAAGCACAAGCGGAAGCTGACATGTCCGAGTACAGACAACTTGGAAAATAAAACATGCTTGGTGTAGCCTGACTATCTACAAGGCCCTTCACAAGCTCCAGATCTCCGTCTGGGTAGCAAGCTACTCGTCGACGTCAACGTCTACGTAGAACCCATCAGAAGGGGCAGGGTTTTTCTCTGCAACAGTTATTAAGCAAACATGAGTACAAAGGTACTCAGCAAGTCTTACAACAGAACCTATCATACATGCAACATTATCAACAGGGGTAGTGGAGTTCATAGCAGAAAGTCAGCTTTGACTCTTGGCTAACCTATACAACAACTCTCAATAGATAGCAAGATATTACTACGTACACGAGTCCTCTACTCACCACAACAATACACCACCGAGGATCCTCTTCCGTCATCCTACGGTAGGGCCATCCACGGCACTCACACTTGTCTTGAGGCTTTTAGTAGTATCCATCAACTTGTCTATGAACTGTAAGAGTAATCAAGTAGTCCATACCGTGAACAACGGCTATTCGAATAGATTGGTAACCCTGCAGGGGTGTACTTCTCCACACACGCTTCCACCACTTATCGCCGTTTACTCGACATGTACTCGGCAACCTTCAAGCGGAAGCCCAGCGAGGGTGTCGGCCACGACCTGACTAACTACACAAGTCTCTCGTCCAGGTTTATCGCCTATTTGGGTTCCATCCGCGGGGAGATCCGGCCGGGATGTCGCTCACGGCCCCTAACGATGTGTACAGGGTTCCCGAGTCACCAAACGGGCAACCGGTACACCGTGCCACGTACCTGTCGCATCACAGCCCACCCCGAGGGTCAGCGCTGTGCACGACCACCAGTAAACTACAAACACCAGAAACTAGTTGCAACTCATGGACAGAGTACAAGGGCAGTTAATAAGACGGGAGGGCTTGGAGCGCCCGGAGCCCAATGCGTGGTAGTAACTATAACTTGAATCACACATACAGATCTCAGGTCCTGTAGACGGTTTCAATGAAACAACCCACCACGTACTCCTACATGGCCTTTCATCTATACCTTTACCAAACGTGTTCCACACTTCCCTCTCTTTACCGATATGATCATTTCACTCTGATCCATCACCCAGATGAACCAGACCTGACACAACTCTAAGCATAGCAGGCAACATAAACAAATAGCATGGTGGATCACACATCACATGGCTCAAACAACTCGTACACATGCTAGTGGGTTTCAACTATTTACTGTGGCAATGACAGGTCATGCAAGGGAATAGGGTTCAACTACCGCAGCAAGTAGCAGTTCACACGCTGTTGCCTTAATGCAGTAAAAGAGAGCAGGAGCGAGAAGATGGGTTTGTATCGGAATGATCAATGATTGCTTTCTTGACAGAGTGGTTGTCGGGTACTGCTCTTCAGTTGGATACGCAGAAGTATCCTCGGGAGCAGGACCTAACATGGAGAACATCGGCGATACAATCAATAAGCAAACAAATGCAACAATATGATGCATGCTCAAGATATGGCAAGATGCATGTATTTTGGGCTAATGCAACTACAAACAGAAGGGTTTGAGCCCATTTGAATCAATAATTCAAATTGAAACCCAAACTATTATTTATTTAAGTGCATTATCATGTTTTAATGTGAACAGCAAGGTTAACCTGCTCAAACATGCATGAAACCAGTGCCATTGGAAAGATTGGATTTTTCTGATCAATTTTCATATATAAATCTTTTCCATCTGAGCTACTGTTGAATTTATATGATTTTTTTGAAGTTTAAAGCATTTTTTGGAATTTCCTGAATTATTTTTAAATCAAATAATCCCAGAAAATCCTTTACTGCGTCAGCATGACATCATGCTGACGTCAGCCAGTCAACAGGGCGTCCAGGTCAAACCTGACCAGTTGGTCCCACTGGTCAGTCTCTCAGTACTAACTAAAAAGAGCTTAACACTAAACTAAAAGTTAACAGGGGCTGGGCCCCACATGTTAGTGGCTCACTAAACTAATGACAACAATTAGTACTTAATTAAAAACCTAAACTGAAATTAGTCAAGGCCGGCCCCACATGTCAGTGACACAGGGGGGTCCAGGCGTGGTCAAAACAGGTCAACCCCACCGGCGTCTCGCCGCCGGCGAGAGCCAGGACGGCGGCGCGGCTCGGAAACTGCGTTCCGATGACAAAATTAGCGGCAGAGGGCATCTACAGAGGGCTAGAGGAGTCACGCATCCAACGGGACAGGCCGGAGCAACTGGGGTGGCCGGAAACGACGGCGGCGACCTGAACGGCGGCGACCGGAGCTCGGGTGCCGATGAAAACTACGGCACAGGGCACCGGAGGTCCAACGGTTTGTTCCTACGGGTGCTACGAGCGCTCATGAAGACGACGGTCATGCGCATGGAGCCAATTGGGCACCGGAGCCTCGTCGACGGCGGGCTTGTGCGGCGGCGTGCTACGACGAGCAAGGGGGCGGCATCTACGGCGAGCAAACGGAGTGGGGAGGAGAGGGGTTTGACTCAGGAGCTCACAGGGAGGAGGATGAGATGCTCAGCGGGCTCGGGAAAGCACCGAGGTGGGTGCACGGTCGCCGGCGATATCCACGGCCGTAGGTTAAAGACGGCGACGGTGAGGGTGAAGTAGGGCTTCTGGCATCGTGTAGCTCGGTGCGGAGGACGAGGAGGACGAGGCGGAGCTCCTGGGCAAAACAGCTGGGCGAGAGAGGCACGGTGGCTACGGCGAACAACGTCGGTGGCGATGGTGGCGCTCGGCCACGAGGCGCGGAGCGAGGGAGACGAGGCAGGAAGAGAGGGGAGCGGTCGAGGGGGTCGAGGGGGTCTGCGTGGCGATGTCGAGGGCCATCCAGGGCGTCGGAGGGAGCAGCCAGGCAGGCAGGAGGTGGCCGGCGCGTCGGCGGCGCTCGCCACCGAGCTGCTTCGTGTGCTGGCACGGGTAGAAGACGGGCATGCCCCTGGTGGGATGGGCCGTCTGGGCCAGGCAGGTAGGTGGGCTCAGGTAAGTCTGCTTCTTCCTTTTTTTTCTATTTACTTTCTGTTTCATTTCTTTTGTAACTTTGTTGAATTAATAAAAATGCTAGAACATTTATATAGCTCATAAAACTAGTCAGGCCCACTGTATATAATATGAACAGTATGGAACATTTTAGTTTATGATTATTTGGGCACATAAAATATTTTATAGCATTTAAATGCCCAAATGCAAATACCATATGAATTAATCCAGAGACCTTGGATGTCCTAGAAAATTGTGCACCATTTTTGGCAGAGGTTTAAGACCAAGGCAGAAATGATGAACATTTTTGAAGGGCATTTTGGGTACATTGGAAAAGATTTTATCAAACCCTAGTTGTTAGAAGAGGGGTGCTGGGGTTTCTGTCATTCCCATTTCAAGTTTCTGTGGAAAGTAAACATGATGCACACTCTAGCTAGTCCTAATGCAAGCACTGACTAGGGATGTGACAACTCACCCCCACTCAAAAGAATCGCGTCCCGAGATTCGGGTTCCTCCGGAAAGAGGGTGCGGTACTCAAGTCGAAGACGATCCTCCCTTTCCCAAGTAGCTTCACTCTCGGAATGATGTGACCATTGAACCTTGAGAAACTTGATATTGTGACGTCGAGTGGTACGCTCGGTTTGATCAAGAATACGAACAGGGTATTCTCGATATGTGAGATTGTCCTGGAGATCAAGCGTTTCGTGGTCCACTCCGCGAATAGGATCTAAGAAGCAACGCCCTAGTTGAGAAACGTGGAAGACATCATGAACTCTGGAAAGGATCGGAGGTAGTTCCAATTGGTAGGCAACTTCTCCTTGTTTGGCAAGAATGCGAAAAGGACCGATGTAACGAGGGGCCAATTTGCCTTTGATACCGAAGCGATGGGTTCCCGTAAGAGGAGTAACCTGAAGGTAAGCCTTATCGCCGACTTCAAAAGTCACAGCCTTATGATGACTATCATATTGGCTCTTCTGGCGAGACTGGGCTGTTTTCAATTTCTCACGAACGATGCAAACTGCTCCTCTGCTTCCTGGATCATATCCGGACCAAAGAATTGTCTTTCCCCGGTTTCTGACCTATTAAGAGGTGTTCGACACCTTCGTCCATATAGAACTTCGAAGGGAGCCTTGCCCAAGCTGGCTTGATAACTATTGTTATAAGAGAATTCGGCAAATGGAAGACACTTCTCCCAGTCCATACTGAAAGAGATGACAGAGGCTTGAAGCATATCTTCCAGAATTTGATTGACTCGTTCCACTTGACCACTTGACTGAGGATGGAAGGCGGTGCTGAAAGAGAGATGAGTCCCCATAGCATTCTGGAAACTTTCCCAGAATCGTGAAGTGAAAAGACTTCCACGGACTGAGTTAATCTCCGACGGCACACCATGAAGTGATACTATCCGAGAGATATACAAGTCTGCTAGCTGGCTAGCGGTTATACTCTCTCGAACAGGTAGGAAATGGGCTACTTTAGAGAGGCGGTCGATAACGACGAAGATAGCATTATTCCCTTTCCTGTTCCTGGGAAACCCGGTAATGAAGTCCATACCGATCTTGTCCCATTTCCATTCAGGAATAGCTAAAGGTTGGAGGGTGCCAGTAGGCCGTTGATGCTCTGCTTTGACTCGACGGCAAACGTCGTAGTTAGCAATGAATTGAGCGATTTCTCTCTTCATCCTAGTCCACCAGAACCTCTGACGTAGGTCCTGATACATTTTGGTACTACCGGGATGAATCGTGATAGGAGATTCATGAGCCTCCTTAAGGATTAACTACCGTAGATGTTGGTTCTTGGGAACCACTAAACGGTTCTCGAAGGAAACAACACCTCTGTTATCAATGGAGAAACAACCTGCAACTCCTTTGTGAATGTTTCTCTTAATTCGGGAAATCCCTGTATCTTGCTTCTGGGCAGCTATGATTTGATCCATAAGGGTAGGTTTCGCCACCAAGGTGGAAAGGAATCCTTGAGGAACAATGTGAAGGTTAAGCTTACGAAATTCCTCGTGAAGAAGTGGTTGCCCTTGTTGTAACATTAGGTTGTTACAATAAGACTTACGACTTAGTGCGTCGGCCATGACATTGGCCTTCCCAGGGGTGTAGGTGATTCCTAAGTCATAATCACTGAGCAATTCAACCCAACGTCTTTGCCTGAGATTCAAATCTGGTTGGGTGAAGATGTATTTCAGACTTTGGTGATCAGTGAAGATTTCACAACGATTACCAAGAAGGTAATGTCGCCATGTTTTGAGTGCGTGGACTACAGCTGCAAGCTCTAGATCATGTGTAGGATAGTTATCCTCATGTGGACGCAACTGTCGAGATGCGTATGCGATCACTTGATGATCTTGCATGAGTATGCAACCTAGTCCTTGTCGCGAGGCGTCGCAGTAGATAATAAAGTCCTTAGAAAAGTCTGGTGGAACCAGTACGGGTGCAGATGTCAGGCGTCTTTTCAGTTCCTGAAAGCTGGACTCGCACTGTGGGGTCCACTCAAACTTTTTATCTTTCTTGAGGAGTTCAGTTAGAGGTTTAGCAACCTTGGAGAAATTCTCGACGAAGCGTCGGCAATAGCTCGCTAAGCCAAGGAAACTCCTAACTTGCTTGACCGATTCAGGGGGAGTCCAATCAAGGACGGCTTGAACTCGCTCGGGATTGACAGCAATACCCTTGCCAGAGATCACATGACCTAGATAGGTCACTTCCGGCAACCAGAATTCACATTTAGAGAATTTGGCATAAAGGCGGTGCTCTCGAAGTTTCGTCAATACCAGCCTTAGATGCTCAGCATGATCTTTCTTGTTCTTGGAGTAGATGAGTATATCATCGAGGTATACCACGACGAATTTATCCAAATACTTCATGAATATAGAATTCATTAGCCGGGAGAAGGTGGCTGGGGCATTGGTTAACCCAAAGGACATGACGGTGTACTCGTATTGGCCATAACGAGTAACAAAAGCCGTTTTAGGAATGTCCCCGTTCTTGATCTTGATTTGATGGTAGCCCAACCTCAAATCCATTTTAGAAAAGACTAAGGATCCAGCGAGCTGATCATACATGTCGTTGATGCTGGGGAGCGGATACTTGTTCTTTATGGTGACCAGACTGACAGGCCGGTAATCTACAACCATCTGTTCCGTTCCATCCTTCTTCTTGACGAAGAGGACGAGACAAGCCCAAGGGGAAGAACTAGGACGGATGAAACCCTTTTTCAAGGACTCATCGAGTTTTTTCTTAAGCTCAGCTAATTCTAAGGGTGCCATCTTATAAGGTCTCATAGAGATTGGGACAGTTCCTGGAATAAGATCTATCACGAACTCGACATCTCTGACAGGTGGAACAACTGGCAGTTCTTCTGGAAAAACATCCGGAAAGTCACGGACTACCGGAATACCTTCGAGTTCTGGTAGAGGGCTGGCATTAAGAGAGTAGAGCTGACGCTCAGCCATTCGGGTCAAGACATTGACTGTCTTGCCGGATGGGTGTGTAAGTTGAACGGTCCTAGTGTAGCAATCAATCTTGGCGTAATGAGTTGTCATCCGGTCCATACCCAAGATGATGTTTATGTCTGAGGACTTGAGAGAGATTAGTGATGCAAGGAAAACAAGTCTATCGACAAGAATTTCATTTCCATGGCTTACCCTAGAGGTTTGCCACTTTGAACTAGGAGTTTGAATAACCATGGAAGTGGGCATGTCACAAAAAGTCATGTTGTGCATTCGAGACTAGCTCTCAGATATGAACGAATTAGATGCTCCAGTATCGAAAAGAACAGATGCCGGATGGCAATTAACAAGAAGCGTACCAAGGACGACGTTAGGATCCTCATAAGCTTCCTCAGCAGAGACATAGTTGACATGACCACGTGCAGTGGGGATTGGCTTGACATAATTCACCTTGCCGGTTGGCTTACCACGGCCAACGGGTTTTCCTGGTTGGTTCTGAGGACACTCACACATGTAGTGCCCTGGTTCTCCACACTTGAAGCATGTCACAGTGCCAGTGCGTGGAGCAAAGTTGGTAGGTGGTCCTCCATAAGTCTTGGCAGGTGCATACTGTTGAGTTGGGCGAGGCGCCTCATAGGATGGCCTCGGTGTGTACTTGGGTGGCAGAGCAGTGTTAGGAACCCACACACGGCGCTTGTGAGAGCCAGAGCTAGATGAGGAACCAAAGTCACGAGGATGCTTGCGTGTGGCTTCGAAATCAGTCTGGCCCGTCTAAGCACTGATAGCTTTGTTCACCAACTTCTGGAAGGAAGTGCACTCATGTAGACGTAGATCTCGGCGGAGTTCAGGGCTGAGTCCCTTGCGGAACCTCGCCTGCTTCTTGGCATCAGTGGATACTTCCTCAGGTGCATAGCGTGCCATGTTGCCAAACTCGCGACTATAGCCATCCACTGTTAACCGGCCCTGAGTGAAATTGCAGAATTCCTCCCGCTTGCGATCCATGAGACCTTCCGGAATGTGATGTTCAAGGAATGCCTCACTGAACTCAGCCCAAGTAGTGATTTGGCCAGCAGGACGCATAGCCTCAAAGTTCTCCCACCAGAGACTGGTAGGGCCCACAAGATGGTAGGCGGCATAGATAACCTTGTCAGCTTCGGCCACACGGGCAGAGTGTAGCTTGTGGGTGATACTACGAAGCCAGTCATCCGCATCCAGAGGTTCGGTGGAGTGATGGAACTTCGGTGGGCACATCTTGATAAAGTCGTTGATTGACACCACGTCATTCCTCTGACGAAACCCAGTGTTCTGCTCTATGCGTTCTAGCAGATGGTTGGTCTCTCTCTTGTTCCGTTCTGCCTCGAGCATAACTTCAACCAAGGAGGGTGGCTAGGGAAGATTCTCATCTCTAGCCCCACTAGCCTCACCCTGCTCCTGAGCAGCAGGAGTGCTGCGAGTGTTGACCATCCTAGGAAAACAAAACAACGGTTTAGACAAGGATGGCAAAAACTTGACATAGGAGTGCAGAATGTAATGGATGACATGGAATGCAGAGATATTCATCCGTACGACATGGTAATATAGAAACTGCCATATATACACCAGTGGTCATACACACCATACATAGTTTAGTACAAGCCAAGGCTAAAGTACAACTGCGGTGAAAGACGATACATCCCATCAGAGGCATTCCAAGCTCCTATACATTATTTAACTACACCTCCGGAACTCAGTACACACTAAGTCATATTCCACAAGACGCGCAGGACTGTGGAAATACAACTACTACGATACTACTACTGCCACGATCTAGCTCAGACATTCCCGTAGTAATCTTCGTAAAGATTACCACCGTAGCCTGGAAGTGGAACAGATGGATCTTGAAACTCTCGAGCACTCGAAGGCTGTGGACCATAGGGACATGGATGTGGCCTCGGGCCTGATACTGGTGGTAACCGACGCCCACGTGGAGGTGTAATACCCCCAACGTCATGCCAATCCATACGATCAAGCAGATGAGTCCGCACGGGGTACAAATCCCGCATATCCAGATATCCGGCATGCACAGCAGGTGCAAGCCATGTCAAAGTAGTCCAGTGGGCGGCTCGAGTGTTATACAGCTCCATTCGGAGGGCACGGACCTCACGATCCCTATCCTCCAGCATCTGAACAGTAGTCTGAAGCAGTGGCTCCTCATGAGCAGCATCAGTATACAGACCAGTGTAGTAGCCTTCCTCTTCGGGAAGTGAGGCTGGCATGTAACAGAACTCAGTGTTCAGCAACAGGGCATGCCTAGCCCGGAGGATGGTCATCATCGAATAAGCGGCATCTTGCACTGCCATCTCGATGGTAACCCCGAGTCCATAAGACCAATGGATGGGGTCATTAGCTACGGGATATGAGGGGTATATCCGGACTGTGCAGAAATACTGACTCTGATTAAAATCCCGGTACTGTTCCTCCACGGTGTACTCAGGATACCAGCGGTAACCAGTCTCAGTCAACACACGGACTAACATGGCCGTGTGACCGGGCACATTAATGCACCGAGTCAAACGAACCACTTGGTGAGGTGTGCGGCCAGACATCTGAAACACGAAGTAATGCTAAGGCATTAGTGTTTCTGGAAGAAATCGGGCAGCATAACAATTGTAAATGTTCAAAAAAGATTTTGAGACATCATACAAATGATAGCATGGCCACTCAACAATATCATATCAAGGTTCCGGGTCCAACAAATCATCATACTAAAAGGGTAGAAACTGAACTGAGGCTTGAAACCAACAATCCTAAGAGTCTACAGATTAGTAACACGTGAACCTAGTAAGGATAAGAGGCCTAGTCCTAAATCCCCGTGGAAAGAATAGACTGACTCAGATCAGAAGGGCATAAGGTAAAGGAGTAAAAAGAGCCTTACGTTCCCTTCCACAATCAATTCCCCTACATATAACTAAGAATTTTTCTAGACTCAACATCGACCAGTTTGGCTTGAGAAACCTACAGGCAGTCCGGCTCTGATGCCAATGCTGTCAGGACCCCGATCCTAAGTCACACCGATCTAGCTGTAACACATCATATCACTTTGCGGCCTCACGCACGGTATCCCCACGGGTGCCACCTTACCTGGCCCGAGACCATTTGCGCATTTTGGCACACATATATGACATTGTCGCTAGCATCCATACGATAGAGAACCCGGGCCGACATGGCTAGTTATAAACCAAAAGTGGCACTAAATTACAGAGACAGGCATCCATGACCCAGCAACGAACGTGTCGGTCATCAACGTATGAACCCAAGTCGTAGCAAGCTACATGGACTTAAAGGAACAACGCGTGACATTTCACCTAAGGGACAGACACAGGAACGAAGGACACATGCCAGCCAACCTACGTGTTCCGAGCAGTAGCAAGCTACCAAGGCTCAGTGGAAGCACTAGGAGGCATTTCCCTGTAAGATAGGCTACCAAAGGAAAAAAACTAGGTGCCGGATCCCACACATACCAAGCATTTCAATCATACACACAATATGCTCAATATGTGCAAATACAACATTGCATCACAACAGAACTCTATGACTCAAAGTACTTTATTTAAGAGGCTCCAAGAGACATACATAACATATCCATACAGGTAGGGGTCACATGACCCAACACTCAAGTCATACAGTCATACAAGCACAAGCGGAAGCTAACATGTCTGAGTACAGACAACTTGGAAAATAAAACAGGCTTGGTGTAGCCTGACTATCTACAAGGCCCTTCACATGCTCCAGATCTCCGTCTGGGTAGCAAGCTACTCGTCAACGTCAACGTCTATGTAGAACCCATCAGAAGGGGCAGGGTTCTCCTCTGCAACAGTTATTAAGCAAACATGAGTACAAAGGTACTCAGCAAGTCTTACAACAGAACCTATTATACATGCAACATTATCAATAGGGGTAGTGGAGTTCATAGCAGAAAGCCAGCTTTGACTCTTGGCTAACCTATACTACAACTCTCAACAGATTGCAAGATATTACTACATATACAAGTCCTCTACTCACCACAACAATACACCACCAAGGATCCTCTTCCGTCATCCTACGGAAGGGCCATCCACGGCACTCACACTTGTCTTGAGGCTTTTAGTAGTATCCATCAACTTGTCTATGAACTGTAAGAGTAATCAAGTAGTCCGTACCGCGAACAACGGCTATTCGAATAGATTGGTAACCCTGCAGGGGTGTACTTCTTCACACACGCTTCCACCACTTATCGCCGTTTACTCGACATGTACTCGGCAACCTTCAAGCGGAAGCCCAGCGAGGGTGTCGGCCACGACCTGACTAACTACACAAGTCTCTCGTCCAGGTTTATCGCCTATTTGGGTTCCATCCGGCCGGGGTGTCGCTCACGGCCCCAAACGATGTGTACAGGGTTCCCGAGTCACGAAACGGGCAACCGATACACCGTGCCACATACCTGTCGCATCGCAGCCCACCCCGAGGGTCAGTGCTGTGCACGACCACCAGTAAACTATAAACACCAGAAACTAGTTGCAACTCCTGGACAGAGAACAAGGGCAGTTGATAAGACGAGAGGGCTTGGAGCGCCCGGAGCCCAATGCGTGGTAGTAACTGTAACTTGAATCACACATACAGATCTCAGGTCCTGTAGACGGTTACAGTGAAACAACCCACCACGTACTCCTACATGGCCTTTCATCGATACCTTTACCAAACGTGTTCCACACTTCCCTCTCTTTACCAATATGATCATTTCACATTGATCCATCACCCAGATGAACCAGACCTGACACAACTCTAAGCATAGCAGGCAACATAAACAAATATCATGGTGGATCACACATCACATGGCTCAAACAACTCCTACACATGCTAGTGGGTTTCAACTATTTACTGTGGCAATGACAGGTCATGCAAGGGAATAGAGTTCAACTACCGCAGCAAGTAGCAGTTCACACGCTGTTGCCTTAGTGCAGTAAAAGAGAGCAGGAGCGAGAAGATGGTTTTGTATCGGAATGATCAATGATTGCTTGCCTGACAGAGTGGTTGTCGGGTACTGCTCTTCAGTTGGATACGCAGAATTATCCTCGGGAGCAGGACCTAACACAGAGAACATCGGCGATACAATCAATAAGCAAACAAATGCAACAATATGATGCATGCTCAAGATATGGCAAGATGCATGTGTTTTGGGCTAATGCAACTATAAACAGAAGGGTTTGAGCCCATTTGAATCAAAGATTCATATTGAAACCCAAACTATTATTTATTTAAGTGCATTATCATGTTTTAATGTGAACAGCATGGTTAACCTGCTCAAACATGCATGAAACCAGTGCCGTTGGAAAGATTGGATTTTTCTGATGAATTTTCATATATAAATCTTTTCCATCTGAGCTACTGTTGAATTTATATGATTTTTTGAAGTTTAAAGCATTTTCTGGAATTTCCTGAATTGTTTTTAAATCAAATAATCCCAGAAAATCCTTTACTGCGTCAGCATGACATCATGCTGACGTCAGCTAGTCAACAGGGCGTCCAGGTCAAACCTGACTAGTGGGTCCCACTGGTCAATCTCTCAGTACTAACTAAAAAGAGCTTAACACTAAACTAAAAGTTAACAGGGGCTGGGCCCCACATGTTAGTGGCTCACTAAACTAATGACAACAATTAGTACTTAATTAAAAACCTAAACTGAAATTAGTCAACGGCCGGCCCCACATGTCAGTGACACAAGGGGGGGTCCAGGCGTGGTCAAAACAGGTCAACCCCACCGGCGTCTCGCAGCCGGCGAGAGCCAGGACGGCGGCGCAGCTCGGAAACTGCGTTCCGATGACCAAATTAGCGGCGGAGGGCATCTACAGAGAGCTAGAGGAGTCGCGCATCCAATGGGACATGCCGGAGCAGCTGGGGTGGCCGGAAACGACGGCGGCGACCTCAACGGCGGCGGCCGGAGCTCGGGTGCCGATGAAAACTACGGCACAGGGCACCGGAGGTCCAACGGTTGGTTCCTACGGGTGCTACGAGCGCTCATGAAGACGACGGGCATGTGCACGGAGCCAATTGGGCACCGGAGCCTCGTCGACGGCGGGCTTGTGCGGCGGCGTGCTACGGCGAGCAAGGGGGCGGCATCTACGGCGAGCAAACGGAGCGGGGAGGAGAGGGGTTCGACTCAGGAGCTCACAGGGAGGCGGATGAGATGCTCAGCGGGCTCGGGGAAGCGTCGAGGCGGGTGCACGGTCGCCGGCGATGTCCACGGCCGTAGGTTGAAGACGGCGACGGTGAGGGTGAAGCAGGGCTTCTGGCGTCGTGTAGCTCGGTGCGGAGGACGAGGAGGACGAGGCGGAGCTTCTGGGCAAAACAGCTGTGCGAGAGAGGCATGGTGGCTACGGCGAACGGCGTCGGTGGCGACGGTGGAGCTCGGCCACGAGGCGCAGAGCGAGGGAGACGAGGCAGGGAGAGAGGGGAGCGGTCGAGGGGGTCGAGGGGGTCTGCGTGGCGACGTCCAGGGCCATCCAGGGCATCGGAGGGAGCAGCCAGGCAGGCAGGAGGTGGCCGGCGCGTCGGCGGCGCTCGCCACTAAGCTGCTTCGTGCGCTGGCACGGGTAGAAGACGGGCATGCCCCTGGTGGGCTGGGCCGTCTAGGCCAGGCAGGTAGGTGCTCAGGTAAGTCTGCTTCTTCCTTTTTTCTATTTACTTTCTGTTTCATTTCTTTTGTAACTTTGTAGAATTAATAAAAATGCTAGAACATTTTTATAGCTCATAAAACTAGTCATGCCCACTTTATATAATATGAACAGTATGGAACATTTTAGTTTATGATTATTTGGGCACATAAAATATTTTATAGCATTTAAATGCCCAAATGCAAATACCATATGAATTAATCCAGAGACCTTGGATGTCCTAGAAAATTGTGCAACATTTTTGGCAGAGGTTTAAGACCAAGGCAGAAATGATGAACATTTTTGAAGGGCATTTTGGGTACATTGGAAAAGATTTTATCAAACCCTAGTTGTTAGAAGAGGGGTGCTGGGGTTTCTGTCATTCCCATTTCAAGTTTATGTGGAAAGTAAACATGATGCACACTCTAGCTAGTCCTAATGCAAGCACTGACTAGGGATGTGACAGAAGCGTGGAGGCGCGGCCCGCTTACTGGACGGGGCCGAGGCACGGTCGTCTAGGCGTCCACTCCCCACGATCACGGGGTGGGGAGAGGTCGCCTCACCTGTCCTTTCGGTCCTGCACATTCACCACATGCCTCCCATGCGTTCGAGGTGGCGAGCGGTGGAGGTGGGAAACCGAGCCGCCGCTGGTTGGGGCGGCGGGTCGGTCCCGGCCCCCCTCGCCTTCTGCTTCTTGATTGGCCGAGCGGGGCTGTCGAGCTCCAGCCCCGCCCCTTTATAAAGGGCGGAGGGAGGGGACAGCGCCCCGCACTCCTCCATCTTCTTTCTCCTTCAACTTCTGCTCCTCTCTTCTGTCCGCCATGAAGAGAGAAAACCTCGGCTCCTCAACGGTGGCGGCGAGGGTCGCTGCTCGACAACGCGTCCCCCCTTCTCCTGCACCTGCGGCGGCCGAACCGGCCACGAGGGGATGAGGGTGGGGGCGGGGCCGTGGGCGAGGCCGGGGTGCTCGGGGAAGAGGAGGATGGGGCGGCCCGCCGGTCTCGTCCCCGCGAGCAGCTCCTCCTCCAGTGGAAGGTCATGTTGGAGATGACCCCTGTGAGTTCTTCATTAGGATGCGGGGGTCGCCGCGCCGTCGCCTTGGTCTCCCGACTCCATTTGCGCGGGAGATGGAGGCGAATCCGCCGGAATCGCTGCGGCTGCACATGAGGGGTTGTGGGATCAGTGGCACACGGGCCCGCGTCGACTTCCCTGCCCCTCATGTGATGTATCTTCGCCAAGGGTGGAAGAGGTTTGCTCGCATCCACAGCCTGACGGATGGGCTCACCCTCCACTTCAAGTTGATGGAGGACGGCCACCTCTCTGTCAAGGTCTTCGGGCACCTCGGGACTCGTGCGAGGTGCTGCATGGAGAGATGCTCTGATGACGAAGACTCCTCCTCGAACGAGGGTGACGGGGAGGACAGCGATAGCGACGACGAGGGCGGTGGATGGCAGGATGATGGGTCCGACTAGGTGTCGGGCGCCGCTCCTGGTGGCACCGGCGACCCCATCATCCGCGTCGCCGGCTCCTTGAACTTGTCGGGGCGGTCTCCTTAGCGGCTGGCTAGGGAGGCTACGGAAGAGGAAGAGGAAGAAGGCGGGCGGCAAGGTCGTCATGTCGGAGTACACGGGAACCGACACCTTCGTCACGTACTGACGTCATGTCGCCTCGTCTTCGAGCTCTACCTCCGGCGCCGTCATCACCGTCCAGCCCTTGGGAGGCCGCCGAGATGCCTTCTCGGTGTCTTCTGCCACCCGTAGCTCGCCTAGGAGCCCCTTTTGCCCTTCTCGCCTCCTTGACCTACCTCCTGAGGAGAGGGACAAGAAAGGCATTACGGGCATCTTATCTCTTTTTAGTCTGTAAGCCTTCGGGCATCTGTTAAGTTTAAAACTTGTAATCCCCTTATTCATGTTTTTCATTCCCTATGGACTGTACCTGAATGGAATGTTTTTAATGAAAAAGGAATGTCTGCCGGGTCGTTTGTTCGTAGGTGAAAACCCACAACAGGGAATAAATCCCTGATATCCTTAAGATAAACATTTTCTCACCCGGCAACAGGCCCTACCGTTTCCCTACTTCGCTCGACCTTTCTCACGCCCTTGGCGGAGGCAAGGATGAAGCGGGCTCAGGCACCTCGTTTTATCCTTCTGCTGCCGCGACTACGACCAAACCTAGTCCCAGGAACGATCCTTAGGGCCTAGAGTTATGGGAGCACGGTAGCTTAAGGAAAAGAACGAGGTTTCACATACCTCAGTCCATAATGGAATGCATGATAGGGATAAAGGACTTATCTGAAGCTGCAGCCCCCAACAACCCTGGTATGCCGTGGTCGAATTCTTGCCCTTGCAGCCTCCGGCAACACTGGCTTGCCGGGGCCTGGGCACTGGTTCGTTCTTCTTTCCTTCCTCCAGGTGGCTTCGGCAAGGATGTCTGCGCGTCCTGTGAACTAAGGAAGACAGAGGAAAGACAAAGACTCGACCTCTATGCTAGGGGTTAGCCGCTGCTAAGCACTATCAACCCTAACCAAGGACGAGACTCGACTCAGCATGCATGCTATAACTTAGGGCGCGAGCGCTTCATTTATTTATGCTCAGGGTTTGCGCCTAGCTTTGTACAAAGGGTTACTTGCCTTGTCGGCAAGGCTCGTACAAAAGGGTGGCTTGCCGGGAGGCCCGGCAAGCCGCGCCTTATGGGTAAAACTTGCGAAGATGCTCGATGTTCCAGGAATAACTCACCGGAACGGCATCCTCGGTCTCTAGGCGGACAGCGCCAGGCCTAGTGACTCGTATTACCCAATAAGGGCCTTCCCACTTTGGCGTCAACTTCGTATTCCTGGCCGATTGAACGCGCCGGAGAACAAGGTCGCCTTCCTCAAAGCTTCGGGCACGGACCTTGCTGCTATGATAGCGACACAAGGCTTGTTGGTAGCGCGCTGCTCTCACAGCCGCCCGAAGACGATCTTCCTCAAGGAGCATTGCGTCGTCTTGTCGCAATTGCTCTTGCTCAAGCTCATCATAAGCGAGCACTCGAGGTGACCAGTATATGAGTTCCATGGGGAGAACTGCTTCTGCCCCGTATATCAGGGCAAAGGACGTCTGGCCGGTGGCTCGATTTGGCGTCGTCCTGATCGACCAAAGAACCGCCGGCAATTCATCAATCCAGCGCTTCCCGCTCTTGTGCAGCCTTGCTGCCGTGGTCTTGGGTATATTGCATGAAGGTGCGGCTTGTAAACTGCGTGCCGTTGTCGGTGATGATCCTGTTGGGTACACGAAAACGGCACACCAGTTCCTTGAAGAACTTGACGGCTGACTGAGCTGTGACCTTCCTTACTGCCTCCACCTCTGGCCACTTTGTGAACTTGTCGATTGCAATGTACAAGTACTCAAAGCCCCCGGCGGCGCGGGGAAGGGGCCTAGCCCCCAGACCGAGAAGGGCCAGGAGAGAGGAATGGTTTGAAGGGCTTGAGCTGGTTGATGAAGTTTCTTTGAATGGAATTGGCACGCTTCAAACCTGGTGACCAGCGCCGCCGCATCCTGGAGGGCAGTGGGCCAGAAGAAGCCTTGCCGGAATGCCTTGCCGGCAAGGGCTCTCGACCCTATGTGGGATCCACATATGCCTCCATGTATCTCTTCCAACAGCTCCAGTCCTTCCTCTCGAGGGATGCACTTCAATTTCACACCATTCGGTCTCCTTCTGTACAGGACGTCATCGACGAACTGGTACACGGCAGACCGATGGGCTACTTTCTCCGCTTCTTCCTGCTCCTCAGGAAGTTCCCCAGTCTGAAGGAATCGGACGGTATGCTACGCCCATGCTGGACCCTGGGGCTCGACGGCGAGGACTAAAGGCATTTCCTCCGCCAAGGGAGTGGCCATCTCGACGGCAAAAGCTTGACGCTCCGCCGGAGTTAGCCCTCCGGTGGCGAGCTCAGTGTCCCCGGCAACATCCTTGCCGGCGGCTCCGGGGAGCTCGGCGTAAAAGTACTTGCCGGGCCCTGACTTCCTCCTCTTGTTCTGCTCTATTGATGGATCAACGGATGGCTGAGAAAGCTGGAGCACAAAGGTACCTGGTTCCACAGGTAGCTTGAGGGCAGCGCGCTTTGACAGGTAATCGGCGATGCCGTTCTCTGCTCGGGGAACGTATTCCGCCTGTATACCGTCAAAGCGCTCTTCCAACTTTCTCACTTCATCGACGTAGGCCCTCATCAACGGGCTCTGGTAATCCTTGTTGACTTGTTTGACGACAAGCTGCGAGTCGCCCCTGACAATGAGCTTCTTGATTCCGAGGTCCGCCGCGATCCTAAGACCAGTAAGCAGCCCCTCGTACTCGGCAGTGTTGTTCGTCGATACCTCCCTAGGGAAGTGCATCTAGACCACATACTTGAGGTGCTCTCCAGTGGGCGCGACCAGCAGTACGCCAGCCCCGGCGCCCAGTAAAGAGAAAGCCCCATCAAACGTGATGCTGCCATGAACATGGCCAGTGCTGGGCGGCCAAGGATCCCGTTGTAAGGCAGGGGGATCTTGGCAACATCGAACACGATCCTCTCTGTCCTGTAGTTCAGATCACTCCCAAAAGTCACGGGCAGCGTGACTTTCCCCTTTGGTTGACTCCTCCCTTGGCTGACCCCCGGAAACGTGCCCGTCTCCTTGAGGTCTCCATCAGGAACATGCAGCTTCTCGATCACGGTGGGCGAAAGTAGGTTCATACCGGCCCCGCCATCAACCAGCATCTTTGTCACCTTGAGGTTGCGTATTGTCGGTGAAACCAACAATGGCAAGCACCCGACCGCAGTAGTGCGATCAGGGTGATCCTCGGCGTCAAAGATGATAGGTGTGCTGGACCATTTCAGCGGCTTTTGGGCACCGGACGATGGCTCTGCCGTAATAATCTCACGCGCCCACTGTTTAAGCTGGCGGTGAGAAGCATGCAACGAGGCACCACCATCGACACACATGGCATCCGTAGCCTTCTGAAACTCTTGGCCGCCATACTCGTCGTCCTCTTCGTGATCGTCGTCTTCAGGTCTTCTGTCGCGGCCCCGGGCGGGCCTTTCCTGTTGTTTCTCCTTGCCGTGACGGCCTGCTTGGCCGTCACGCTTCTTGCTGGATCCCTCAGCACTGTCTTGGCCCTTCTCCTTGTCCCGCCTCTCGTATTCAGCCCTTTGCTTCTCAGCAAGGAGCTCATCCTGGTGGCAGTCCTGGAGATCATGGCCCTTGGTGCGATGGATCTTGCAGTATTGCTTGCCGGAGTTTCCTGGCTTCTTGGCAGCCGCCAAGACCCGATAGGCGACACACCCGGCAATTTCTTTGACAGGGTCACCCGCCTTGGTTTTCTTGGCGGAGCCGGTGTCATCATATCCCTCGACGGCAAGCACGGCCTTCCCCTTGCGCTTCCTCTTACGGTTCCAGCCCTTCTTCGCTGGAGCGGCAGTATCCTCGTCCGAGGAGTCGGTTTCCGCACCAGCGCTTTCACCGGGGTACTTCCTTCCCTCTTCAGCCCGGGCACATCTGTCGGCAAGAACGTAGAGTTCTGCCACATCCTTCACCTTGGTCATCGCCATTTCTTCGCGCATCTTGCGGTTGCGCACGTTCTGGTGGAACGCACTAATGATGGCGGCAGGGTGAACATCGCGGATATTGTACTATACCCGGCTGAATCTCTGTATGTACTTGCGCAGAGTCTCGCCTTCCTTCTGGGGTATGACATGCAGGTCACTCGCTTGGCCATGGGCTTGATGGCCTCCGGTAAAGGCGCCAACAAACTCATGGCACAAGTCGGACCAGGAGGAAATAGAGTCTACTGGCAAGTGCATCAACCACGACATGGCGTTAGGTTTAAGAGCTAACGGAAAGTAATTCGCAAGCAGCTTATCGTCGCGGGCCCTGGCAGCTTGCATCGCGATGGTGTAGATGCTGAGGAACTCCGACGGGTGGGACTTTCCGTTGTACTTCTCGCCAACGTCAGGTTTGAAGGTGCGGTGAGATGGCCACTAGAACTACCGCAGCTCACGGGTGAAAGCTAGACAGCCTACCTCGTAGGGTAGACCTCCAGGGCTTTCCGGTGCTGGGCGGTCTGCAGCAGGCCTTGCTCGCCTGTCTGACTGGTGGCGCGTTCCGCGCCGGCGCTCGATGGTGGTTCGAGCGTCCTCATGAGCTCGCTCCTGAAGAACTTCACCCTGGTCGTCGTAGGTCCGTGGGTCGGACGATGCTATAGAGATGGCGTCGCCCGCGACATCTCGACGGGTCGACGCACGCGGCACTGGGCGAGGCGGAGGCGGATGCACCGTAGCCACGGCGCTGCCGGCTCTCCCGCCGCCGTTGCGTGGGACCCCATCGTAGCGTCGGCCTGGAAGCTCCGCTGGATTTAGGTCATCCCTGTTGGCGACTGCGACAAGGCTTCGGATAGTGGCTCTCCATTCGTCAATTTTCCCCGTAACGGAAGGAAAGTTGAGGAGCAACTGCGCGCGCGCCAAAGCTTCGGCTGGTGTCAACGGTAGTGAAACCTGCATGGACCATGACGCGCTTTGACCCCTGACCGTGTCAGGGGGAGCTCCATCATGATCCCGCGGTTGCCTAACGTCTCCACCAGCGCTTTGGCGGGCGGGCAGGTCTTCTACGTCCCGGGAGTGGCGCTCGGGGCCCTTCCCATGGCGACGTCCGGGATCTTCGGGGAGACGACGCCGTCCGTCACGCGCTACTTGAGAAGAGCGCGCTATTGGCGCCGGCGTGGGAGTTCTGGAGGCCCTTGCGTCGCCTTCGAGTGATGCAGCCGTGACCCTGGAAGGCCCTGCGCCACCCGCGGAGGGTCGGGCTCCATCCTTGGAACTGGCGGTGTGTGGCCCGTCACCAGGCGCACAAATATCGCCACCTCCCAAACTCCGGCTTTCGGGATGGCGTTGGTGTTCGCGAGCTGCGCCCCGAGTCCTTTCCCCGACTGGTCCGCTGCTCGCCCGCGTCGGGACAGGCTGTCCGGCTTCCGACTGGCCAACCGCCACCGTCTTCTTCTTCTTGGGCGCCATGACGATGCAGGAGCGCCGAACTAACCGCTAAAGCCGATTCTCACAACTGCGCCTCCCCTACCTGGTGCGCCAAAGATGTCGGTGTATTTGGATCGACACCCATGGGATCACAAGAATCCCTACTACGGTTGCGGGGCGCGGGGTTGAGAGAAGAGCGGATCTACCAGTCAGGACACGGTTCCTTTACCCAGGTTCGGGCCGCAAAGATGCGTAAAACCCTACTCTTGCTTTGGTGGATTATATGTTGGTGTTCTTCAGCTAGTGAGGAGCTCCAAGAGGGTCGCGAGCAGTTCCAAAAAGCCGAATCCCTCTCCTGGTCGCCTCGGGCCTCCTTTTATAGGAAAAAGGGGCTGCCACAGTTGCACACAGGAGGTGGGAAGGGTACAGTGATGCGAGGTTATCCCTCGCATTACAGGACAAGGTGCATTTAATGCGCCCAGCTTAGGTGTCCTTGCTTTGTCGGGGATGGGGGGAAGACGTTCGTCTTGTCCGTCGCTGCCCCTCCTCGTGTCGACACACGGCCTGGCTAGCAGTGCCTGAGGCGCCATGTAGGCAGACAGGCAGCTGAGGTGGCGCAGCGGCGGGTCTCCATGAAGATCTATGGGTTGCCACGCAAGAGCCCGTCCAGCTGGTCGGGTCGGTGGAAACCCAGTTGGTGTGGGTCTGACAATGGTCCCGCGGGTGTCTTTGGCAAGGGCCTTGCCGGGGCTCCGGCAAGGGTCCCGCCATGGTGCCTCCAGTCATCCCCGGCAAGGTGCTTGCCGGGGGCCTTGTGGTTCTCCTTGGCTGGAATCCCGCCAAGGTTCGTCGTCTTCTTAACTTGCGTCTGATCTTGAATGTCTTCACAAAGATCTGCATGCCACCACGGGGATATCTCCCGAATCCTTGTCCCATGGGGGCGGTGGACTCAAGGGTGATTCGCTCTGTAGGCGCGGGGCGAGCTGTCGCGGCAAGGGTCTTGCCGGGGCTGCCAGTGCTAGCCCCGGCAAGGATCTTGCCGGGGAGAGCCGCTTCGTCCCTTTGCTCTTTGTGGTCTTGTTCTTGGTGTCGCTCTAGTCTCCATCGAGCTTCGGTCTTTCCCCAGCTCGCCACCCTCGCCATGCTTGGTGTGGTGGTGTCGTGGCTCAGACTACCCGTGCACAGTCATAGGGGTACAAAAATTGTACCCCTCCTTTTGTACACCGACACCCTAAAATTATTGTATAATTATGAACAAACATTAACCACTGTATGCTATCACAATTCTATGACCCCAAGTTAAGGAGGCTTCAACCAGAATTCAAACATATGCAAATAATGAAGTTATAACAGCAATCTGTGAAAACAGGACAGTCTGTAGTAATCTGAACATTAACCATACTTATGTAACACTCAAAATTATGGAAAAAATAGGAAAAAACAACAATTTGTATGACAAGACTTTTCAAAAAGTTTCAGTTCGTTTCGACGTTCAAGTAAAAAATGTAAAATCGCGCTCTACAGCCAAAGTTTCTGTTTTTGCACCGCACAAACCAATAAGCAGTTTAATAATCCTAAGGAAACTCTTTGCACATTACTTTCATAATACAATGGAATTTTACAATGGGATCATTATTTTTGTTGAAAAGTTTCGGTAATTCAAGATTTGCAAAGTTTCCATGGGCATGAACAAAGTTCAAGGAGCTCCCCCATTTCAACGGTGCTCGTCCTTCTTACTTTCACTTTACTTTTTGAAAAAAATTTAGGTTCCCCTCTTTATTATTTTTTGTTTTTAAACTTTATAACAGCACACAACAGAAATAAATGACTCTCTAAAACTTTCGTGTTGTCTCCCTGGCAGCACTTTCTTTAAAGCCATTAAGCTAGGCATATGGTGCTTAAGTAATGGATCCACCTGGATCCCAAGGTATATCAAAGCCAATTTTAATTAGCAATGATTTGGCATTTAGTAGTGAGCACAAAGTGATAAGTGTCATGAAAAAACGAAGTCTAACTCTCTTCCTATGCATATGCATGTCATACAAGAACAATTCATGCACATCAAGTAAAGGCCAATGCATAGTATAAGCAGTTTCTTGCAATTCTATCGTGTTGGAAACTTAGAGAGGCAGAGATATAGTTTCTCTCTCATAATAATTGCAAGTAGGAGCAGCAAGCACATGCATATTATACTCATCAAAATCATCATGTGTAATGGAAAAAGGCAACCCATCAATATAATCCTTAATAAGTGCAAACTTCTCCGATATAGTGTAGTTTGGAGAATTCAAAAAGATAATGAGACTATCATGTGTGGGTGCAATAGCAACTATCTCATGTTTAACATCAGGAACTATAGTAAGTTCATCTCCATAGGCATAATTCATATTGGCATCTTGGCCACAAGCATAGGAAGCATTATGAAAAAGATATATTTCAAAAGAATCAATGGGATCATAACAATCATCATAGCATTCATCCTTCGGTAAGCATGAAGGGAAATTAAACAATGTATGAGATAAAGAGTTACTCTCATTAGAAGGTGGGCACGGGTGATCAATCCGCTCTTCCTCCTTTTGTTCTTCGCTCTCCTCCTCATATTTTTCATACAATGAGCTCACAATGTCATTAATTTCTTCTTCCATAGACTCCTGCAAAATATTAGTCTCTTCTTGGAAAGCGGAGGAGTCCTCAATATATGGTTTAACATAGGAATTAGAAGCATAATTATCATAACAATATTTAAATATGGCAATATGTTCAGATTTGTAAAGAGTAGCATCATACTTTTTAATCAAAGAAGCAATTTCATAAGCACCCTGAAAAGCAACAAATTCTTCAATTTGTTGAACATCATAGTAACTATAAACACCCTTAGCACACAAAGATACGATTCCATTATCACTAAACTCTCATTGGTAGGGAAGGTGTTTCTTAGGGTCTTCGGAACAACAAGTAAAATCATATATTTCACACAAATTCCAAGCATAACATTGCAAACGTTGAATTTGATCCGGTAAAAGTTTCCCTTCTTGACATAAGCGGTGTCGCACATAACAAGCATGCTCATCTAAATATTTTCCCTGAACTAAGCTAGTTGGGGTTTCAGCACGAGCACATAGGGATCGAAGATGATTCAAGTAAAAAGCTTCAGGAGTGTGATAGATTTTGAGTGGTTCTTCAACCATTGGTTCAGTAGGTACCGCTATTTTTTTGGTATTTTGCGTTTCCTATCCATAACTAAAGATAGAAAACAACTTAGAAAAGCAAATAAAATGTACTTAGTGATAAAGCAAACAAGCACACACGAGAATATTCACCCCACGCTATTGCTCCCCGGCAACGGCGCCAGAAAAAGGTCTTGCTAACCCACAAGTGTAGGGGATCAGCTGCAGCCTTTTTCGATAGGTAAGAGTGTCGAACCTAACGAGGAGCTAAAGGTAGAACAAATATTCCCTCAAGTTCTACCGACCACCGATACAACTCTACACACGCTTAACATTTACTTTACCTAGAACAAGTATGAAACTAGAAGTACTTTGTAGTTTTTGTGGGATAGGTTTGCAAGAATATAAAGAACACTTACATAAATACTAGGGGTTGTTAAGGTAAATAAGGAATAAAGTTAGTGATAGCGAGAGTGGAAAAGTGGTGGTAGGAGTTGCGAAATTGCCCCTAACTAATTGACTACGTTACTAGACCGATATCAAGTTTTATGTGGGAGAGGCCAGTGCTAGCATGTCATCCCTTACTTGGAATTCTATGCACTTATGATTGGAACTACTAGCAAGCATCCACAACTACTAATGTTCATTAAGGTAAAACACAATGCTAGTATTAAGATATATTGGTCCCCCTTCCACCCCGTATGCATCAATTTCTACGCTAGGTTGAAGCTTATGTCACTCTTGCCCTCTAATACGTAGTCCTATCAACATAAAACTAACCCTATGGTGTGATCCATGCATGCGCTCATATGATGGGGACCAAAGGACAACAACATAACCAAAAGCAAATTAAATCAATCATAACAATTCACCAATCACCGATAGGACAACGAAAATCTACTCAGACATCATAGGATGGCAACACATCATTGGATAATAATATGAAGCATAAAGCCATGTTAAAGTAGAGGGTACAACGGGTTGCGGTAGAGTGGACCGCTGTAGATAGATGGGGGAAGGTGATGGAGATGTTGGTGAATATGACGGAGGTGTTGGTGTAGATCGCTGTCACACGATGATGGCCCCGGTGGCGTTCCGACGCCACTGGGAGAGAGGGGGAGAGAGCCTCCCTCCTCCTTCTTCTTACTTGACCTTCTCCCTAGATGGGAGAAGGGTTTCCCCTCTGGTCCATGGCCTCCATGGCGGCGGAGGGGGAGAGCCCCTCCGAGACTGGATCTGTCTCTCTGTTTCCGTGTTTCCAGGTTCTGGCCTTCCACTGTTTCTTAAATTCCCGGAGATCCGTAACTCCGATTGGGCTGAATTTTGGACACGATTTTTATCCGAATATTAGCTTTCTTGCGGGAAAAGAAGGGTACCAACCGCCTTACGAGGTGGTCACAAGCCCAGGGCGCGCCCCTCACCCTCGTGGGCCACTCGGGCATTGTCTCATGTTGATTCCACTTCCCAAAATTCACATATATTCCAAAAATATCTCCGTTCGTTTTTACCCCGTTTGGACTCCATTTGATATGGATATTCTGCGAAACAAAAAAAAATGCAACAAACAGGAACTGGCACTGGGCACTGAATCAATATGTTAGTCCCAAATATAGTATAAAAAGTTGCCAAAAGTATATGAAAGTTGTAGAATATTGGCATGGAACAATCAAAAATTATTGATACGATGGAGACGTATCAAGCCCCGTAGGGTGTGAGAGCATTTTGGAGAGGAGACCCCCCCGGTGTATGTAAATTAAGGTTCTTCCTTTATGCTGGACCTAGAACTTGGCTTCCGGACTAGTGAGCCCCAGAGCAGGGTCGTGGCTAAGACTCACCTTGATCCCAGCAGGCCTTGGGTGTGTCCAGAGGCGGCTGGTGTCTCTTCCTCCCGAGGGGAGACTCTTGGTGGCCCACCAGGTTTTAGGCCTCTTGAGGGGCCCGCTGATTCACCCGAGGAAGCCTCGCGAGGAGCGAATGTCAGGTTATGGCAGGGCGTGCGAGTGGTGACGCCATGGCGATGGTACTCCTAATCATGGGGTGCTCCCCGCCGCTCGGGCTTGCTCGAGCGGGGTTGATGTGCCTATACTACACCCAGTTCCGCCTCTGAGGTGCTCGCTAGGGGAGGGGTAGCAAACACGAGCCTCGAAAAAAAGCACGCAACCAAAACGCAAGAAATCAACCCGAACACGAGAAGATTCACCCCAAGCTTGGCAGAAAAAGAGACTCCAAGTTCAATTCAAAAAGTGTGGAGAATTGAGTTACAAAAAAGGGGACAAAAGCAAATGGCCACGTCCGGGACCTAGCTAGTCTTCTTGTCTTCCACCAGCACGGAGCTAAATGCATTCACTCGCTGTGAGCATAGTCATTGGAGGACTGTGTCGAGGGCCAGCGCGGACCATGGTGCTTACACTAGTACGTGGGTGGGAGCCCCCGAGGCCCGAGGGCGGCTCTTTGGAGACTCCGTGGCATGTACAGGCCCACTCATTATTACGTGAGAGTGTCACGGGCAGAGACCTTCACTGGCGTGAGCCTTGCTTCATATCGCCAGACAAGGGCCCCGCCCTGCGCCACCCCCGACCACCGTTGGGGCGTCCGGAAACCAGGACGAGACCAAGGGGCAAGGGGGATGCTAGCGGTGCCCTCGGCGACCACGGGCCCTCTACCAGGGGGAGGGCCCACCGGCGCCTACCTGGCAGATGACCTACCTTTGTGAAGTGCCTTGCTCCATGCGATGCGGGGAAGGCCCTGGCTCCGGGCTCCTCCCGCGTAGCCCCCAGAGTGCCACTCCCGCCTGGAGCAGAGCCGCCGATGTTGGGTCTCGGACCACCACCGCGGGCTGGTTCTCCTGCAACCCATGGTTAATGTACGCCTGCTCCCGATATACTGGTTGTACCCTGCCATCATCGTCGCTGAAGGGGTCTGTGAAGCCTTCGGGCGACTCACGGGAGGTCTCCGTTTCGGGCGCTCTGTCGTCCCATCCTGGCCCAGGGAACGACAAAGGGCCTTCCCTCGGCGAGTACTCCAGGTTCAGCATGCACGGCATGTGGGCCTCTACGGTTGCCCCACCAGAGCCATCACCTGGGTGCCTCGTGCCTGGAGCCACTAACCGTGGCACATGGCCCCGGAGCCCGCCAGGTGGCATCTCGACGTGTCCTCACAGCAAACTGCCTGCTGCTGCCACTTTTTGCGATGGCGCTGCTGAGGTAGGGCAGGCTGTTCCAGTGTCCATGTGGACGCTGTCTGGACATCCTAGCACTCCAGGGGACGCACGTGCTCGCCGGGGCCTCGCGCGCGCTTCCTCCACAACCTGAGGCGTGGGCATAGAGCAGAAAGGCGACGTACCTCTGCAGGCTGCATCCAGTAGTTCGGTGACATGCTCCAGCAGCACATCACAGCCGCCCTCAGCCAACCTGCATCATAGCAGCTCTCGCGCCATGATGAGCGCGGCCCGCATGTTCGCCTGCTCCCGCCAGGTGTGTGGCGCCGTTGATGCAGTGTAGTTTGAAGACCGCGCGGCAACGCGCGCTATGGTGTGAGGGCGGAGGGCGCCGGTCCATGCCGCCCGCGTCCTGCGGTGTTGGGTGGCGTGTGGGCAGCCTGGAGCACGGTGTTGAGGTCTTCCTGTGCGGTCGGGGCTGCCTAGACGGGCCAGGTAGCCGAGCGGTCGGCCAGAGCCCTTGCATCGTGAGCCATCGGGGCGTTGGGCGGTGGTGAGATGAGATGGAAGAGAGGCTTGGGCGCACCCCTACCTGGTCCGCCAAATGTCGGATTTCGGGTTCCGCAAACCCTTGAGAGGTTCGAACTCTAGGGTGGGCACGAAGAACACTCTCTCCCTAGTGCGTTCGCCCTATGATTCCACAGCCTAGCTCGACGAACTCAGAGAACAAGGGACACGGGGGATTATACTGGTTCGGGCCACCTTGCGGTGTAATACCCTAGTCCAGTGTGTGTGGTGGATTGCCTCGTGGTGCTGAGGATGAACTAGTACAAGGGATGAACAGCCTCTGGTGGAGAGGTGTTCTTGGGCTGGGATGAGCTTGTAGTATGGTCAGGGTGGAAAGGATCCGATCTCTACCATGAAGGTGGCTAGGTCCTATTTATATTGGCATTGGTCCTCTTCCCAAATATCGGCGGTAAGCGATCCCACAACGGCCAAATTTGAAGGGGAACAACTAGTAAAAGTTATCCTCACAAAAGTAGTCTTCAACTGCCAAAGGCTCTGGTGGTGACACCGCACGGGGCTCCACGATGACCTCGGACCTGCCGTCCTAGCCTTCCTTCGTCTTGTTGCACCGGTATGGAAACCTTTGCTTGATTCCTCGGGACTCTGTGCCTGCGCTTGCCCCCATAGCACCAAAGGGGAAACTGGTACACTGCGCCCCCTGGCGCCCGCCTGGCCTTGGTCATCATGGCTCACATCATGTGAACCACGCGAGGTGCACCTTGCATAGATATCTCCGCTCCTCGGGGCCAGCCTAGAGAGGCTGCCCCTAGGGAGGTCATGTCGCTGTCCGGCTCGCGAGGCTTGGCCCCTCACGAGGGTCTTGAGTAGCGGTTGCTGAAGCTGGGTCGTACCAGGACGTTGATGGAGCCATGTCGTGGGTCGCAGGCAGGCAAGTCTGGGTAGCCCCGTTCCTAGGACGCCGACACGCATAAACACTCATCTCCTTGAAATTACATTATTTGCTATTAGCCTCTGGTTTTCATCTCCCTCGATTCTAAAACGTTTTCACAAAAACACAAAAAAAATTGCCTTCTTTTCGTTCGCCTTTTTCTTGTCGGATCTCTTAGTTGCTTGCGATCTTGTTTGCGTAGTCACGATGTCCCATGAAAACACCAAGTTGTGTGATTTTTCCAACACTAATCAGTACAAAAAAACTTCCGTGATAATAAGTGTTTGTCACAATAGGTCACGTTTTCTGTCATGCATGTACATCTATGACGATTTTATGATAGAATCAAGATAGTCATACATGTGCTGTCGTAGAAGTATTCCATGACAATACCAAAATTATCATCACGGAAGTGTCCACTTCCATGATGATAAATGCAGCGTCATGGAAGTGCTTTTGTCAAGGGTAACCGACACGTGGAATCCACCATAACAGGTCGCCGTTAACCTATCGGACCCGTTTCGGATCCGATAACCCACTAATAGCCATGACCAATGGCGATTTTCCACATGTAAAATTTTCATTGGCCAAAGGAACCACGGGTCAGCTCTGCGTTGGCACAGATGTCACTAATCTAATGGGCAAGATGCGCCTATGATATGTTGACACATGGACAGGCCCAAAAGTGGCCCATAAAAATTAAACGGGCCGGCCCAGCTAAAGGCCCACAAGATTTTGGAGACCACGATGGACCGGCCCAGCTAAAGGCCCACAAGGTTTAGCAAACCATAACGGGTCGGCCCAGCTAAAGGCCCACAAGATTTTGAAGACACTAGTGGGCCGGCCCGTTAAGAGGCTGCCATGTTTTGGGCCAAATGTTGGCCCATATTTGATCCGGTCCATTAACAACCTACCACGTTCTGGGCCATATTACGGTCCAAATCAGATCCGGACCTTTAAGAGCCTTTCAATCTCTGGGCTAAATTATGGCCCATATTAGATTCAGCCCGTCAACTCGACGTTGTGATTTTGGGCCACTTGAGGCCCGGTTAGGATTTCTGTTTGCTAAAGGCCCATTTAATAGTATGGCCTCATATTAGTTTCGACCAGTTAAAGTCCCGTTTAACATTTGACCCTACATTTATATCGGCCTGCTAAAAGACAGTCATATAGTTGGGCCTAATTATGGCTCGCTTTGCATCCGGCCTGCTCACAACCGATAATCTGATTGTTCCAAACAAGGAACAAGACAATTTTGGCCTGTTAACAACCCGTGATGTGATTGGCACAATCATGGGTCGGGGTCTATTTCGGCCTGCTGTCGGCCCGTGAGCTGTTCGGCACATTTTAGGCCCAACCTACTTTTCAGCCTACTAAAAGCCCATTGAATTTTCTGGCCAAAATAGGGCCAGTGGTTTACTCGGCCTCATAAAGTCCCGAAACTACTAGTGGGCTAGTTTACATTTAGGCATGTTAACAGACCGAGATGACTAGGCCCACGTTGCGGCCCATCACGCTGGCCCGATTATGTACCGTAATTTTACGTTTTGGCCCGTTTACTTTAGAGCGAAGACAGGATATATATACAGTAAACTAACTGTAGTATCATGAATAAGAAAAAACCTAGACTATACAATAAACAAATTATGGCATATTACATCCACTGTGCATCAAAGTTTTCCTCTAGTGATAATAAAGCACAAGCAGACAATAGATTACATACACTGGGCATCAAAGATTGCCACCAGTGCAAATAAACACATCGACAAAATAATATACAAAACCGACAACACTTCAATAGAGTTCAAGAAAGGTTAGCCCTACTCGGGAGCTGCCGCACAAGCAGGTGAGCAAGCTGATGAGACTGTGCTTGTTTGACGCTTATATCCTCCAACTCTTATTGCATAGCATCAATGGATGCATTGGACTTCTCGTTAATCTTCCATAGAGATTGGAGTTCAAGCAGGGGTTCAGCCAAACCATGTCTTGCTGCTTGAAGTTGAGACTGAAGAAGTTTTACATATTCAGGTGGCGACTCATCGAACTTGTGTCACTGCTATTAGCGAGTAACTTAAATGCTACATCAAGACATGACTTTGGAGTTGTATTGCTATCTCCAAGATGTGTTGCCTTCTTCCCTGTAATATATGTTAGAGGGACATGCAATGTGTTCGTCTCACTATCATTGTAGCAGTTCTTCATGGGGTCAGATGTATCACTCTAAAAGAGAAACAAGCAGACAGATGAGAGGTTTTGCACATATAAGTATCAGTGCTGGCAATTCATCACATTTCTTATTAGCGAATAAAGAGACACAATTTAAAATAGCATTAACATAAGACATGGCAAGAAATGACATTGTGAAGGAGTTGGCAGCTTCACGACACCACTGGATTACAGATCAAGAACTCAAGCAAGCATACGATGCTAAAGAACACATAAGTATCAATGGTTAGTGTGTTGTCAATTTATCCCATTTTAGATTGGCAAATAAAGAGACGGTTTAATTAATAGTGGAATAATATGACATTGTTCATAGTTAAGACATTGCAGAATATGACATTGTGTTGTAGTGGGTAATTTCACAACACCAGTGGTTTATGGATCAAGAACACATGCATACATGCAGTACAAAATAAGATCACTTGCTCTGTATAGTTTAGTATTCAAGGTATGAAGAAGGAACTTGGTTGTATAGCTGAAAAGTTAAATTGAGAAGGACAAACTTATGTTTATGAACTTCATAATAAACTTTATACATGCAATTTGATGCATACACCAAAAATAAACAACTATTGTAGTTATGCCTAACCAAATATACACGACAAAGTTTGAAGGCTTCTAAATGACAAACTTACATTAGTGGTGAAGACCGGCTCTATAAAGCCCTTGTCCATGCTGATGGTGGGTTCAAGATGTTTACCACAGAATCTTCTTCATAAGCATTGCCTTTATTCTACATTTTGTTAAGAGTAAATATAGATGTGATAATATAATAAAAATGGAGAACATTTAAGATAAGATGAAGAGTGACGCCAAATAACCAACTAGCTATGAATGTAAGTACAACAATATATGCAAAAGGTACTGCTAAGAGCAATGTAGAGCTAAACTTCTGCAGTACCATTGGTTTTATCCAACCTTATGGAAAGAGTAAATATAGATCTGATGTGTAGAAAATGGAGGGCAAAGGGAAATAAGCTGGAGAGTGATTGTACATGAACAACTAGCTGTCTATATAAGTAAACTGATTGTCGTGGGAAATCACATCCACCTATGGGACCAGGAGGCCCCTTGCTGGTTCGGCAGGGGGACGTTGTGTTGCACAAAGAGTAGACGAGCTTGGTACAGTGGGGCTGAGGTCATGCAGGCAATTTTACCTAGGTTTATGCTGTCGTTGTGGCGTAAGGCCCTATTCCTGCTTTGGTGGATTGATGGTGGAAATGAGGTGGTGGAGCGTAGTACACTTGCCCGACAAGGGTTGCCTCAGGTCGGCAGCGACTACGCACATATGGGCGTCTGAGTTGTTCAATCTTCTAACCATGTCTACGGTTGCCATGGGCCTCTTTTCATAGATTAAGGGGTCACCACAATGGAAAAGTAGTCATGATGCACTGATAAGATAGCAACAGTCCTATCATACCTAACTCTACGGGCGGACAAGGCGCATCGAATGCACCGCTTAAAGTCACATCACTGGTTGCCCGACAAGGCTTGTCGGGCTATCTTGTCAGCTCTGTGCCTGCTCGCTTGACACGTTGGAGGACGGGTGTCATCCGTGGATTTTTCCTCTAGGGAGAGGCTGCCATGTGGCGAATGGCTGCCACTTAATCACTCTGCAGCTTGACACCGCACTGGTCGACGATGTGAGTTGTGGAGTGGTTGGTGAGGTGGTTTAGCCTCCGCGAGTCTCAGCAGGCTCGGCCGAGGCGCCTTGTTTGTATTCTTCTGGGGTGGCCTTCCTCTTGGTGATATCTTACTTTTCTGGATTGGTCTTGGTCCTTCTGATCCGCTTGTTGGTCCCTTGAATCTCTTGGTTTCTTGTACTCTGACTGGGGCTGGTGCTTCAATCTTGTTCCCGTGCCTGTGCACATCAGGGCAACAGACCCATGGTTTGTTGCACCAACAGAAGCCCCTGGGCCTGCCCCGAACGCGCTATCGAGCATCGTCGGGCTAGGGCCTAATAGTGCACAGGCGGGGTTGCTGAAGAGGCTGGTCTCTTGAGGTCCTCTTTGTTTCTTCATATGTCTTGATTCCAAGCCAGTTTCCCGTTTCTTCACGCGTCATGTAAAGCCAATAGTGGTGTGGCCACTCTAGCAATGGCCCGTGAACGACTTTAACGCACGGGGTACAAACTGCAAATTCACTCTTCCCACCACGCCCTTATCCTTAGCCATGTATGTTGCATGCATTGCGTGGGGTAGGTAAAGAAGGTGCATGGTGATACGTCTCCAACGTATCTATAATTTTTTGTTGTTCCATGCTAGTATATTATCAGTTTTCGATGTTTAATGGGCTTTAATATGCTCTTTTATATTATTTTTGGGACTAACCTATTAACTGAAGGCCCAGTGCCAGTTTCTGTTTTTTTTCTATTTTAGAGTTTCGCAGAAAAAGAATACCAAACGGAGTCCAAACGGAATGAAACCTTCGCGATGATCTTTCTTGGACCGAGAGCAATCCCGAAGACTTGGAGTAGAAGTCTGGGACTCCACGAGGAGGCCACGAGGCAGGAGGGCACGCCCAGGGGGGGTAGGTGCACCCCCCCACCCTCGTGGGCCCCTCGTAGCTCCACCGACGTAATTCTTCCGCCTATATATACTCTTATACGCTAGAAACAACGGGGAGAGCAACGAACCCACTTTTCCACCGCCGCAACCTTCTGTACCCGTGAGATCCCATCTTGGGTCCTTTTCCGGTGATCTACCGGAGGGGGAATCAATCACGGAGGGCTTCTACATCAACACGATAGCCTCTCCGATGAAGTGTGAGTAGTTTACCACAGACCTTCGGGTCCATAGTTATTATCTAGATGGCTTCTTCTCTCTCTTTGATCCTCAATACAAAGTTCTCCTCGATTCTCTTGGAGATCTATTCGATGTAATACTTTTTGCGGTGTGTTTGCCGAGATCCAATGAATTATGGATCTATGAACAAGTTTATCTATGAATATTATTTGGTTCTTCTCTGAATTCTTATATGCATGATTTGATATCATTGCAAGTCTCTTCGAATTATCAGTTTAGTTTGGCCTACTAGATTGATCTTTCTTGCAATGGGAGAAGTGCTTAGCTTTGGGTTCAATCTTGCGGTGTCCTTTGCCAGTGACAGTAGGTACAGCAAGGCACATATTGTATTGTTGCCATCGAGGATAAAAAGATGGGGTTTATATCATATTGCTTGAGTTTATCCCTCTACATAATGTCATCTTGTAATGCGTTACTCCATTCTTATGAACTTAATACTCTAGATGCTTGCTGGATAGCGGTCGATGTGTGCAGTAATAGTAGTAGATTCAAAATTGTTTCGGTCTACTTAACACGGACGTGATGCCTATATTCATGATCATTGCCTTAGATATCTTCATAATTATGCACTTTTCTATCAATTGCTTGGCACTAATTTGTTCACCCACCGTAATACATGCTATCTTGAGAGAAGCCACTAGTGAAACCTATGGCCCTCGGGTCTCTTTCCTTTTATATTGAATCTCCTTTATTTACTTTGCATCTCGTTTAATATTTTGCAATCTTTACTTTCCGATCTATACAACCAAAATACCAAAAATATTTGCTTTACTATCTTTATTAGATCTCACTTTTGCGAGTGACCGTGAAGTGATTGACAACCCCTTTATCGTGTTGGTTGCAAGATTCTTGATTGTTTGTGCATGTACTAGGTGACTTGTGCGCTGTCTCCTACTGGATTGATACATTGGTTCTCAAAACTGAGGGAAATACTTACACTACTTTGCTGCATCACCCTTTCCTCTGCAAGTGAAAGCCAACGCATGCTCAAGAGGTAGAACATGGCATGGGAGAGCAACAACGCGAGGGCCCGGTCATCTTGAATTGGTGGAGGAGATGGTGCTCGCCCGTTGAGGGAGCGGCTCCCCTCCTTGGCCTGCCTATAAAAGGAGGGGTGGAGGAGGACGAAATCACCCATCCCCGCATTCCTCCTCTTCCGTCTTCTGCTTCTGCTGGTTATGTTAGGAAAAAGAGCCTGGGGCTAGCCCCCAGGTTCATGGTTGGGGCTAATGTTGCCACACGCTGGTGCTGGCACTCGAGGAGTGAACCTGGGCCTTGCTGTGGTGAATCTCTTGGTTCCTTCGAAGCTTTGTGGCTGACATCGTCGAGAGGCGCGCCTTCCTGCCTGCCAAGGTGGGGGGCGTCGTGCCTCGAGCCCCCTAGCCGTCTTGGTCGCTTGCCATCCCTCCGAGGAAGGTACTGGGCTGGAGTCTCGGCCTTCCCTCAGAATGGCGGTGATGAAGAGAAAGTGAGGGAGGATGGAGAAGGCGGATGGCGCGGGGTCGGGTCGGAGTATGGTGACCCCGATGCGTTCGCCTCCTTCTGGGGACTTTCCGCCTCATCTTTCCACTCCTCTCCTCCCTCCCCGGCAACATCATCACCAGCCTCATAGGGTCATAGATGAGGAGGGATGTTCTCTTGGCACCTTTGCCTCCCGTCCAGCAGTCTTTCGACTAAGCTTTGGTGGATGACTCCATCGATGCCCAAGCCAGGGCTTCTTGCTGGCTCTGGAGGTGGTGACCAGAGGGCGCCGCCCTGTCCCCTGCACTCCTCCTTCGTAGCCTCGCCACTCCCGGTCTTGTTAGGCCGCGCCAGGCGGGTCCTGACGGGACCGGAGTGGGCTCCTTCTTGGGTGCTCATTTTGTCGTATTTTCCTCCTTCGACCGCAGTGCATGAAGGAGGGAAAACGAAAAGAGGGATTACGGGGCACTTATCTTTTTTTAACCTTAAATCTGTAGGCACTTGCCAAATTTTAATTCAAATAATGTAATCCTTCAAGTTCATGCTTGTGTTCTGTAATGCTTGTACTTGTATCAGCATATTAACGAAAAAGATGAACCTTGCCGGGAACCCGTGCATGTGTATGTCCATGCAGAGGTGAGGTACCACTTTAATGTAAATAAACGATTTTTCCTGGCAAGCTACCCTGCCGTCACCCTTTTTGTCTGCCGGAGAATTACATCTGCCGGGGAACAGACAAAGGGGCCAGCCCCCCGCCAACTTGTTTTTACCAAAGGCCACTACAACCATCCCGTCCGAAGTAGCGTTCGAGTCAGGGATGGGAGCACCCTAAGTCTCAAAACAGTGGCAGGGTTTTCTTATGCACAAGTTATAGCTTACAGAACACTAACCGGCATAAGGTAGAACTTATCTGTTTGGCTTGCCGGGGTTCGCAGTGCCGGGCAATCGTCTCAACTCCTTGTCGAAGTCAAGTTCACGGCAGGAACCTGCAGCTTCATGCAGATGAGAATGAATGCAGGATGCGATCCTATCTATATGCATACGCAAATGCTCATGAAATGCTTATGCGGTGATCTTGGAATGCTCATGCATGCATGCAGTTTTGGTCAGGCACCCCTGCAGTGCTTCTTTATTTTTATCTTGCTCGGGGTCATTGCCCCGGCTTTGTATGAGGGGTTACATGCAGCTGAGGCAAGGCCCGTACAAATGGGTGGCTGCCGGGCAGAGCCCGACAGCCACGCCTTATGGGTAGAACTTACGGAGATGCTCAATATTCCATGAGTTTTGCAATTGAATGCCATCTCCGATCTCCAGGCAGACTGCGCTAGGTCTGGTGACTTGTACTACCCGGTAAGGGCCTTCCCACTTCGGTGATAACTTGTGTGTACCCTTGGCAGACTGAACACGCCTAAGGACAGGGTCACCTTCCTCAAAGCATTGGGCATGAACCCGGCGGCTACGATAGCGATGCAGGGCTTGCTGATAGCGTGCACCATGCATAGCAGCCCGGAGACGGTTCTCCTCGAGTAGCACATCATCGTCACACTGGTGTTGAACTTGCGCTACGTCATCGTAGGCAAGCACTCGAGGGGACCCGTAAATGAATTCCGTGGGGATAACTGCTTCTGCCTGGTAGACCAGGGAAAAGGGAGTCTTCCCAGTAGCTCGGTTTGGTGTCGTTTTGAGGGACCAGAGAACTATCGGTAGCTCCTCGATCCACCTCTTTCCGTGCTTCTGCAGCGTATCAAAAGTTCTTGTCATGAGTCCACGCAGCACTTCAGCATTCACCCTCTTAGCATGTCCATTACTCTGGGGGTGTGCCATAGAGGCAAATGAGATCTTGCATCCGAGGGCATGAACATATTGCATGAAGGCGTGGCTCATGAACTGGGTGCCGTTGTCGGTAATGATCCTTGCCGGGACTCCAAAACGGCACACCAGATCTTTAAAGAACTTGATAGATGACTGAGCAGTCACCTTTCTCACAGCGGTCACTTTCGGCCACTTTGTAAACTTGTCGATAGAAACAAAAAAGAATTTAAATCCCCTGATTGCTTGGGGGAAGGGGCCGAGGATATCAAGCCCCCAGACTGAAAATGGCCATGATAGAGGGATTGCCTGAAGAGTTTGGGCAGCCAGGTGGGGTTTCCTGGAATGGAACTGGCAGGCTACACATTTCGTTACTAGCTCGACAACATCTTGGAGGGCTGTAGGCCAATAAAATCATTTCCGAAATTCTTTCCCAACTAATGCCCTTGATCCAATGTGGGAGCCGCACATGCCTTTGTGTATTTCAGCCAGCAGTTCCTTTCCTACTTCTCGGCAGACACACTTCAATTTCACACCGTTGGGCCTCCTTCTGTACAGAGTGTCATCAACAAGTTGGAGCTTGGGGCTTGGCAACGAGGACTAGCGGCACCTCCTCTGTTATGGGAGCACATGCCTCGTTCGCGGGGTCCATGGACCGGGCTGGAGGGGGTGGTCCGGCAGGGTGTGTGGAGTTGTTTCCGGCAGGGTCTCTGCTGGGAGCGGACACCTCTACCGGGAGAGGCTTACCGGTGTCCAACTTTCTCCTTTTCCGGGCCATTGTTGCTGGGGATACGGAGGGCTGAGTGAGATGGAGAACAAAAGTTCCTGGTTCCACATGAAGCTTTTGTGAGCACACTTTGACAGATGATCAGCTATGCTGTTTTGCGCATAGGGTACACGCTCTATTTGCAATCCGTCAAACTGCTCCTCCAATCTCCCCACTTCCTTGATGTATGCCTCCATCAATGGAATTTGGTAATCCTTGTTGACTTGTCTCTCCACAAGCTGTGAATCTCCTCGAATGATCAGTTTCTCAATTCCCAATTCCATTGTAATCCTCAGCCCGACAAGGAGCCCTTCATGCTCAGCTGTATTGTTGGTTGCTTCTTCTCGGGCAAAATGCCTTTGGATGACGTACTTCAAGTGCTCCCAGAGGGGGCGACGAGATGCACGCCAGCTCCCGCACCTTGCAGGGAAAAAGCACCATCAACATACATAATCCATTCTTGGGGTGATTCCTTGCACTACAAAAAAAAGACACATCCGTGACATTTTGGGCCGAACAAAACTTTTTTCTGTCATACTTATGACACTTCTATGACAATAATTGTGACAAAAAATGGTATCTTCATAGATGTGGTGGGGTCCTACTTCTATGACGAAAAAGCATGAAAGAAAATGGGCTTTTCGTCCTGGGCGGGCAGGAGACGCAGCTGCATGACATTCTTTGGGCCGTCCATGACGGGAAAAACCGTGGTAGAAGCGAGGCGAGGAAAATATCAGGGTGTTCCCGGTTACGGAGGGTGGTCGGGGCTGAGCGATGTGTGTTTCTCTCGTACACGCACGTGCGTGGGTGCGAGGCGTTGGGCTCTAACTGAACCCGAGCGAGGCGTTGGGTTCTAACTGAACCCGTGTGATTGCACTGCAGGCTACGCGTTACTCAACCCGAGCGATCGATCGATGGCTGTTAACTGAACCAGATCGAGCGATTCCTTTGCTACTGCTGCTAACTGAAGCTGATCGATGTTGTCTCTGCATGAACAGTGAGCATTGCTGGGGGGGGTTTGGATGAACAGTTCCCGGTGGGGGTGGCTGAACAGGACCCCTTGGTGTTGCCTCTGCATTAACAGGACCCCGTTCGATCGAGCCGGTTGGGGCTGCATGAACAAGACCCCGTGGAGGGCTGCATGAATAGGACCAGCATGAATAGTAGACGGTGGAGGGCTGGATGAACAGTAGCCCATGGAGGGGTGGTTGAACAGGAGCCCGTGGAGAGGGCTGGTTGAACAGTAGCCGGTGGAGTAGCGCGCGGTGGAGGCTGAACAGTCACAGGTGGAGGCTGGAGGAGGTCGACGGTGGAAGAACAGTCGCCCGTGGAGGCTGGTGGGGGTCGACGGTGGTGATGAACAGTATCACGTGGAGGCCCGTTTTGCAGTACGCCACACCCCTCTCGATGAACAGGACCCCTGTTTCGACCGTAGGACTCCAACACAAGTCCGGTTCCTCCGTTTTGCAGTACGCCACACCCCTCCCGATCAACAAGACCCCCGTTTCGACCGTAGCACTCCAACACAAGTCTGTTTCCTCCGTTTTGAGGTACGCCGCACCCCTCCCGATCAACAGGACCCCCGTTTCGACCGTAGGAGGTCCGTTTCCTCCGTTTTGCGTTACACCAAACCACTCTCGATGATCAGGATCCCGTTTCGAACGTGGCCGGTCGAACACAAGGCTGTTTCCTCCATTCTGCGGTAAGCCAGGCCTCGTTTCCATCAGCTGTTCCGTCCAAGCCCTCCCGATGAACACGACGATGCATTACGTTCCGACCCAGCCGGTTGGCTCCCCATGAACACGACGACGACGTTGTTTCTCTGTTCCGACCCAGCCATGTACACGAGCCCTGGCCGTACGTACGCGCGAGTAGGCGTTCGAGACCCCGCCCGTATGTACGTACGTGGCGGTATTTACTTTCTTGCACCCTGGTTGATGTATGTACGTGTACATGCTACATGCGCGCCTCTGCTACGACACGTGCGCGCCTCTACATCGACCACTATGTACGTACATGTTCACGACCAGAATAACAATGCTACGTATGCTTCGACTAGGTGGGTCCCAACTGTCAGGCACTTCCTTGCGTGCGAAGATGTAGCTGGTGGGTCCGAGCAGTCAGGGGGGTGAATCTTTTTTTTTGCCCGGACGCACTTCCTTGCATGCAAAGATGTAGCTGGTGGGTCCCAGCAGTCAGGGGGCAATGTTTTTTTCGCAAAATACGGTGGCCCATCCGGTGGGTCCCCGTTGTCAGGTGGAGGAATATTTATTTTGCGCATAATAAGGAGGCACTTCCTTGCTGCAGCCGTGGATCCAGTTGTCAGCCTCTCCACGTACAGTACTCTTCCGATGGAAGTTGTTCCTTTACCATGTTGACCACGTCGCGCCCAGAGCACCAGGGCGGTGGACGACGGCGAGGCCTAGGAAGGGGAAAACACGGAGCTGGGGAAGACGTGGTAGTGGATGCCCACGCGTAGAGGAGTACGAGGATTCACTGGTTCGCTGTGGTGTGAGGCTGCCGTCGCCGCAGAATAACAGGGGGTGTGGGTGAGTAGAGGGATGGCCTGGCCAGCGGTGGGAATAGTAGGGGCGGTGAGGCCTCCACGCAGCAGAGCCCACCATGGGAGACAGGAGCATGCATCACGACCGGCGTTGCTTTGGGCGGCTGGAGCAACAAGACCAGAGGTTGAAGAAGCACTATGGCCGTTGGATGGACATCGAACGGTCAGTGGAGCTAGAATCGTTCATATTGACTAAGTTGACAAAGCACACCGTCCCCGTCAACTTAGTAGGCCCACAAGTTCGCCTGCCACCAAGGTGGGTCCCAACTGGTAGGAAGAGTATTCATTTTTTTGTGCGTAATAAGGAGGCACTTCCGGTGGGTCCGAGCTGACAGCGGGGGGAACGTTTTTTCACGCAATACGGTGGCCCGTCCGGTGGGTCCCAGCAGTCAGGGGGGAAACATTTTTTTCGTGAAATACAGTGGCCCGTCCGGTGGGTCCCTGCTGTCGGGTGGAGGAATCATTATTTTCCACGTAATAAGGAGGCACTTCCTTGCTACCATCGTGGACCCAGCTGTCAGCCTCTCCACATACATTCCACGTCCGATGGAAGCCGTTCCTTGACCACGTTGACCATGCCGCGCCGAGAGCACCAGGGCGGTGGATGATGGAGAGGCCTAGGAAGGGTACGACGCGGAGCCAGGGAAGACGCGGCAGTGGATGCCCACGTGTACAAGTGTACGAGGGTTCACTGGTTCGCTGCGGTGTGAGGCTGCCGTGGCCGCAGAATAACATGGGATGTGGGTGGGTAGAGGGTTGCCCTGGCCAGGGGTGGGAATAGTAGGTGGCGATGAGGCCTCAGCGCAGCACAGCCGGCCACGGGAGGCAGGAGCATGCGGCACGACCGGCGCTGCTTTGGGCGGCTGGAGCAACAAGACCAAAGGTTGAAGAAGCACTATGGCCGTTGGATGGACATCGTACGGTCAGTGGAGCTAGAATCGTTCATATTGACTAAGTTGACAAAGCGCACCGCCCCCGTAAACTTAGTAGGCCCACAAGCCAGCCTGCCACCAAGGTGGGTCCCAACCGGCAGGGGGGAGTATTCATTTTTTTTGTGCGTAATAAGGAGACACTTCCGGTGAGTCCGAGCTGACAGCGGGGGGAACGTTTTTTTCGCACATTACGATGGCCCATCCGGTGGGTCCCAGCAGTCAGGTGGAAAGGTTTTTTTTGCGAAATACGGTTGCCCGTCCAGTGGGTCCCTACTATCAGGTGGAGGAATCATTATTTTCCACGTAATAAGGAGGCACTTCCTTACTGCCGTTGGGGACCCAGCTGCCAGCCTCTCCACGTACAGTCCACGTCCTATGAAAGCCGTTCCTTGACCACGTTGACCACGCCGCGCCGAGAGCACCAGGTCGGTGGATGACGGCGAGGCCTAGGAAGGGGACGACACGGAGCCGGGGAAGACACGGCAGTGGATGCCCACGCGTAGAGGAGTACGAGGGTTTACTGGTTCACTGCAGGGTGAGGCTGCCATCGCCGCAAAATAAGAGGGGGTGTGGGTGAGTAAAGGGATGGCCTAGCTAGTGGTGGGAATAGTAGGGGGCGATGAGGCCTCCGCGGCAGCCTAGCCAGCCATGGGAGGCAGGAGCATGCGGCACGACCGGCGCTGCTTTGGGCGGCTGGAGCAACAAGAACAGAGGTTGAAGAAGCACTATGGCGGTTGGATGGACATCGTACGGTCACTGGAGCTAGAATCGTTCATATTGACTAAGTTGACAAAGCACACCATCCCCGTCAACTTAGTAGGCCCACAAGTCAGCCTCCCACCAAGGTGGATCGCAACTAGCAGGGGGGGTATTCATTTTTTTTGTGCGCAATAAGGAGACACTTCCGGTGGGTCCGAGCCGCAGCGGGGCGCATGTTTTTTCAGGCAATACGGTGGCCCATCCGGTGGGTCCCAGCAGTCAGGGGGAAACATTTTTTTCATGAAATATGGTGGCCGGTCCGGTGGGTCCCTGCTGTCAGTTGGGGGAATCATTATTTTCTACGTAATAAGGAGGCACTTCCTTGCTGCCGTCCTGTACCCTACTGTAAGCCTCTCCACGTACAGTCCACGTCCGATGGAAGCCGTTCCTTGACCACGTTGACCACGCCGCACCGAGAGCACCATGGCAGTGGACGACGGCGAGGCCTAGGAAGGGGATGACGCGGAGCCGGGGAAGACGCGGCAGTGGAAGCCCGTGCGGAGAGGAGTACGAGGGTTCACTAGTTCGGCTGCGGTGTGAGGCTGCCGTCGCCGCAGAATAACAGGGGGTGTGGGTGAGTAGAGGGATGGCCTGGCCAGCGGTGAGAGTTGTAGGGGCCGGTGAGGCCTACGCGGCAGCACAACCGGTCATGGGAGGCAGGAGCAGGCGGCACGACCGGCGCTGCTTTGGGCGGCCGGAGCAAGAAGACCAGAGGTTGAAGAAGCACGACGGCCGTTGGATGGACATCGGACGGTCACTGCAGCTAGAATCGTTTTATATTGACTAAGTTGACAAAGCCCTTGGTACGCATCAACTTAGTAGGCCCACAGGCCCGCTTCCGAAACGGTGCGCCCCATATGTCAAGGGGAGGAATCATTTTTTGGGCAGGTGAAGCTAGAATATCCGAGATTGAAGAAGAAGCACGGCATCCGTTGGATGGACATCCAACGGCCACTGCTGCTAGAACCGTGTGTTGACTATAAGTTGACAAAGCCTTGCATACGTGTCAAATTTCTTTTTTTAGGGGACGCGTCAATTTAGTAAGGCCACAAGCGAGCGGCAGAGGACTTATAGCGCATTTGAGATTTGTAAGAATGTGCAGCCAATTTTTGAATTCTAATGGAATTTACTACAACCCATTTATAGTTTGTTAAAAGTACAGCCCATTTCAACCAACCGTTCAAAACAGAATTCAATAAAATTTCCCACATTTTGATGGGGTCCGAAATATTTCTATCCCGAAATTTCTAGTCAGATTAAATACAATTTCAATATAAATTTATATTACGTAAAAATCCAACAAAACATTGCGCTCGCAACAATTAATGAAATTAAAATTATCAATATCCAAAAATAATATTTTATAAAGTAATTATGTGTTTGGTGCATTTTTTATAGTTACTGCCCAGTTTTTATAATTACATCCCATTTATTATTACTTAAAGCCCATTTTCTTGTTAAGGCTAATGCATCCCTCCTAGGAAAGATTTGCAGCCGAGCGGGGCGGAGAATAACAACTTGACCTTGCCTGGGTATTCCTAAAAAAATTATAGCTGGGCTAGCCATTTTCAGCTTGAAAAATAATAATATCTGGGCTGGATATCTGGCCTGGGCTAGACAGGCCACAGCCCGCCCAGTTAATAGCTGCAGGAAAGATTTGCAGCCGAGCGGGGCGGAGAATAACAACTTGACCTTGCCTGGGTATTCCTAAAAAAATTATAGCCGGGCTAGCCATTTTCAGCTTGAAAAATAATAATATCTGGGCTGGATATCTGGCCTGGGCTAGACAGGCCACAGCCCGCCCAGTTAATAGCTGCAGGAATGTTTTCGTTGTTGTTCAGAGGAGAAAAATTAATATCTGGGCTAAACATCGCTCAAGAAAAACTCTGCATTGCTCACACCTAAAAAACACAAATATTGCTCGAGCTGCTTGGTCCCAGCTGTCGGCCGCTTCTTGTGCAATTCTCTCGTTTATTGACTACATAGGTTAACAATGGTGTGGGACCGCGATGTCTGGAAACCAGGAGGAAGCAAAAAAAAATAATGTTTTATATACTAATAAGGATGCACTTGTGTACGTGCGGCTATGGCCCTGGTGGGTCCCCACTGTCATCCTCTCCAAGTAAAGTCATCTCCTCATCCTCATGTCCGTTGACCATTGTAAGGGCATATTTAGCCAAATGGTATTTTGGTGATTGATGACAATACATTTGCGGACTAATCATGTGTTCTAAGCTCTTTCAGATATATCTCACATAGGCACAAGACGATTAGATGCCCATCGGAATCTATGGAAGATGGTGTTTCCTTTTGATTATTTTTTGGTGGATCTGAGTAACAGGAAAGCCGTACTATTAAGAGGGGATCCGCTTTGGTAAGGTTTGGGTGGAATCAACACGTACACTTCATTATTGCACCCACCATTCCTTCCCGCTGCAATGGAGTTCTTCTTTCCCATATTCTCTAGTTTTCCTGGCTCCAGCGGTAGTACCGCGGGTCCTAGCAGTAGTACCGCCTGTGTGCCTCAAGCGGTAGTACCGCTTGGTGCACCCTGCGGTAGTACTGCTGCTGATCCGTGCTACCACCGCCTCGATTCACGAGCGCGGTTTCGTGTCGAGTTTTGCGGTGCTAGGTGCGGTAGTAGGGACAGTAGTACCGCTCCCAGCGGTAGTACCGCCCTGAGACCGCGGTAGTACCGCTTTGGGTCCCTGCCCCCCTGGCGCGGCAGTACTGCTTGACGGGAAACGGTAGTACCTCTCTATAAGCGGTAGTACCGATCGGTCAAGCGGTAGTACCGCTCGGTCAAGCGGTAGTACCGCTCTGTGCGGGGCTGAGTGGGGGGATAACGGTTGGATTGTTCCCCCCACTATATAAAGCCTTCTTCTTCCTCCTTGTTGACTCACCTCTTCCCCCACATACTCCATTGTTGCTCCAAGCTCATTGTTCGCCTGATCTCTCTCCCTAGCCAATCAAACTTGTTGATTTGCTCGGGATTGCTTGAGAAGGCATCGATCTACACTTCCACCAAGAGATATTTGATTCCCCCCACTAATCCCTAGCGGATCTTGTTACTCTTGGGTGTTTGAGCACCCTAGACGGTTGAGGTCACCTCGAAGCCATATTCCATTGTGGTGAAGCTTCGTGGTATCGTTGGGAGCCTCCAATTTTGTTGTGGAGATAGCCCCAACCTTGTTTGTAAAGGTTCGGTTTCCGCCTTCAAGGGCACCACTAGTGGAATCACGGCACCTTGCATCGTGTGAGGGCGTGAGGAGAATACGGTGGCCCTAGTGGCTTCTTGGGGAGCATTGTGCCTCCACACCGCTCCAACAGAGACGTACTTCCCCTCAAAGAGAAGGAACTTCGGCAACACATCCTCATCTTCATCGTTCCCACTTGTGGTTATTTCTTCCCTTTACTTGTGCAAGCTTTACTTGGTTATCTCTTATAGCTTGCTTGTGAGGTCGTTATCTTTACTTCCTATTAGTTGTCAACTTAGTAGCATATCTAGACAACTTACTTTAATGATTAATTTAAAGTGGTTAAGAAAAGCTAAAAATTGTTAGTTGCCTATTCACCCCCCCTCTTGTCAACCATATCGATCCTTTCAATTGGTATCAGAGCCTCGTCTCTTTTTAAGGACTTTACCGTCCAAAGAGTATGGGTGACAACGTAGTTGAGACGGAGGATCATTCCGGTGGAACTCCGTCCTTGCCTACGTCCGATGAGGGAGCCTCGGTCTCTCGTGAGGAGTTCAATGTGGCCTTGACCACATTGAAAGAGTCACTAGCAACCGAGGTCAAAGGCATGTTTAAATATTTGCTTGAGGGGCTTAAATTATCCACCGCACCGTTAGAAGTGGTTCGTCCCGCTACCAACGTGTCGGAGGCTAATCCCGACAAGGGAGAAGCTAGTAGTGAACAAGCCCCTGTTACTAAGAATGGGAGGGGAATATTTGCCCACTCCGCTCCTCCTACTCACTATGGAGGACCCGTTCCTACACCGCATTTAAATTCCGTTGGGCCTCCTCCCAAGTTCATAAAAAATTCTGATTTTACTACTTGGGTGTTTCATTTCAAACGTCATATGAATAATTGCTCTACTAATCTTTGGAGAATCATTGAGCAAGATTTTTATCCGCGTGATCCCGACAACATGACTCCAAGAGAAACTGCGGATCATCAATTCAACGAGTCCGCTCTTTGCATTCTTCAAGATGCTATTCCTCTCGAAGACATTGCACATCTTCGACCCTTCACTATGGCTAGGGAATCTTGGGAGCATGTTGGCACTATGTACAAGGAAAGCACTAGCATTCAACGCTCTAACTATCAAGTTCTGCAAGATGAAGCCGATGAGTTTGCTATGATCGAAGAAGAAGATCCTCGTGAACTTTATCGGAGATTAACCACCCTTGCGGTCTCTCTTCGAGATCATGGCAGTAAGGACACTGATGACAATTGGATCAAGCGCAAGTTCCTCAAGGCCATGATGCCCTATCATAAGGCCATGTCATCTGTCATTCGTCAGAGACCGAACTTCCACCACTTGTCATCAAATGAAGTGTTGGATGAGTTCATTGCCATGAGGATCTTGGACATGACCGCCGACAATGCGGTCTTAAGAGCTCAACGATCGAAGAAGCCTAACCTCGCCCTGAAGGCCAAGGCTTATGTGGAAGAATAGGAGGTGGAGGATGATGATGAGTGTAGCCCCGAGGACACCAAATATGCCTATCATGAGCACATGGCTCTTGCGTCAAGGCAATTTTGGGGCAACAAGAAGAACACAAGACCCAACTTCAACAGGAACAACTCAAGTGGGAACAAGGGCAAGCAACGAGTGAGGACATGCTTCAACTGTGGAAATGTAAGCCACTTCGTTGCGGATTGCCCATATGAGAAAAGAGAAGACTTTGGAGGCAAGCTTATCCGGAAGGACAAGTCAAAGTCTTATCCCAACAAGAACAACTTCAACAAGAAGACTCCTCCTAAAGGGTTGGTGGCCCAAGAAGAATATGTTGAGGATGATGACAATGATGAAGCTGATGAGATGGTCACCATGGCCACAATTGCTATTGCTACTACTCCGCACTCATCACTCTTCGACTCACCGAATGAGAACATCACCGCCAAGTGTCTCATGGCCAAGGCCACCAACAAGGTAACCCCAAACATCAATACTACTATCACTTCTAATCCTTGATTGACGGGTTGTATTGATGAGAGTGAGGGAACCAAGGAGGGAGAGAATGAACTTGAGTTGGTCATGAACAAACTCAAAGGCAAACCTAAGAAGCATTTTGTTGCTCTCTTGGAACAACTCGGTGAGGCCAATGACATGATCGAGGCTCACGAGGAAACCATTACTAAAATGGAAGGACATAGTCGAGACTATGCCGATGAGATATCGGATCTCTCTAACGCCCTAGAGGAAGAGCGTGGTCTTTGTTTGGCTCTTGAGGAGTCATACAACGATGATCATGCTAAATTAAATAAAGATCTTGATCATGCTTTAGTTGTCTCTCGTGTGTTTAATTCCGAGAAGGCCAAACTTGAGGTTGACCATGCTAAACAAAAGGAAGAGTTTGTCATACTCGACAAGGCTCACAAGGCCTTGAAAGGTATGCATGCTTCTCTCAAGGAGTCTCATGATCAACTCCAAGTTTCGCTAACCAAGGAAAAGGCTATCTTTCCTCGCATGGTATTAATTGATAATGCAAATGCTACTAACCCATGTTGCGAGCATGTGCATCTTGTTGAAGAAAATGTCGAGTTGAAGAAGCAACTTGAGAAAGGCCTTGTGACATGTATACAAGGTGAGAAGAACCTCAACAATCTTTTGAGCAATCAAAAGGAGGTTGTGGCAAAGGAAGGAATTGGGTTTGTTCCCAAGCCCAAGAAGAAGAAGAATGAGAAGACCAAGCTACCACCCCCTCTCCGACAAACCTTTGTGAAAGAAGGAGAGGGCGCATCAAAGAAGAAGAAAACCATGAAAGGTGGTGGTGTCAAGAAAAACTCCACCATACCATCAAACATGGCCGGCGACTTTAATCCTTCATATGTTTTATGTCGTGCTAGTGATGGTCACGTGTTTGCTAAATTTGTTGGTTCTTCTTATGAGTACATTGAATGTTCCATTTGGGTTCCTAAGACCCTTGTTACTAACCTCAAAGGACCCATCACCAGATGGGTACCTAAATCCAAGCATTGATCTCTTGTAGGAGTTTGCTTCCGGTGGGGGTTCATGGTTGCTCGATAGTGGAGCCACAAATCATATGACCGGAAGCAAAGACTTGGTGGTGGACGTGCATCTAGGTTCATCTATGGCCACCAACGCCGAGTGGGGTGATGCTTCATCTTCTAAGGTATTGGGGCTTGGCAAGGTGGTTGTCTCTCATGATCTCACGATCGAGAAAGTCATGCTTGTTGAGTCCCTTGCATACAATTTACTTTCTGTTCGCCAACTTGCACTCATGGGCTTTGCTACATTCTTTGATATTGATACCATGGCCCTCTTGTGGATCAAGACTCTTAAAGTAGCCTATGTTGGGCATGTCGAGAACGGTCTTTATGTGGTTAACTTTTCGAAGCAACCCACTAAGATTGCGACATGCCTAATGGCTAAAGTTGATGTGGGATGGCTTTGGCATCGCCGTTTGGCCCATGTCAATATGAGATCTTTGCAAAGTCTTCTCAAGGGGGACCATGTCCGTGGACTAACAAATGTTAGCTTTGGCAAAGATCGTGCTTGCAGGGCTTGCATTGAAGGAAAGTTACATGAGACGGCTCACCCTCCCACGACTATCATCTATTCAAAAAGACCCCTAGAGCTCCTTCACATGGACCTCGTTGGGCCTCCATCTTTTGATAGTTTTGGGGGTAGAAAGTACTGCTTGGTGATTGTGGATGATTACTCAAGATACACCTGGGTATACTTCTTCAAGAAGAAGAGTGAGACCCAACAAACCATCATCAACTTTGGAAATGAAGCTCAACGACAACATGAAGCAAAGATTTTGATGATCAGAAGTGACAATGGCACCGAGTTCAAGAACTACACCTTGGATGAGTTTCTTAGTGATGAGGGGATCAAACATCAATATGCAGCTCCCTATACCCCTCAACAAAACGGTGTAGCGGAGAGCAAGAACCGGACTCTGATGGATGCGGCAAGAACCATGATGGCGGAATTCAAATCTCGATACAACTTTTGGGCCGAAGCCATCAACACCGCTTGTCATGCATCAAATCGGCTCTATCTCCGCAAAGGCTTGAACAAAACTCCAGATGAGATTCTTACCGGTAACAAGCCCAATCTCAAGTACTTCCGGGTGTTCGGGTAAGTGTTTCATCCTCAAGAAAGGTGTTCGTTTGTCTAAATTTGAATCTAGAGCTCATGAGGGCATATTTGTTGGTTATGCTACAAACTCTCATGCTTACCGTGTCCTCAACAAGTCCAATGGACTCATTGAGGAGACGAGTAACGTAGAGTTTGATGAGAATAACGGCTCCCAAGTGGAGCAAAGTGGTACTTGTGATGTAGGTGATGAAATTCCTCCTCAAGCCATAAGAAGAATGGGCGTTGGATATATCCTACCCATTGAGGAACCCCTTGTGGCCGACGGAGAAGGACAATGTTCTACTCAAGTGGAACCATCACCAACCCAAGACCCACACGCTTCTGAAGAACAAGATGAAGGCCCTCAACCGGACGAACAAGGCCAAGTGCAAGATCAATCACAAGATGGTGGGGAGCCACCAAATGATGCACAAGGCCAAGTTCTTTCCTCTGAGCAAGATCAAGGTCAAGAGGAAGCTCAAGATTAAGATCTAGCTCCTGATGTCGCTCAATATGATCAACTCAGTGCTCCTCAGTTATCTCTTGAAGAGCAATTGGAGCGTCGTGCTGCAAAAGTTGCCTCCAGGCTTGCTTCCAGAGAACATCGCATGGAGAATATTCTAGGAAGCATCAAAAGGGGGGTAAGCACTCGTAGACAATTAGCAAACTATTGTGCTCATCAAGCTTTTGTCTCCTATGTTGAACCTCAGAAGGTATATGAGCCGCTCGAAGACCCTGATTGGCTTAATGCCATGCATGAAGAACTCCATAACTTCGAGCGCAACAAAGTGTGGCGTCTGGTGCCAAGGCCAAAGGAGAACCATAATGTCATTGGAACCAAGTGGATCTTTAAGAACAAGCAAGATGCTCATGGCAAAGTCATCCACAACAAGGCGCGTCTGGTGGCTCAAGGCTACTCCCAAGTCGAGGGTATCGACTACGATGAAACCTTTGCCCCCGTTGCTCGCCTTGAATCCATTCGTTTGTTGCTTTCCTATGCTTCCCATCATAACTTTAAATTGCAACAAATGGATGTGAAAAGTGCATTTCTTAATGGTCCTATTAATGAGTTGGTGTATGTTAAACAAGCCCCGGGGTTTGAGGATCCTAAGCTCCCCAATCACGTGTACCAAGTCGATAAGGCACTCTATGGACTTAAACAAGCCCCACGTGCGTGGTATAAGCATCTTACCGAGTTGTTACAAGATCGTGGGTTTGAAATTGGGAAAATCAACCCCACTCTTTTTACTAAGAAGGTCAAAGGGGAGTTGCTTGTATGCCAACTATATGTTGATGATATTATCTTTGGTTCTCCTAACAAAGCTTTCAATGATGAGTTCGCCGCACTCATGACCACACATTTTGGGATTCCATGATGGGAGAGTTGAATTACTTCCTTGGGTTTGAGATCAAGCAAAGAAGAGAAGGGATCTTCATCAAACAATCCAAGTATGCTCAAGACATGCTCAAGAGGTTCAATCTAAGTGATGTCAAGCCGGCTACTACTCCAATGCCAACCAAGTGTCAATTTGACATTGATCCCAATGGTAAAGCGGTGGATCAAAAGGTATATCGCTCTATGATCGGTTCCTTGCTTTACCTTTGTGCATCTAGACCGGATATTATGTTGAGTGTGGGAATCTGTGCACGGTTTCAAGCCTCGCCTAAGGAAAGTCACTTTGTGGCTGTCAAGCGAATCTTTCGATATTTGGCCCATACCCCAAACTTTGGCTTATGGTACCCAAGAGGAGCAAACTTCAACCTTGTAGGTTTCTCAGATTCAGATTGGGCGGGAGACAAAGTGGATAGGAGGTCCACTTCTGGAGGGTGCCAATTTCTTGGTTGCTCTCTTGTTAGTTGGTCTTCCAAAAAGCAAAGTTGTGTGTCTCTCTCGTCCATTGAAGCCGAGTATGTGGATGCTGGCAGTTGTTGTGCTCAACTCTTATGGATGAGGAAAATTTTAAAGGATTACGGTGTCACTTGTGACAAAGTGCCTCTTTGGTGTGACAATGTAACTGCCATCAAGATTTCTCTCAACCCAGTGCAACACTTCAAGACGAAGCATATAGAGATTCGGTATCACTTCATCCGGGATCATATACGGCAAGGAGAGATCGAGCTTCACTATGTCAACACTCATGATAACCTTGCAGATATCTTCACAAAGCCATTGGATGAAGCAAGATTTCGCGAGTTAAGGCATGAGCTAAATATCATTGATTTGAGCAATGTGGCTTGAGCACGTGCACACCCCACCATACTCTTCATAGTGTCTATTCTAGATGTAGGCATGGACATAGGGGGAGCATTGTTCTCTCAATGAACTCTCTCTCCCCCCATTATGCATAAATTGATCTAGTCTTTCATTAACCATCTTTGATGGTACTAGTGCTTCAAGGACGAGTTTTGGTCATGGGCCCAAGGTTAAAATCTTCGCGGCGCCATACCTCTGGACTCAAACATAGGTGACTTCGGTCATCGCCCTCTCTTGTAGAGGGGTCTCTTGTCTCTAGCTAGTGTGTGTGTGTGTGAGTGGTGTTTTGTTTTTCCCTCCTTGTGTGTCTCTTTTTTGAGCTTTTCCTTGAACTTTTTGTTGCCGTGGCTTGCTGGGCGGTACTACCGCTTATAAGCGGTACTACCGCCCACCAGCGCGGTACTACCGCTGCGGGGCGGTACCTGGGGGTTATATCGGGGCAGGGGGAGGTTTCTCTCCCTCATACCCATTCATTCGCCCCCTCGTTCCTCTCTCTCTCTCTCTCCAGCAGTTCGTCGCCGCGGGAGGGCTCCGGCGGATCTCCTCCTCCAGGGTGTTCCTCTCCTTTTCCTTCGGTGGAGTCGATCCCCACCTTGTCCTCTTGCCATGGATGCCGGTATTGCCCCCATTCCTCTTCTCCTCTTGTCTCTTTTTCAGATCTTGTGTTTTAGGGGCAATAGTGTTTGCATCTTTAGATTTTTGGCTAAATCTAGGCTTGAGTAGGATGGAGAAAGCAACTAGACTATCTAGATTAGAGTATGATAGAAATAATTTTGAATTTGACAGGCCGGTAGTGCCGGATCTGACCACGGTAGTAGGAAACCGTTGTTTCCCCGCCTCGAGCGTACTACCGCTTGGGCGGTATTACCGCTTAACAGATCACGGTACTACCGCGGCTTGCCAAGTTCACACATATTTCTTCATTCTTTGATCTTCTTTTGTTGCGTTCATTGGCTTATGCTCGTTCCTTTTGGTTGGTTCGTCCGTTTTTGTGTTTCGTTCCAGGTGATGATCATCCGGAGCATCAGGCTCGCCGTATCAACCACAATCGTGCAACCTCGAAGCGATACCGCACATCTGAGTCTGCTAGAGGTTCCTCGAGTGCTCCACCTCCACCTCAACAGAAGAAAAAGGCCATGGCAAAGCCAAAGGGCAAAACTGTGACACAAATGAGTGGCAAGGAGTTCTGGACAAGGCGTCGCCGCAATCCCTATGAGGTTGATCAAGAACCTAATTTGGTCAGCAGACCGTTCTGGAACCGCTTTCAGTTTGCCGTCTACTTTGATGTGCTCAAGGCTAAGAAGAATCTCTTTGTCAGTGTTCGCTCCATAGACACGGAATACCTGGAGAAGGATCCTATGTATTTTGGCGATGCTCTTCAGATGTGCACTCAACTCAACATTCTTCAGATCATTCAGTTCAACAAGGACTTTGATGCAGATCTTGTGGTTCAATTCTATGCCACGGTCCATCTAGGGACGAATGAGGATAGAACACTGACATGGATGACCAATGGCAAACTGTTGTCTGTCAAGTGGAATGCTTTCATGGAGTTACTTGGGGTAGAAGACCAGGGGCTTGAGACACCGGTTGGCTTTCGTCCTCATCAGAACACTACCTCCACTCACAAGCAAGCTCTCTGGCCCTACTGCACTGTGAAGGTCCACCCTGAGACAAAGAAGGTAACATATGAGTTGTCTACCTTTCTGTATATCCTTCACCGCATCTTCCGTGAAACTCTTTTCCCTCGGATTGGGAATCATGATATGGTTCACTCCTATCTTGTGGACATGCTTCTCTTTTGCCAACATCAGTTAGAGAGGAACACTAGTGAGACCTTGGATATTTCACATGTGATGTGGTCTGAGCTCTTGTCTGCTATTTCTGAACGCAAGTGCCTGATCTATGGACATTTCATCATGCTGCTGATTGAGAAGGCTTGGGATCATGTCTATGCCAACGTATTGCTGGAGACTGGAGAGTTGGTGCCTCATGAGATCAAGCGTCTGAGGCGGACGGATAACTGGGGCACTCATGCTTCCAAGACTGGAGGTTCATCCTCCGCTGCCGCTATGGAGTCTGAGGAGGCTTAGGTTGAAGCAGATGATGATGATGACTATGAGCCATCTGGTGCAGAGCCCTCGTGGGAAAAGAAGCTCAAGAAGAAGATGAAGAAGCTGTTTTGCATGGAGTCTCATGGCCAGTACATGACTCATGTGGCAGACAAGAAGGCCAGGGGACGTCACAAGGAGCTCATGCGTCAGTTGGGTGCGACTGTGGCCAGTGGCTCTGAGGAACAGGTAACCAAGGAGGAAGAGTGGATCAAGCAGCACTGCCCATGGACAGATTCTGATGCCGAGCAGTTTCAGGTCGACGACGACGAAGAAGATGACCCAGCTGAGATCTAATGTTTGAGACCTTCTCGTGCTCTCACCTGGAGCCGTAGCTTAGCTCTCTGCCCTTTTGGTGTCTCGATGCCAAAGGGTGAGAGAGTTTAGGGATTTGTGCCTTTGTGTTTCTGTCGCTTGTGTGCTTTCCGTTTCTTGTGGTTTGGTTGGTTTATCGTGAGACCTAAGTTCCCTTCATATGGTGTGAGACATATGCTACCCTATCTTATTTATGTACCTGGTACTCTCTAGCATGCATGATTATCTTACTATGTACTATGCTCTCATATATCTTGCTTAGATTGTTGGTCTCTAAAATATAGGGGGAGTGTTGATCCTAGTATGTGTGTCGTGCAGTCCAAAGCAATTATCTAGAAAGCACACATCTAGGGGGAGCCCGTCTATATTATAGGGGTGTGGATTTTGCATTTACGTTATGTCATTATTCCTTTTGTGCAAATCCCGTTTTATCATCAATCCACCAACAAGGGGGAGATTGTAAGGGCATATTTAGCCAAATGGTGTTTTGGTGATTGATGACAATACGTTTGCGGACTAATCATGTGTTCTAAGCTCTTTCAGATATATCTCACATAGGCACAAGACGATTAGATGCCCCTCGGAATCTATGGAAGACAGCGTTTCCTTTTGCTTATTTTTCGGTGGATCTGAGTAATAGGAAAGCCGTACTATTAAGAGGGGATCCGCTTTGGTAAGGTTTGGGTGGAATAAACACGTACACTTCATTATTGCACCCACCATTCCTTCCCGCCACAATGGAGTTCTTCTTTCCCATCTTCTCTAGTTTTCCTGGCTCCAGTGGTAGTACCGCGGGTCCTAGCGGTAGTACCGCCTGTGTGCCTCAAGCGGTGGTACCGCCCCACTAAGCGGTAGTACCGCTTGGTGCACCCTGCGGTAGTACTGCTGCTGATCCGTGCTACCACCGCCTCGACTCGCGAGCGCGGTTTCGTGTCGAGTTTTCCGGTGCTAGGTGCGGTAGTAGGGGCAGTAGTATCGCTCCCAGCGGTAGTACCGCCCTGAGTCCGCGGTAGTACCGCTCTGGGTCCCTGCCCCCCTGGCGCGGCAGTACCGCTTGACGGGAAATGGTAGTACCGCTCTATCAGCGGTAGTACCACTCGCTCAAGCGGTAGTACCGCTCTGTGCGGGGCTGAGTGGGGGGATAACGGTTGGATTGTTCCCCCCACTATATAAAGGCTTCTTCTTCCTCCTTGTTGACTCACCTCATCCCCCACATACTCCATTGTTGCTCCGAGCACCATTTTTGCCCGATCTCTCTCCCTAGCCAATCAAACTTGTTGATTTGCTCGGGATTGCTTGAGAAGGCATCGATCTACACTTCCACCTAGAGATATTTGATTCCCCCCACTAATCCCTAGCGGATCTTGTTACTCTTGGGTGTTTGAGCACCCTAGATGGTTGAGGTCACCTCGAAGCCATATTCCATTGTGGTGAAGCTTCGTGGTATCGTTGGGAGCCTCCAATTTAGTTGTGGAGATAGCCCCAACCTTGTTTGTAAAGGTTCGGTTGCCGCCTTCTAGGGCACCACTAGTGGAATCACGGCACCTTGCATCGTGTGAGGGTGTGAGGAGAATACGGTGGCCCTTGTGGCTTCTTGGGGAGCATTGTGCCTCCACACCGCTCCAACGGAGACGTACTTCCCCTCAAAGGGAAGGAACTTCGGCAACACATCCTCGTCTTCACCGTTCCCACTTGTGGTTATTTCTTCCCTTTACTTGTGCAAGCTTTACTAGTTTAGCTCTTATAGCTTGCTTGTGAGGTCGTTATCTTTACTTCCTATTAGTTGTCATCTTAGTAGCATATCTAGACAACTTACTTTAACGCTTAATTTAAAGTGGTTAAGAAAAGCTAAAAATTGTTAGTTGCCTATTCACCCCCCCTCTAGTCAACCATATCAATCCTTTTAACCATGTTGACAATGCGAGACGGCGGCGCCACGGCGAGCGCAACAACTCAAAGGACAATGGAGAGGGCCTTGAGGGCCCTATGGATGGTCTGATACAGCGCCCGCTGCTCATTCGGGAAGCCAGGATCATAGGGCCACATGTCCGCGACGGCATTGTCGTTCGCTTGTTATTCACCGTGCTCGTTGAGGAGACGGAGGTTGCAGCACAGGTCCTCTTGTGGTGGTAGCTCTTCCGTCAATAGGGTGTCGAAGTGCGGCCGCACCTACTCTATGGTGAACACGGCATGCAGTGGCGCCGACTCCTGGTCGGAAGCTACGTCCATCGTCTGATTATCGTTGCTAACCTCGATGAGGTAGCTAGCAAGCCAGCATGTCCGGCTGCTGGACCGACCCGCTGCCAAGCACGAGTATGACTGCCCTGGCCCACCGAGATAGCCTCCCTCACCCGTGCTCGCTTTCGGCCTGAAACGGTCAGCCCCGCCCGCCCCGCTTCCCGCTGCATGCGATTGCTCCGCCTTCAAACGACACAAGTGTCGTCCGTCCGTCCTTCAGCTGCCCACATTAATGATACGCGGTTGCCGAGACGACTACACCAGCACCACACGTTTGTCCCTCCGCTGCCCACCATTGCTATATAAACTGCTGCGCCAGCCATAGCTGTAGTCATCCGCCTCTGTTCCTATTCTCCTGTCCACACCACTACTGCCCACCATGGATTCCTCGCGCTCCAATGCTCTTCGGGACGGGCGGACGACGGACCACAAGGAGATGGCAGCATTGCTGCCAACTGGCTGGCCGGCAGGCAGTCGGAGGATGACGATGTCCCAATGGAGAACATGGTAGTCAGCGATCCGGCGCCAACCCCCTCCTCCTCGCCATCCTCGCCGGTGCATTGCACCATGACCATCGGCGAGGCCCGTGCCCAATATATGTACATGGTGAGGCAGAAGCATGAGGAGCAGTTCCGGGAGGCGCAGGGCGACGCCGCCTATTACCACCATCTCCTCCAGGAGCACCTGCAGGTGGAGGAGCAGATCGCCACAGAACGGGCGGAGCAGGAGGCGCTGCTCAACTCGCACCGCTCCGCTCGCGAGGTCCGCCTCGAGTGCTGGCGGTACCGCATGCGGGTGTCGGAGGCTGCGGCTGCCTACAAAGAGGGCCATGAAGCAGACGAGGCGCTATTTGGTGAGACCGAGGACAATGCTGGCTTCGACGAGTCCCCGCTCCGCTGGCGTCGATGAGGCCCTGCTCTGCCAAGGCCCCACGGCTCCAACAACGAGGCACATGACACTGCCGACTCCGCCGAGGCCCCACCCTGCTGGCAACGAGGGGGAGGATTTTCCTTGCTCCGCCGAGGCGCCACCCGCCGGCAACTAGACAGAGGACATCGTCGGCTACGCCGAGGCCCCGCCCTGCTGCCAACGAGGCCACGCCACACAGAAAACGAGGAAGAGTAGAATACGGTAGGTCGCTGCCGCTAGGGTCCAAGTAAGGCCACTGCTGCCCTAATCGCTATGAAAAGCTAGGTGGGTCGACCACTGATGTCCGGTTAGCTTCTTGGCGGCGACGTAGAGTCGGAGAACTATGTTGGAGAAGGACGCTGCTTCTACCTAACTGCTGGTGCAGTTGGCTGACTGACACGTGGGCCCAACAGGCATTTGGGCCACATGCCAGTTACACAACTGCACCTGCAGTTAAGTCACTGAAGCTTCTGTTTGGCTCAGCCGGACACAGGTGGGTAGCTTCGGTTAATTAATTATACCTCTTGCGCATCCCTTTTTAGTTGAAGAATGTATGCAATGTAATGAAATTCGGCATGCTTATATGAAATCCGACCATGTATGAATGAATTTATTTCGATTAGTTTGGATTCTTGTATCACTGGCATTGGATGAACATGCAAAACAATACGTACAAGTTTCACATGTACTCCCAGGCTGTTCACCTCGTTTGCAGCAGTTTCACATGTACTCCCTCCGGTCCTTTCTAGTCTGCATACAAGTTTTGTCTGCAGTCAAAGTATTTCTACTTTGACCAATCTTATAGAAAAAAGTATGCACTTTCACAATGTGCGAAGTAAGAAGGAACAGAAGGAGTACAAAGAGTTTGAGCAGCTTTTTAGCGTTCATGTACATTGCAATCAAACACATAGGCCTGGCAATTCATAGAGAACATTCTAAACAATCGATGATTATGCATCTCAGCGATTCGCATGTCAGAGCCAATATTTAATTCACAACTAAACTATAAAGAAAAAATGGATTGATGCTGCTGACAGCAAAGGGCGTCCCATTCGAAAATATCAAACGCATGTCTTCCTGATAATCAATGAGCAAATTTTGACAAGGTTTTCCCATTCCAAAATATCAAATGCCTACGATTGTGGAATGGGCAGGGTTTGCCATCAGTTTGGACATTGACGTGGCACCTCGTGCTAAATAAACTAGCTGACCAGCTGTTCTTTTTTTGCAGGTCCACCAAAATCAACCAAATTCGCGCGTAGCTTGTATGATTTCGCCCTTATATGTTGCAATGCCTTGAACTTATCGGCACCTCCTTTCTAGTGGTGGAATCAAGATGAGCACCCCTGTTTGCACAAGTACAAAAAAAGTGATTAGTATAAAGCAAATTGTACTATGAATCAATGCTGAGGATATCGCTTATCGTTATCGTCTCGGTCACCTGGGGATTAGAGATTAATCGGAAATCGGCCGATTAATCGATTTTATCGGTCGACTATTAATTGGCCATTTTTTTTAAATCCGAGGTTCCCAACACTAAAATATGCTATATTCAACACCAAAACAATATTGGACAGAAGTGTTACCTTGAAACCTCGCCTTTGAATCCTGATATAATGATAAACAAAATAGAAAAACATTACATATTGCGTAACAAGGTCCACAAAACACAAATATGCATAGTTCTTGCAAACACAGTGTCACGAATAGGCCCGATTTATCGGTAGATTCCCGATAAATCGCTTGTCATAGCGATAAATCGGCCCAAATGATAAATGATGAAGATAAGGCATAATCTTATCGGTCACCCCAAGAGTAGCGATAAATCGGACGATAAATCGCTGAATCGGAAGATTTCATGAACAGTGCTATGAATTGATAGTTTAAACAGGCACCTACATGGTCGATTTAGAACACACTTTTAGAAAAATGGAACTCACCGGAAAGAATCCTAGAACAACATTGTACTCACGCATCACAGCAAGGAAATAGAGATTTGTCAGTCCTTCTGTGCTGAAGTTAGTTTGGTCTTGTGGGGGGTAATGTAACCGTCCTTCAACTGCTCCTTCCGATGAGAAGATAGACAGGGCTTCTTCATCCTGGCATAATCGGAACTAGTCACTTCACGTACTCCATATTCTTCTTCAGGCCTTATTCTTTTAATCCTCCTCCCAAGGGGATTGGAGTGGATTGGAGAGGTTTTTGGCTTGTAGGGGATCTAATCCCCCTCAAACCTTGCCATTCCCCTTCAAAAACCACCTAAACCGAACAAGGCCTCAGAGGAGGATGATCCTGTTGTGCAAAGACAAGAGGATAAGTAAATGCTAGCATCCCTGTTAGCTCGAAAAAAAGGAAAGGAAATATTTAAAACAACACAGATGAAGCACTTCTCAAGGACAATACCACTTTTTGATGACAGTATCTAAACAGTAGCACAACACCAATAGAGATGACAAAGCTCAATCATATGAATGAAATCAGTGGGCGAGTACCAACCTTTGTCAGGAGGCTTATTGTGTAGAGCATACAGATGAAGCACTTCTCCGGAACCATCTGTTGCTATCTACTGCGGTGGCCATGCTTACTATATACTCCTCGATTAGATTAATGTTTCCAACATCTCTTGTGCAGTTCCATTAAAATATATGGTATCTTCAAAGAAGATCCCTGTTTGCACAAGTAGAGATAATTACGTATTATATTAAGAGTGGCATCAAATAAGTGGAAAAACAATTGCTCGTTCCAGCCATAGCAATAAATTAAGATGCAAAACTATATCATTACTCATGTCATCACAGTTCCAGTGCTTCTTTACAACACCAAGAGTTGATTTTTGTTTTTCTTCCGCTCGTTCTTCCCCTTCATCAATTGGTTCAATAACAGACAAGCTCGCCTTCAATGTGAAAGAAGGCTAGTACTGACCTCTCATGACGCAGAATTCAAACAACTCACAAGAAGAAGATCTGAACCAATTTGCCAACACGAATAGGTAGTAAGATCTCCACATGTGCAGTTCCACTAAGATCAAGCAATCAAGCAACGTTGTCGGTGTGACATTTTGGTTGAACTGCAGAAAACACTCTTAAAACAAAAGTGTTTTGTGCAGTGCAACAAATGGTCACAATGGCAATGAGGTGAAGTAGATAACCCTATTTACACAGAGGCGCAGAGGAAACAACTAGTGGTCAATAACGGTGGATGACGCAGAAGCCAACAAAAAGAAGCATCTACCTTATCTAAATGGGAAAGAAAGCAAGACAGTAGCATGTCTCAAATGGTGGCATTGATTAATATTAGCAGATAGATTATATTAACAATAAAATTCATTAAACATGTAATTTGTTTTTAACTGTGGCATTGCATCTATTTTCCAGCATCATTATTAGAGGCTGCTTGTTTAGAGGGACATTTTGGTGGAGGGACTAAGAAAACTCTGTGTCGGTCCCATCTAAACTAAACAAGAGGGACTTTTAGGGAGTAAAAGTGGGCATTTGGGACTAAAGAAAGAAGACCCCGAGGGAGAGTCTTTTTTGGACTTTTTCCAACAGTTGCCCCTGCCACGCATGGCACCTTGTCTCTATTAGTTCATTACTAGGGGTAACATGGTATTTTAGCATGTCATTTAATAACCTCTAGTCCATGTTTAGTCCCTAGAACCAAGCAAGTAGGGACTAGGGAGTTTTTAACCAAACAGGGCCTTAGATTAATAACAGCTAAAGAGTTGCACGAGACAGTGGACGCACAAGCACCATGTGCATCTACCGATGTAGTGGGGTGATGCACAGTCTGTTGCAACAAAGAACAAACAACCAAGGAGCATGTTTGTGTTGGTCCTAGTTTTGTTATCTTTAGACACCTTTTCCTATGTGAGCGCAGCAAATCTAGTCCTGCTCAAACTCTACAGCCTTGTTCCCCAAAACAAAAGATCAGTTTGTTACAGATGTGCGTACTACGTTTGTCATTGTTTTCCCTTTTTGACCAATGTAGGTGTTGGATAGCCAGTCTGTACTAGTAATTTCCACACTTCCTTTCCTCTGTGAACAACGTCCTAGATTTATGCTATACAACTTTCCCCACTACTTTCCCCCATTCCTGTCCTCTTTGAACCACGTCTTAGATTCATGCGATACAACTTTCCCCACTACTTTCCCCCTTCCTTTCCTTTTTGAACCACGTCCTAGATTCATGCTATACAACTTTTCCCACTACTTTCCCCCATTCCTTTCCTCTTTGAACCACGTCCTAGATTCATGGTATACAACTTTCGCCACTACTTTCCTGTTTGATCCAACACCTAGATTCGAGTGCAGAAGCGGAAAAAGCCCACATCTAGCTAGAGCAATGCATGTGGAATAAGTAAATTGTACCTTAAGGTTCTTGGGGTGTGGTTCGGTGGGCGATCAGAGGCCGTTCGACCCACACTATGTACGGCAGAGAAGAAGAAGGGGTCGGAGGCCCTCCCGCGCCGACGCTGGGTGAAAGTGAACAGCTGCGCCGGTAGTGGATTCCCTCCCTCGCCGACGGCGACATCGTTAAGCCTCCTTCCCTTCCCGACGGACGGATCCTGCCGGCTGAGGGAGTGTGAAGAGAGCAACTACAAGCAGACTAGCAGTGAGGGGGAGAGAGAGAGGCCAAGAAGTCTTGTTTAGACCTGGAGAGGGTGAGAGAGTGTGAAGAGAACAACTACAAGCGCTGAGGTTGTAGCGTGTATATATATACTAGTGTGAGTGTGAAGAGTGCAAACCCTAGAAAACAAGCGTCGAGGCTGCAGCTTATACGTGATGTGGTGATTATACGGTCACTACGAGAACGTATAGCTTCGTATCCATGCATTTTGACCAGTCAAAGAATCCTCCTGGCACGAATTATGCTCAAGTGTAGTTATCGAACCCGAGACCTCAAGTTTGATGAGCGAACAGGTTAACCAGCTACACAGCCCTCCCGCTATGTTCAATGAGAGGAAAATAACCTTTTATACTTTTTTTGTGTGTGTGGGAGTCATTGGGATTTAAATCATAATCGTGTCATGTGGCTTTGGCGGTAAGACTATCCATAGTGGTGCAAAAATAATGCAGCCTTAGTCACCTTACCTCTCTCCACGTAGTACATTGGGTCCCACCAGTCAGAGGGTGAAACAAACAAATTAATAAGAAAAATTAAAAGCACCAGCGGTGTATCTTACCTCACACATCTCGCTACTACCCGGGAACACTGTCCAATTGATCCCTCTGTTTGCTCACGTACTATTTTAAGTGAATCCTTATTATAACATGCACACAATTTTGGGCACTTGTATTCGACCTAAGTCAGTGTGCCACCGTATCTCGTACGACTCCCTCCGTCTAGGTGTAATAAGTCATGTTAGAAGGTGCTGCGGGACCAAGGTGCAAGCAGATTGGAGGAGAAAGAGAAACTTGACCGGTCATTCCTCCAATCAAAGCCCTGATTTTTTTCCCTAAATGCAACAATTGATCCAAACAACTAAGAGATGTCATTTTAGCTACCATGCAGGGCCACGTATTAACTCGCATGCAAGCCGACTTTGATTTCTTGACTGATCAACGCGTAGTTGCTCTCCATGCATTGGGTTTCCGGGGGAGATAACAAGGCAGAGTAAGGAGCGTTTGGTTCCATTGCTTAGGCTGGTCATCGTTTGTACGTACCCCATTTGTATCTCACTTCCTGTGGCTTCGCACTCGCACGATTTTCCTATTCTATGAACCTGTGTGTGCGTGTGTGTGTTTAACAGCATGTGTGTGTTAGAGAGAGCGACATATCGACCTACTCCTACAGAGAGATGGTGTGTAGTGTACGATTTTAGCCGCGAGAGTCGGTGCATCCTCTCGTTTCCGGGCGTCCGGTAGGGACAGGCAGACAACTGCCATGCCCGCTCCTGACCAGCCTGGCCCACCCAAAGCCCCTCCATCGCCCGCGCGTGCTTCCCGCCCGAAACAGTCAGCGCTGCTCCAAAGAATCGGTGCCGCATTCATGCCCGGGCAGAGCTGACGCGACCTCTCACTGGCGCCTGCGTTGATGGGAGAAGCGGATTCAAGAGTGATGGTTGCTTCGTCCGTCCAACTTACTGTCGGGTCTATATGATTTGACGGCTCATTGGTCATTATTACTGAGGTGGTAGGACTGCTGGATGTCCCATGCTTTCGGTGAAAGGAGGTACTACTATATTACAATTTTCTCCATTCTTATGGCGGAGGAGTGCAAGAGCAGTGAAAACACGCAGGCTCAGTGATTACATGGCCCACCTCACACTATCACCATATTTTCTGGACACCGTGTGACACCTAACTCTTTACATAGTACAATAGCAAAAAAACTCTTTACATAGTAATAGTAGTTCCTCCGTTCCTAAATATAAGTATTTGTAGATATTTCACCATGAACCACATACATATGTATATAGATGCATTTCAAGTGTAGATTCATTCATTTTGTTCCGTATGTAGTCCACCTAGTGGAATCTCTACAAAGACTTATATTTAGGAAAGAAGGGAGTACGTACTGTAATTTATCAGCGAGATAGTACAATGCTATGAAGCTTCCAGCTTTTGTTACATGTATCTTGCGTCCTAGGTTGCCCGTTGCAACATTTCATCAAATACAAAGGAGACTAACATGCATGCTATTGCATCTCAATGATTGACAGATCATAGCAAATATGTACTCCCTCCGTTCCAAAATAAGTGTCTCAACTTTATGCTACATACGGAGCAAAATGAGTGAATCTACACTCTACAATATGTCTATATACATCAGTGTTTGGAGTATGTACTAGTAGTTCATATTGAAATCTACTAAAGGACATATATATTGCAAACAATATGATAATCTCTCTAACCAAGGTAGTAGGGACGAGGAGTAAATGGAGGGAGTATCAAAATTTTCTCCTCGTCCTACGAGCCACCCCGCGCGTGGGCGAGGGAGCGGGCGTAAGGCGTAGTAAGCAAGCTTCACCTCGTCCTATGAGCCATCGTGCCCGTGGGTGGGGGAGACGGCGTACTAAGCAAGCTTCTTCTCTTTCCGAGTTGATGGGACACATCAAAAGTACTCAAGTGTATAGAGCCTTGCCTCTAAGGTAAGCCCCACATGGTTTGCCTCTTTTTTAACATAACGCGTCAAGTCGCAATTTGTTTGTTCACCCGTGGTAGAGCAAGTATAATAGGCTGATGTAAGCAGGCTATAAGGGTTGCCACCTCAGATTTATGATGATGTGGAGGAGAGAGGAGAGGAGAGAGAAGAGGAGTGGACTATAAACGTGTAGCCAGCTGCAGCACAATCTCCAATGCATTTTGTGAGAGAAGAAAGTGGGGTCAAGCATTAACTACATGATGTATAGAGCTAGCAACTATTATGTGAATGGGCTTTTAGGTTGGCTATAAGTGAGGCGGCACAAAGATAGAGCTAGCAGCCAGCTATGTTATTAATCTTGCTCGTCAACGATCCTCCCTCCATCTAGTGGACAACCAGTACACGTGTCAAGTTACCACGTGGGCTGCCTTTTCGTACAAAAATGAGCTCCACCGTGTACCCGCACGGGTGTGGTTGGGATAGAGACGGGAGTACGTGCACCGTGCGTGCACCTCTTTTGTTCGTGCATGTCCCCCACCTATGTGTGTGTGTGTGAGAGATACAAACCTAGACAAATGGCTTGTGTGCGTTCATGAGTGTTTTTTGTTTTGGGGGGGAGGTTGATTTCGTGAATGTATTTGTGGGAATATGTGTCGATGACATCTCAAACAAAATTTTGCATGCAATGTGTGTGAAATGGAGGCCTATCCATATCATATATAGAGGGGCAGTGTCAGGACCCCGATCCTAAGTCACACAGGTCTAGCCTGTAACACATCATATCACTTTGCGGCCTCACGCATGGTATCCCCACGGGTGCCACCTTACCTGGCCCGGGACCGTTTGCGCATTTTGGCACACGTATATGATAGTGTCGCTAGCATCCATATGACAGAGAACCCGGGCCGACATGACCAGTTATAAACCAAAAGTGGCACTAAATTACAGGGACAGGCATACATGACCCAACAATGAACGTGTCGGTCATCAACGTATGAACCCAAGTCGTAGCTAGCTACAAGGACTTAAAGGAACAACGTGTGACATTTCCCCTAAGGGACAGACACAGGAACGAAGAAGGACACATGCCGGCCAGCCTAAGTGTTCCGGAGCAGTAGCGAGCTACCAAGGCTCGGTGGAAGCACTAGGAGACATTTCCCTGTAAGATAGGCTACCAAAGGTAAACAACTAGGTGTCGGATCCCACACATAGCAATACACATTACACGTACGCATAACATGCAAGTATGTGCTGTACAACATGGCATCACAACCTAACTCAACAACTCATATAGATAAGGCCCAGAAGAGCCATCATAGCATTATTACAGACAGAGGTCACATGACCCAACACACAGAGCATACAGGCAACGGAAGCATAACATGTCTGGGTACAGACAACTACAAATGAAAAAGGCTAAGAAGCCTGACTATCTACCAGACCCTTCCAAGGTACAAGATCGTAGCTGAGGTAACAAGCTAAACGTCGAAGTCCACGCGGAACCACTAGCGAGACTGAAGTCTCTCTGCAAAACATAAATTAAGCAAACGTGAGTACAAAGGTACTCAACAAGACTTACATCAGAACAAACTACATATGCATCGGTATCAACAAAGGGGTGGTGGAGTTTGACTGCAGCAAGCCAGCTTTGACTCGGTGGCTATCCTAAACTACGACTACAAGTAACTCTTTGAGGTGGCGCACACGAGTCCACATATTCACCAATCAATACACCACTATGGATCCGCTCCCGTCTCCCTACGAGAAGGCCATCCATAGCACTCACGCTTATCTTGTGCATTTTAGAGTATCCACTTTCACTTGTCTATGAACTGTAATAGGTAACCCAGAAGTCCATTTCCGCGAACACGGCTATTCGAATAGATTATATATATAACCCTGCAGGGGTGTACTTCTTCACACACGCTCTCACCACTTACCGCCATTTACACGACATGTACTCGGCAACCTTCAAGCGGAGGCCCAGCGAGGGTGTCGGCCACGACCTGACTAACCACACAAGTCTCTCGTCCAGGTTTATCGCCTATTTGGGTTCCATCCGTGGGGAGATCCGGCCGGGGTGTCGCTCACGGCCCCAAACGATGTGTACAGGGTTCCCGCATCACCAAACGGGCAATCGGTACACCGTGCCACGTACCTACCGCGTCACAGCCCACCTCGAGGGTCAGCGCTGCGCACGACCTCCAGTAAACTACAAACACCAGAAACTAGTTGCAACTCCTGGACAGAGAACAAGGGCAGTTAATAAGTCGAGAGGGTCCATTGGTTTCGGGCCCAATGCATGGTAGTAACTGGTCATGGTTCAACCAACACAGAACTCAGTTCCTGAGGACGGCTGTAATGAGACAACCCACCATGTACTCCTACATGGCCTCTCATCGCTACCTTTACCAAATCGTGTTTACACACTTAGCTCACACACATTAGGACATGTTCATCACCATTCCAATTCATCCCCGATGAATCAGACCTGACACAACTCTAAGAAATAGCAGGCATAACCAGAAAGCATGAATGAGTAGGCACAACATGGCTCAAACAACTCCTACTCATACTAGTGGGTTTCAACTATTTACTGTGGCAATGATAGGTCATGCAGTGGAAAGGGGTTCAACTACCGCAGCAGGTAACAATTGAAGCGTTGTTGTCCTAATGCAGTAAAAGAGAGCAAGAGCGAGAGAGTGGGATTGTATCGGAATGCTCAATGGGGTTTTGCTTGCCTGGCACTCCTGAAGATAACATTGAGTCTTCATCGGTGTCATCGATCACATCGTCGGAACACGTCTACTGAAGGGGGGACAAGCACCGGCAAACAAGAGAGAAAACAATCAATGCAATGCGACAATATGATGCATGATCATGATATGTTAATATGCTGTTGATTGAGCTAATGCAACTAGCAACCATGTTAAATGAAGTTGGTTTGAACCAAAGGTTCAAATTCAAACTTCATATGTGATTATTTAAATGCCATTTAATTGATTTGACCTGATCAGCAGGTTTAACTTGTTCAAACATGCATGAAAATGAAATAAACAGATTCCTCATATTTTTCTGATCAATTTTCATATATAATTTATCTTCATCTGAGTTACGGTTGATTTTATATGATTTTTAGAAGTTTTGAATATTTTCTGAAATAAATAAATCATTTATTATTTATTTAAAATTCCAGAAAATAAATACTGCGTCAGCATTGAGTAAGCATGACGTCAGTAGGGTCAAAGGACTGCCCTGGGTCAAACCTGGCCAGTGGGGCCCACTGGTCAGTGACCCACTAGCTAACAGGGTTAGTTAGTTTTTAAACTAACACTAACTAAACTGTTGGTGGGGCCTGGGCCCACATGTCAGTCTCTCAGGGCATAATTAAGTTTAGTTTTAACTAAACTAATTTAACAGGGGTTGGCCCCATGTTTCAGTGACTCATAGAGCTAAGCACAGTGATTAGTACTTAATTAAAACCTAAACTAAAAGTAAACAACGGCCGGCCCCACATGTCATGGACACAGGGGGGTCCAGCCGTGGTCAAAGGGGTCAAACCTACCGGCGGCTCGACGCCGGCGAGGCCAAACGCGGCGGCAGTGCTAGGAAATCCTCTGACGACGACCAAACGGCCGGCGGAAGGCATCAACGTGACGCGGGCACTCTTCCGCGTCGAGTGGTGGCGGTAGTTGGCCCTGGGGTGGCCGGAAAAGTGGCCGGCGACGAGGTCCAGCGGCGGCAGCGGTCGGGCTTGCGCGGGCGCAGCGCTGCAGACTGCGGCAGAGCACGCTGAGGGCACCAGGAGGGAGCCCGTGCTCTCCCGCATCCATCCCCGCAAGTGGGAGGAGCTGGGGTGGCCGGAGCTCGTCGGAAACGAGCTCGCGGCGGCGCCGGAGTTCGGGCTCCGTCAAGTTAGGCGCTGCGGGGCACGGGGAGGTGAGCTGATGGCTGCTACGTGTTCGTGAGGTCATTAGGAGCTCGGTGGTGCACTCAGGTGGATGCTCCAGTGGCTATAGCCACGGCGGCGACATTGCCGGCGGCGAGGGGTTCTCGGGCACGGTGGGGGTTGGAGCTACAACACGCGCATGAGTAGAGGAATAGGGGGAGGAGCAAGAGGGGCTCACGGCGGTTGCAAAGGTCGTCGAAGTGGGCTCGGGGAGGCACCAGCCACCGCGAATTCGACGGTGAGGTCGTCGGCGGCCGACGAGGGGAACGGTTGCGCAGACAGCGTTCGGAGACGTGTGGTGCCGCGTGGCTCGGCGGAGGGGTATAGGGCGACGAGGCGGAGCTCTGGGGCTCATCGGAGGGGCGAGAGGTGGACGGTGGCCGCGGTGGTTCAGGACGGCGGCGACGACAGCGTTCGGGCGCTCGCGGGGCAGAGAGACAGAGGAGGGGAAGGAGGCGAGTGAGGGGTCAGATCGATCCGGACGGCAATGGGGTGGTCATCCGCGGCGTCGCGCTGGCGAGGGGAGGGCCAGGCAGGCAGTTGGCGTGGAGGCACGGCCGTGCGCGCCCGCCGGCCACACGCCTGGCCGATTGGCGCCAGGAGGACGACGGCGGTGGTGGGCTGGGCCGCTACAGTGCTGGCCGCACAGTTAGGTGGCTAAGGTGGGCTTCCTCTTTCTCTGTTTTCTATTTAGTTTCTGTTTTCTATTTTTTTACTTTTGTTTTGATTTAATAAAAATGCCAGAACATTTTCATAAATCATGAAACCAAGCACGGCTACTGTTTGGAATAAATCCAATAGTAAACATTTTAGTTTATGATTATTTGAGCATTTAAAATAATATATAAAATTTAAATGCCCAAATGCAAATAAGATATGATTTAATTCAAAAATCCAGAATGGTCTTAGAAATAAGTGCAACATTTTTGGCAGGGGTTTTTAATCAATCCAAAAATGCTGAACTTTTCCAAGGGGCATTTTGGGTTCATTAAAAAGGATTTTAATTTGACCCTAGTTAAATTCATTTAGTGCTAGGGTTTGAGCATCCCCATTTCAAGTTTTCCTTTGAAGATAAACATGATGCAACAGACAGGTGCTATCCTAAAGCAAGGTGAAGCTGGGGATGTGACAGTCGGGTGATCCACGAGAAGAGAGGAAGGGTTCATAGATATCGATAGAGTCGAAGAGAGGATCAAGTGGGTGGGTGCGAGACCGATGAAGAGCGCCATCAAAATTGTGTGTGTGCAAGTCAAAGATATAGGGCGACTGACCTAGCTATCGGAATGTCAGAGGGCACATGTCAAGTTTGTGTGTGGCAGGGAGACATGACTAGACCGCTTGATGTATCGGTGTGTGTGTGTGTGGGAGGGGGTTTGGGGGGTAGGAAGAGGCCTAACTATAGAGGTAGAACGACTCGTATATGTGTTGAGAAGGAGAGACCCAGCTATGTCTTGAGGGAGATCGGTCGACATCCATACATAACTGAAGGAAGGAAATAGGATGGGACAGAGAGAGAGAGAGAGAGAGAGAGAGAGAGAGGAGAGAGAGGGAGGGAGAGGGGTAGAGTGTTGGATGCGTGATGGAGTTGCTTCTCGAAGATGGTGGGAGAGGCCTACTAGACAAACTAAGGGTGGAACTGCAATATTATCGATAAGACTGGGGATGTGTTTTTGTGTGTGCCTGTGTGTGATAGATCTGTCCTGACACATCCATGGATGATGAAGGGGAACCATGTGTTTGGTAAGAAAACCTAACTAGATCGATAGATCAATTGTTGTTTGTCGAAGGAAGGGAGAGACATAACTAATGAGGTAGATCGATCGACGCATGGGAAAAATGAGTTATATGGACCTAGCTAGCTATATGTATAGCGGGAGATCGGTCGATGTACATCCATTTGTCAGAGGCAAATAAGGCTAGGCGAGATGGATAGACAGAGAGAATGGAGCTAGGAGGTGGTGCGAGAGGCCCAACTACTAGCTAGATAGGGGTAGGAGTGTGCGATTGTGATATCAATGAAAAGAGGGGCAAGAGTTTACATGTGTGTGGGACCATATGAGAGACACGAGGCAAGGACACATAAAGGAGGAGATTGAAGGTGCGTGTCTATGTTGTAGGCAGACATCGCTGGAGAGGTTTATCGATCGGTGTGTGTATCAGAAAGGAGTTGTGGAGACTATGGGAGAATGACCTAAAGAAAACAAAATGAATGTGCGCGATGGATAGAATGCTGAGGGAGGGGGAGGGCGTGTGCATGCACGAGAGAAAGTTAGTGGTAGCTACAAAGGTTAGAGGATTGTGTGGGTGTAAGAGACTAACAAAGATCATAATTTGATATGAAAGTGGATTCGTATATTAGAATATGAGATTCTAGTGTTTTAAACATATGAAAATCAACATAAAATGGATTCAAAAAATCGAGTTCAAGTTCATATAGTACACATAGTTCATATGTAACTCGAGACTAATCATGTGGTGTGCTGTGAAGATAATACACAAACGATGGTTCAACTAGACAATAATGACGATTGTATATCTTATTAAAACATAAAAACGAATTCAAATGCTTTGACTTCACAACAATCATTATTGTAGATCTTATTCAAATGGAGAAACGAATTCAAATTTAGTTCATATTGAAGCGGTAGTATATACGTTTGGAATGCACTAAAACGTTCATTTGAGTACGATGTTGCATGCATTATACACGTAGCGAAATATTTTAATTGAACATAACATGAATTCAAAGTTTTGAATGACATTTGTAGTGCGAATTGATTTGGTATAGTACACGTTAGGCTTGTCCGGAAATTTCAACCCGTGCCTTGTTAGCCCGAAATATTTAAGATATATCTTTGTCTTGTTGTGCTCCGACAACTCCCTCCATCTGAACCCGCGCCTTGCTATTCCAAAATTTCAACGCGCGCAAAAACTCCTACCTCCTGTGAAATCTCGACACGTGAAATGGCCGTGATACCCCTGAACCGGAAGAATCGCCTCAAATAGGTGGGGGTACTTTCGTAACTTACCCCACATTTCGGACAAGCGCGTCCCTAAGCCATGGTTCCCCACTCTCAACCCATTCGCCCACCCATTCGTACACCGAGGCCGGAAAAACCCACGAAGCCCCACACCCTCCTCCGCCCGCCACCCAGCCGGAGCCTCTTCCCCGACGACGTCGTCCGCAACAACACCTCGACGTCCCTCATCCACCATACCGGATGAGGATCTGTCGTCAATCTGGTCGTCCCGCTGGTTCAACCACCCCGTCCTTGAACTCCAAGGAGCTGCCCCGACATTCCCCTCGTCTTTCGCTCCACCTCCGTTCCCACACCACCGTCTTCACCTGCACGACCGGAAGAGCATCATCATCGCTGCTTCCTCGGATGAAGCTGCGGCCTAATTGGCGCTAGCAAATAGGTTGTACATTGATCGCCGCATTTTCTTCCTGATTCAATCTCAAGGTGCTGCCAGCGCTCGGTCCCGAGCCAACACGGCGCGGCTCCATCCACGGCGGCATCGCCGGCCACTTCCTCTATGGCATCGCTCCCTCGGCGGCGACATCCACATCAGTAGGAGCTGCTGTTGCTTTAGCTCTCGCTCGCGCTGCTGCGCTGCTCTTGCTCTCGGTCCCCTGCCTGGTCTGCTCTTGCTCTTGCTCTTGCTCGTGCTGCTGCTCTCGCTCTTGCTTGCAATGCTGCTCCGATTTAGCTACGCTTTAGTCGACCGAATCGACTTTTGGTTCAGTCGATTTTCATGGGGTGGGGGGCTCGCCGGAGTTAAGGAAGAACCAGCCGCAGCGGGGAGGGGGCTCGCCGAAGAGGTACCCCACTATCTATCTTAGGGTTCAGGGTGGGGGCGGTGGTCGCCGGTGGTGGTGGGACGGTGGCGTGGGGATCACCGGAGAAAAACTCGGCACGGGGGAGCCTACAGGGATGGACGGGGCGGCGGCCGACCGGCAGTGGGGAGTGTTTTCGGGGTGGGCCTGGCGGCGCACCGTCGGCCACGGGGGGCGGTTGTTTGGCCGGTGGTGGCTGGCGGCTCTGGGGGTGGAGATTGAAGATGAACTGCAGGCCCTTGATTTCGTATCCAACGGCTGCAAAATCGAAAGACCAGAGATGAAAAAGTCAGTCCACTGACGTGTAGCCACACCTCTAGTGCGTTCAGTTTCGACAGCAAAATTCAGTTTTGACAGTTAAGTTCAGTTTCGACAGTTAAATTCAGTTTCGACAGCAAAATTCAGTTTCGATTGTTAAGTTCAATTTCGACAGTTAAATTCAGTTTCGATAGTTAAGTTCAGAGATGAGTGGCTGATGTATACATCTAGCACTTTGTGGTTATGTATTTTACGTCATCTATTGGAGATGTGTCGGGGCCGGATTTCGGGAATAAAATATTCCAGAAATTAACCCCTAGTGTCATCACCAGCCCAGGATTGCTGTTACTGGTGGACACATCCTTGTTACAGATTACCAAGCATTTACAAGAATTTGATACAAGACCATAACGGTCTACTGAAATAACAATGACTCCGGTGGTGGATGAAGAAAATGGCTAGCGGATTTCCATATCGATGGGGCTCCATTCCATCAGGAACAGCTGACCCGGATAACTCCTATCCCGCGTAGCTGCACTCCTAGGCTTCGCAAGGACGTCACTGTGGTACTCCTTGAAGAACTCCTAACCTGGCCAAGTAAATAGCCAGGGACAAGCCTGTGAGTACGTTTGAATGTACTCGCAAACATCATGGACACGAGATATAACAAATGCAGCAAAACAATAATATGGTCATGGTGAATTAAACTATATGCACATGCTCATGATATACTTATATTAAATGCATGCTGACAGGAATTAAAACATGGCATGATGAATAATATTTAGTGCAGAAGATAAATATTAGCACCAATAAAATATAACAGAAATGCCGATCGAGTGTCAAGTGACACCACGGTCGGTCTTGAAAAGAAATGCCAGTCGGGTGTCTAAAAGAGAAATCGGACGATACCATCCGAGAACTCAGGCGACGCCACGGAAGGACTTGAAAAGAAATGCCAGTCGGGTGTCCACAAGAGTAGTGGCGTGATAAACCGCCTGACACTCGAGGGACGCCACAGAAAGGACTTGAAAAGAACTGCCAGTCGGGTGTCCACAAGAGTAGTGGCGTGATAAACCGCCTGACACTTGAGGGACGCCACAGAAAGGACTTGAAAATAAAGGCGAGTGTCCGGGATAGTCTAGCCATCCCCTGAGACACTCTGGAAAGTAAAATAAGAGCAGGGGGTTAGTTCACAAATATAATCATATCATCCATAATATTCCTAACATCACCAATAGCAGTAAGAAATAATCTGCATAATACACCATGCTCAAAATTAAATTATTTCCTCCGGAGACCGACTCTAAGACCGACACTTGACCAACCCAGACTGTAGTCCTTAACCGCGGACACGGCTATTCGAATAGATACGACTCTGCAGAGGGTGTACTCTTTACCCACAAGTATAGGATTTCTTTAATCAGTATCGGGACACTGACTAATTCCCATTATGGTCTTTGGGTTGAAAACACACCTAACCAGCACACACCAGCTTAACTTTTCTGCTGCCAGGAGTCACCCAAAACAACAGTTAAGTAAAACTCTAAGTCGGAGAGGCTACAACCTCCATGAGCATGGGATCACTATTCATACGCGCGGATTACAAGGGTACACTCCCTCTCGGCTACAACCGGAAACACCCATGCTCCCTGACCCGATGACTGGGTTTAGTCCAGGGCCCTGGAAACCCTCATCGTAGTCCTCTGTACGGTGTGTGCACGGAAAGGGGTTAACAACTTACTAAACCATACCTTACCCGAGGCAGGGACGAGTGGTAGCACGAAACAAGTATGGGGGTTACCGGAACAAGACTCGATCTATGGTCGACTCAGGAGGCTTACGTTTCCTGCAGGGTTATCACAACAGAACTTATTCTCTCAACAGTTTCACCAGGACAGGGCTACAACCCTTGCCTGCTTCCACATATATCTCATGACACCACCGTGTCAAAATGTGGCCCGTGCCCACCGGCACGTCCAAAACAGGAGCACATTCCTGGATTTTCATAACTTAGGCATGCTGCAAATTTAAAGGGGATGCATGCAAGAGAAAGTATAATTATGACCATGCATGCATGCAATATTTCTATCCAACTGCCAAATCTATTAACAGTATCAAACATGCCCTAAAATATTATAGCATGAAAAACATACGCCATATCAAGTGTTCAAAATGCTTGCCTTAGTTATGAAAAGGTGCTGGTTACTTTGCAAAGAAACATCTCCCCTTCAATTCCTATTTTAAAAAAATATCTAAATTACCACATAATTCAAAAACAGCACTAAAAAGTATTTCAAAAGTTTTTGAAATAAATACTAAAATAAACTAGAGGATATTTAAGGAATATCAGAAACAGAATAAATTTATTTAGAGTTCATAAGATTTAGTTATGGAATTACTAAGATGGGGAACATGATTAAAAGCAATATTTAAAACCATTAAACAGAAACTATGCCCAGTAAAATGTTCACTTAATTTAAATAAACAGAGCAAGATTTTTGAAGCCTACAGAAATTTGAATTATCCATTTTAGAGTAGAAAAGGCTACTGTGGAATTATTAGAAAGCTGCTGGAATTGATAAAAAGAAAGGATAGATTCGCGCCCTGAGCGCTGTTTAGCTCCGCGGCACCACTGGGCCGAGCCCAGTTGTCTTGCTGAGGGAAGGGGGTGCTGACGTCGATGGCGTATTCCACGGAATACGCCTCCTTTGCGCGGTGACGGCTCCAGGAGGAGACCGCCTCCACTTACACAGCGGGGGCCCGCGGCTTGTGGTCACTGACGGTGGGCCCGCCTGGCCCACCGGTCAGGTTTGACCCCGGTCCACCCGCCCTTCTTCCTGGCAACAGAACGGGGCGGGACTCCGGCGAAGCTCGCCGGCGAACGGTGGCGCCGTTGGAGAAGTCGAGGGCACCGTTGTGTTCAGGAGGTGGAAACGGTTCGTCCGGTGCCCTCCGTGGTGGCTGGGATGGTGGGAGTTGCCGGCGACGAGGTCCTCGGCGGACGGCGCCGTCGGTCGAAAAGGGGACTCCGGCTAGGGTGCGGCTCCAGTGGAGTTGAGGTTGGGGACGGGTCGGTGGATGCTCAAGGAAGGTTTTGGTGCAGAAAGTAGGGAGGGGGATGCACTGAAGGGGTGGTGTACTTCGAGAGAGTGGCGGCGGCAGAGGTTGCCGGAGATGGGGAAGGTGACCGTTTCCGGTCGATTGGGTGCATGGGGAAGTTCCTAGAGAATAGGAAGGGGTCGTGATCCACTGAGGAGGCTTGGGGTTGAGTATTTATAGGCGGAGCGGCGCGGTCCGGTGGGTTCCAGAGAACGGACACGGCGGCGATGCTTTTACTCCGGTAGGCGTGGTCGTTGGGTGGCCGGTGCGGGTTGGCGAGGACGTGGCCTGGCCGCCGTTACTCCCCAGGCGAGCTGGCGTCTCGGGGAGGTGCCAGGTACTCGGGGCGGCGCCGTCCATGGCAGATCGTGGCAGCGGCCATTAATGGCAGGCGCGGCCGGTGGCGAGGCCGTTGATGGACGGCGGAGTTTGGTGAGGGAGGTGGCTGCTTGCAGTGAAGGCGGGGCATCCGGTTTGGCTCGGGGGCGAGCCACGCGTCCAGGGCGTTGACGTCGGTGCGACGTGGCGATGCGGGACTCGTCGGGCGGCGCATCCGGACGGCGTGGACGGTGGTGGCCGGCGCAAGCGGCCAATGGAAGATGTCGGGGGAGTAAATGGTGGTTGAGATGATCCAGAGGGGGACTCGGGCGAGTGGGGAGGCAGCAGGGCAGTGGCAGGAGCTCGATGCCACGGCTGCAGTACGGGCGCTCTGGCCACGCTCTGGACATGCCCCTGAGGTGTTCGATGAAATGCCAAAGCATGTTAGGCTGCTCCAACTGAGCTTGTTTTTGGCAGGCTGATGCTCCTGATGGTTCTAGAGATGGTGGACATGATGGTTTGGGAAGAGTGGCTAGATGCTAGTGCAATCCAAAAAGATGCCTAACTTCAGCCATGAGCTCAAGGTGCTCGACAGAAAGTTAGGGTGACCTAGGTGACCTTGTTGGATGTGCATCTTGGCAGGATGGGGTCTCTTTAGATGGTAGAGATGATGGTGAAGTTGTTTTGGGAAAAGGAAATACTTGCTAGTGTAAGTTGTACTGGAATTCAGTTCTGGACTGAATATTCAGAGGGATATTTGGTGGGTCTAAATGATGCTAATGGAGCTGATCTTCTGGAGTTAAGGTTTTGGTTGGAAGAACAAGAAGATGGCCAAGGCTCAGAAATTTTAGAGCAGGAAATAATAGGGTTGTAGTTGAAACCTAGAGAATAGACAGAAATAGAAATGAGGATGATTCACTCAAATTTTGCAAAACAACAAGTTGGGTTTTTGCACTAAAGTGACATATAGGCACCCTAAGACCTCTCAGAATTATGGTGGAATTTTTAGAGAATTATTTAAAATGGTTGTAGTGCAACAGATGCATCTAAAACACTGCAAGAGCTATTAAAAGAATTTTCTCAGGCAAAATTTTATTATGAAAATAATTTCTATTGTTATTAAACAAATAATGAAATGACTCAAGGTACAACCAGAGCCCACAAAATTATTTCCAAATTTTTTGCTATATGAAGAGAAGATTTTCTAAGACATGAATAGAAAAGGCTCTGAAAATTATAAAAGGACCTACTATAATTCAAAATTTTATTTCTAGCCAAATTTTATTTACTGAAAAAGTGATTAAAATTTCGGGGTGTTACAAGATGCTATTAGAATTCCCCTCAGGTTAACGTTGTCTCTCCTGTCCTGCTTCAGCCTCGACGTCGTATAACTCACCGGAGCTGCTCCAATGACGAAACTCTCCATCACAGTGGAACAGTACCTCGGGCTCCATCTTCAGACGCCTAAGATCTTCTTCCCCTCCTCCGACAGCCAAGTCAGCCGAAGCATCCTCACCAGCCAACCCAATCATGCTGAGATCGACATGGCTTCACCAAAGAGGTTGTACACTTCTTGTGGTTTGACTTAATCTCACCATGCTTCTTTGCATCTTGTGATCTTCCAATTCTTGTGAACCAAACACCCAGATTGGCAGAAATCCTGTGTTTTTTAATTCTCTGTTTTTCACGTGCTTTCCTATCCTATTACTGTCTATTTCCTATCCCTGCATTGTTAGAATCCTCAAATTCAAACAAGCCCTTACACAATTACTTCTGTTACAGATATGTGTCAAAGAAAACCTTGTGTGGTTTGTCCTGCTACTGCGGTGTTATGTTCCACCCTAGCTCAGCTGCTCCAACGATGAAAGGGTTCACCACAGCAGGGATCCGCTCTCTAGACTATCTTTCGCCGCCTCAGATCTTCTTCCCCACCGCCGGCAGCCACGACAACTGCATTACCATCATCAACTGAGCAGATGACCTTGAGGACTACACGGGTCCGCAAGAGAGGTCGCACTCTTCCGTGTCTGCTTACGTTATGCATCGCTTAATATGATGACATGATACTTTATCGTCGTGTTCACCTATTAGACTCCGACTCAGGTCCAAACTTATGCTGAAACTTGAGTTTTTAAATGGTTGTGGGGTACATATTGGGCTAGCAATCACTACTATTTGTCTACTATCTAGTTAATCTCGGGTGTCTACTATGAGTTTCATGTTGGGTGCAAACAAACATTAAAGAAGCTATTATCTGTATTTTTCAACTAAAGCTATTATCTGCCTGCTATCATTGGTTTTGGGTCTATCCAAAGTTTGCTACCTTCACTCTGGATTTGTGCATGCACTCCTTACATAATCTCACTATGTTTTATTCATATGCCTGTCAGTTATTGTACACAATGGAACTGAACATGAAGAGACGAGCCTTGTGTGGCAATAAAATTTCATGCAGACGTTGCTCCATGGTGGGCGCAAAGACAGCCCCCCTCCACCCATTTTGGATCGTAATCAAGAGGAAGATAACTCCTTAGAGTAGGATTTAGAGACAGATGACCAGTCCTATTCCCCCCCCGAGGTGCATGCTCTAACTTGGCAGGGTTATGTTTCTCATATCGTGCGTATGGTATCTTGCATTGCTATGTCATTTGCTTAGTTTAGACATGATTTGTGTGAATGCCACCTGTTTAGTGTCTAATTACCATATATGTGAATTATGCAATACCATCTTTTTACAAGACATTATATATGTGAATTATGCAATGCTATCTTGTTGCAAGGCATTATATATGTGAATTATGCAATGCCATGCTGTTTAGCCAAGCGTCATATATGTGAATTATATCATGATGTCCTTTTTTTGTATTTCTCATTTCTTTTGTCGACAATGTTTGTATATTCAACTGCTCGTCTTGTGCATCAGCCTTTTGAATTGGTGATGGAGAAATCTAGAGTGAAAACAAGGTCTTCAGAGAAGACAATGCTACCTGGTAAAGCAGATATCTTGCCGGTTACAGATAGCTCTTCAGAGGAGGATTCAGAGGCAGATGACCAGTCCTATTATCCCCCTGAGGTGTATGCTCAATCTTGGCAAGGTTATATTTCTCATATCATGCATATGTTGTTTTGCAATGCTTAGTTTTTACATCATATACACGACATTGAATGCCATCTCCTTAGTTGACACATCATATATGCGATTGCCCTCTGCTCACTTCCTTAGTATATAAATCATATATTTCAATTATATCATGCGATGATGTTTACATAGACAACATGTATCTGAATTATGGCATGCCAACCCATTTTCTAAAGACATAATATAGTTATGTCATCTCATCCTGTTCACATAGTCATCATATTTTGAATTATGTCATTCTATCCGTGAATTATATCATGCCATCATGTTTCCATCGACGGCATGTTTGTGATTTATGGCATGCCAACCGCTTTAATAGACACATCGTATAGTTATATCATGTCATCATGTTTACATAGTCATCATATTTTGAAGTAAGTCATTATATCCTGTTTAGTTAGCCATCATACATGTGAAATTGTGTCCTGCTATCCTGTTTAATTAGCCATCATATATGTGAAATTATGTTCTGCTATTCTGTTTGGTTAGACAACATAAATGTGAATTATTTCATGCCCTGATTTATTCCCTACTATCCATTGCACATATCTATCTTACAAGTCTGTAAATTCAATTACTATTCTTGTTTATCAGCCATTTCAATTGGATGGGGTGATGGCAGTATCTGTGGGAGTAAAAACAAGGTCTTCAGAAAAGATGTGCTACCTGTCGATGGAGATAGAGCCACGGTTGTACTTGCCCAAGAACCAGCCACACCACACATAACCCAGACTCACGCAGATTGTACCCCTACCCAGTTGGACAGAGAACCAGCTACACCCCTTCTAACCCCAACCCCAGCAGATAGTAACCCAGTTCCCATTGACACAACACCATCTCCACCATAGAGTACCCAAACACGAGCAGTTAGTAAGGCAACTGCAGTGCCCAAAGCACGAGGACCACCACTCCGAACCCCAAGTCAACGCTTAAAGCAGAAGAAGAATTGTTCTCAGGTCAGGTTCTGTAACTATGGTTCATACTACTTTGCTCTTGCATCACTGTATTTACTCATACCAACTAATTTCAAATTTGAAGGATGCAATTGAAACTCCAATGGCGCAACAGGTATGTTTTAAACCTATTTCTTTAACGTGATTTCTTTTGTAACTTGCTCTATGTTGATTTCAGTTTCAATTGAATAAACAGTTATATTCTCATGCCATGCACCTTACAAGTGTTGTTATTGCTGTGTAGTTTCCCACACTTATATTCTATCTAAGCTGCTTTGTCTTAAATAGATATGATTCGAACTATATTTATCTTGATTTGGCAACATAAACTAGAATGATATAGACCATACAGTGACCATACTACATAGATATATGTTTGTTTCATGCTGTTATCCTGTCCACCTTACTACTGAATTGGTTTACCAAAATGAGTTTCATATACTACATTGTAAACCTGTGATGTGTTTGTTTGTTTCTCTTCTAGAATGCGAATAAAATATTAGAGAAGAGTACGTTATGCAATGGTAAAGGAAGTAATGCAGATAAGGTTCAAGATAGTGAGACATCCCTGTTGGTCTCCAAGAAAGCTGGTAAAACCTATATTGAAGACACTGAGACAACCCCAAAGTCTTGTCTTAATGTAGTGTTCGAGTTACTGGCTACTACTGCTGGCACCAGCTCTTCGAACTCGCTGCCTGAATCAGTTTGGCTTCTTGAGTCTCAACTTCAAGTTGAAAGACATCGATTAGATGTCATGCGACAGGAAGCCGAAGGACTGAGGAAGTCCCTGCAGAATTCAGATGCATTCTTTCTGGTGCAACAGCAAGTGCTGGAGGATTTAAGCCCAAACAAGAGACAGTTAATAAGCTTCCTAAGCATCTTGCCAGCATTATGGGTACCCAGATATTGTTTCTTGAGCTCTTCTGAAGGGGTTTTAGTTCTGGACTTGTTTTGCTGCGGCGTTTATATGCTGCTTTGTTCCCTATATTTGCACTGGTGGCGAACTTTGATGCCCTGTGGATGTAATATGTGTAATAGCTGTGATAGCCTGGCGTAAGTTGCTTGCCCATTTATTTCCTTATTTTCTTGTTTATTTTTTTCTTGTAGTCAGTGCAGTTCTTTTTCCGCGGTTAGCTAGTGGGCGCAATAGCCTTATTTTTAAAACTAGGCCACATTAACCATCCGCTACATATTTACTGTAGTTGGCCTCTTACGGGCCGTAGAAGCAATGGGCCTTCTAAGGGCCGTAGAAACAATGGCCCTTATACGGGCCGTAGACCCAATCGACCTTCTATGGGCCGTATGATCAGTTGGCCAAAAATGGGCCAATAACAGACCACATTATGGCCGTAAATGGGCTAGAGTTGAAATCATCCATTCATGGGCCGACCATAACGGGTCGACCACAACGGGCCATCATTAATCGGCCGTATTTGATGACGCTATGAAAACGGCCCAACGTATTAACGGGCCACAAACGGGCCGACTGTAACCATGGGCTGAATTTGGCCCACAAGCAGAAAATGACAGTAACGGGCTGAAAGTAAACGAATGCTAGAAATGAGCCCAAGAATAAATAGGCCCTGAGAAGGCCGAAAGATAACATGGGCTGGAAACAGCCCTACGGAATAATGGGCCGTTAATGGGTATAAAGCAAAACACTGTTCAATACGGGCCAGTTTTACCTTGGGCCGTTAATGAGCCGAGGGTTACTAAGGACCTGATTGCACCGAAAGACGTCATGGGCCATACATGGGTCGGAAGTTAAAACGGGCTGGAATTATATTGGACGCCCCAAATGACGCTACTGGGCTTAATTCGGATAGGCCGTAAACAAGCCCTTGGTTAGCGAGCTGTAAGTGGGTTATATGCGAACAAGCCGTTAATAGGCTTGTCATGGGCCGGCCCGTCACCTTTTGACCAAGTCAAACGGGTCGACCTTTTCACAGGAATGGGCCTATGTTGGCTACTGTTTTTTACGGGCCAGTTTTACCACGGGCCGTTAATGGGCTGAGGGTTACTAAGGGCCTCATATGGGCCGAAAGACGTCATGGGCCATACATGGGACGTAAGTTAAAACGGGCTGTAATTATATTGGACGGCCCAGATGACGCTACTGAGCCTAATTCGGATAGGCCATAAACGGGCCCTTGCTTACCGGGTTGTAAATGGGCTATATGCGAACAGGCCGTTAACAGGCTTGCCGTGGGCCGGCCCGCCACCTTTTGACCAAGTCAAACGGGCCGGCCTTTTCACAGGAATGGGCCTCTGTTGGGCCGTGCCACGTGTCGACGTATCATAGGCGCTATGGGTCCAATGAGTGGATGACATATGTTCCAACGGCGAACCGACACATGTTCCCTCTAGCCAATGATGATTTTACACGTGGAAAATCCCCATTGGTCGAGGCTGTTAACGGGTTATCGGATCCAAAACCGGACTCGATAGCTTAACGGCGTACTGTTACGGTGGATGCCACGTGTCGTTCACCCTTGACGAAAGCACTTCTGTGACGCGCGATTTATCGTCATGGAAGTGGACACTTCCGTGATGATAATTTTGGTAATGTCATGGAACACTTCTATGACAGCACGGGTATAACTATCTTGATTCTGTCATAAAATCGTCATGGATGTACATGGATGACAGAAAACGTGACCTACTGTGACAAAACACGTATCATCATGGAAGTGTATTTTTTTGTAGTGTTGCGGAGGATAAATGTCTCTATTATTTCCTCATCAGGGGTTGGCATCCATTCTATAATAAACTCTGCCAATGCCCTGCTCTAAATAGTTGATGTGCTCTCAAACTTCAAACCAAAGTTGGATAACTCCAAATCCCACTCCACTGTTCTGCCGGTAGCCTCAGGGTTTCGGAGTATCCTTTGCAACGGGAAGCGAGTGACAACTATGATCTCATGGGCTTGGAAGTAGTGGCGTAGTTTCCTTGAGGTCATGATGAGACCAAAGATCAGCTTTTGCATGCCAGAGTACCTCGATCTAGCCCCCTGTAACGGAGAGCTGATGAACTACACTGGGCGTTGCACCACTTTCTTCCTTGACACATCCTTGGGGTTGCACTCGCTGCCGTGCTCACTGTTGTCCTGATCCTTTTCTGACTCTGCCGGCCTCTGCTCACTCTCTGCCTCATCCACTTCTCGCTGTGCTACCGAGGCTGCACTAACAACTTGGTTGGTTGCCACTAAGTATAGCAGCAACGACTCCTGGAGTCTAGGAGCGACCAATGTAGGTACAGAGGACAAGTAGGCCTTCAACTCTTGCAAAGTTGCATCTGCTTCCGGGGTCCACTTCATCGGCCCTGCCTTCTTCAAAATTCTAAAGAACGGCAGGGCATGCTCAGCAGACTTGGGGATGAACCTGCTTAGCGCGACAATGCATCCTGTTAGGCGCCTCACATCCTTAACTGTCATTGGTGCTTGGATCTACTCAATAGCCTTGATCTTTTCGGGGTTGGCTTCGATCCCGCGATGGGATACAAAGAACCCAAGCATCTTTGCGGAGGGAGCATCAAGTACACACTTCTCCGGGTTGAGCTTCAAATTTATGTTGCGCATGTTAGCAAATGTCTTCTCTAAATCTTGGATAAGGGTGGTACTATCCTTGGTCTTGACCACAATATCATCCATATAGGCTTCTATGCTTCTTTGCAGCTGAGGCTCAAAACCAATCTGGACTACCCTTGCAAAAGTGGACCCAACACTCTTCAATCTTAATGGCATGCGGTCAAAGCAGTACGTACCACATGGAGTGATGAACGACGTCTTCTCTTCATCTTCTTAGGACATGAAGATTTGGTGATACATAGAGTATGCGTCCAGAAAGGAGAGAAAATCACAACCTGAAGTGGTTTCCACAATATGATCAATACGCGGCAAGGGAAACAGGTCCTTCGGGCAAGCCTTGTTGAGATCTGTGAAATCTATGCAAAGCCTTCACTTCAAGTTAGCCTTACCGACTACTACTGGATTTGCCAACCACATTGGATGCAACACTCCTCTAACCAAACCAGCTGCCTCAAGTTTCTTGATCTCTTCTACAATGAACTATTGCCTCTCCAAGGCCTTATTCCGGACTTTCTGCTTGACAGGTCGAGCGTGTGGGCAGAAAACAAGGTTGTGCTCGATTACCTCCCTAGGAACACTAGGGATATCAGATGGTTGCCAGGAAAACACATTGATATTCGCCCACGGGAAGGAAATGAGCGTGATTTCCTATATATCATCGAGGGTGGCACAGGTAGTGAAAGTACCTTCAACGACAGTCAGCCCTGCCGGGACCTTCTTATCCTAGGGTGCAGCGGCCCTGTTTCTCTTGCTGTTGGAACACCCCGGACCATTTTCTACAATGTCGTGCACTCGGTGGGGGCACGCTTCCCGGACTCCTTGCCGGAGGTCCTACAATCCATTTCCTTTCCTTGGCGGGAACTGCTGCTGCCACTGCCTCTGCCACGACCGCTTCCAAGAACATCTTGTCCATGCAAATGATTGGGTCCTTATCATCTGATGGGATAGTGATAACTCCTAGTGGCCCAGGAATCTACAAGGTGTTATAGGCATAGTGGGATGCCGCCATGAATTTAGCCCGTGTCGGGCATCCAAGAATCCCATTGTACGGCAGGGGGAGATCAACCATATCAAACACAATCCTCTCAGTTCGGTAGTTCAGTTCTCTCCCAAACATTACCGGCAACATGATCTTTCCCTTAGGATGACTCCTGGGATTAACTCCTTGAAACTTGACAGTAACCTCTAGCTCTTCCTCTACTATCTGAAGCTTGCTGATAACTGCTGGGGAAATCAGATTCAACCCGGCCCCGCTATCCACCAACATCTTTGTGACCTTGAGGTTGCGAATTGTTGGGGAGACCAACAACGGCAAGCATCCTACTGCAGTGCTACGGCTAGGATGATCCTGCTTGTCAAAGATGATGGGCGTACGAGACCACCTGAGTGGCTTCCGGGCCTCTAGCACTGGCTCCACGGCATTGACTTCTCATGCCCACCGCTTCAGTTGATGGTGAGATGCGTGTAGAGATGCACCTCCATCAATGAACAGGGCGTCAGTGGCCTTCTGAAACTCTTGCTCACTGGTTTCCTCTTTGTACGATCGGAAGGATGTCTATAGGGGGGTCATTAGACGAATTGACCAAAAAACTTAGCCTTTTCCCAATTCTAATTCTTGGCAAATTTTAGCAACTTAGCACAAGTCAAGCAATCAACCTACACATGCAATTCTAAGAGTATAGCAGCGGAATGTAAATCATTGCATATGAAGGTAAAGGGAGGGGTTTGGACAGTGCAAACGGAAGTGTAGACAAGGATGTTTTTGTCGTGGTTCCGATAGGTGGTGCTATCATATATCCACATTGATGGAGACTTCAACCTACGAAGGGTAACGGCTGCACGAGTCCACGGAGGGCTCACCCACGAAGGGTGCATGAAGAAGCAACCTTGTCTATCCCACCATGGCCATCGCCCACGAAGGACTTGCCTCACTAGGGTAGATCTTCATGAAGTAGGCGATCTCCTTGCCCTTATAAACTCCTTGGTTCAACTCCACAATCTTGTCGGAGGCTCCCAAGTGACACCTAACCAATCTGGGAGACCTCACTCTCCAAAAGGTAACAAACGGTGTGTTGATAACGAACTCCTTGCTCAAGTGCTTCAAATGGTAGTCTCCCCAACACTCAAATAGCTCCTCACATATTTGGATATGGTGTAAGAAGAGATTGAGTGGAAAACAACTTGGGGAAGGCTAGAGAACAAGATTTATGTGGTAGGACTGGAATATCTTGATGTCAACACTTGAGTAGGTGGTTCTCTCTCAGAAAATGATTAATGGAAGTGTAGGCTTGTTCTGATGGCTCTCTCCTTGTATGAAGAGGGGTGGAGGCGTATATATAGCCTCCAGACAAAATCTAACCGTTACACACATTTTGGCCAACTCGGTGGGACCGATTCAGTGAACTCGGTCTGACCGAAAGGTTCAAATGTGTGAACGTTAGGAAACTTGGTAGGACCAACTAGCACATCTCGGTGGGACCAAAAGCTAGGGTTAAGTCATTAGAGAGTTGGCAACGTAAACTCGTTGTGACCGATTAATGAACTCGGTATTACCGAAATAAATTAACATGTAATAGATAGTCTACAGATCCATCTCGGTAAGACCGAACGCCTATATCGGTGAGACCAAAATGTTAGGGTTTATAGCTCTGGCTAAGTCAAAGGAAACTCGGTGGGATTGGATATGAAAATCGGTGAGTCCGAGTTTGGCATTTTGGTTTTGACTTGTTTGGAGTGGAGAGGTTGTGTGAGGGTTTTGAAGCATATCATCAAGCATTGTGAGCAACCAATTCGTTAAGCAACACCTCATCCCCTTTTAATGGTATTGGCTTTCCTAGGGACTCAATGTGATCTTGGATCACTGAATTTGAAAAGGTAGAGTCTTGAGCTTTTGCCAAACTTGCTTCCTTAGATTTTAAGGGGTCCACAACTCCACAATAGCCATGCCATTCATTGAAGTTTCCTGAAATATTTAGCTTGAGGAATCATTAGTTCAATGAGCTATATGTTATCATAAATTACCAAAACCACCCGGGGATTAGTTGCACTTTCAATCTCCCCCTTTTTGGTAATTGATGACAACATATAGATCAAAGCATCGACAAATGATTAAAGAATGAAATATATCATTGCTTTGAGAAGTATGTGATAAGCAAGAGCTCCCTCTAAATTTGTGCATTATTAAATATTTGCTTTTCAATGCAAATGCACAACTATATAGGATCATGGGTCACATCTCACACATCACATACATCTTGGTGGAGCACTCAACAGGATAATAAGTGAATAATAAGTACTCATCACCAAGGAAATTGCAACTGATCACATATAGATATAATCCAAGCAAAGTGTGATCAACACAACCACAAATGTAGCATCTCACACAGTATCATCAAAGCAAATCACCAAAAGATAGCAGCAAAAACCAAATGCAATAAAAAGCAGAACTCTCTCCCTCGAAGCCTATATGATCTATATATATTTCTCCCCCTTTGGCAACAAGTTACCAAAAAGTTCAAAATATACATAGGCTATGCGTCACTCTAGGCATATCCTGGAGCTCCTGAAGGGGTCTTCTGGCTGTTGTCTCCAGTGTGCATAGATGGCATTGAAAGAACTCCTTCTGCGAAGATTTCAGCTGGTGTCTGAGGGGATGGTGGAGTTGATGCATGTGTGACTCCCTGGGCAGCAGCAGCTGGAGCAGACTGAGTGGGTCTCATGTCTCCCACTAACACTGTCTCAGTCCTCTGTCCTCGGGGCACCTTTTGAAAACGGGTAGCATCCTCCTCATAACTGTCAGTACTCACTACAACTGCAACTCTTGCTCTGTCTTTATCTCGCTTGAGCTTCTACACGATTGTCTGCACTTTTGTCACCTTAGTGTCAAGAGCGTGGAACTTATCTTCAATGATCATCTCTAGGCTAGCTTGATTCTGAGTCAGGGTGGCCAATCCTTTCTCCATCCTCATTGTAGCTTGAAGAAGATATGTCATCTGGTCACTCTTTGACTTTAGGCTTGAAATGTTGACTTCCTGGGTTGATGCTTGAGCTTGCTGAGCAGCTTGTTCCTTCATGTATGCCTCTGATGCTTGTGCAGATGAGGGGTGTGTAAGGTCCATCACCACCTCATTATCCTGAAATTCAGGCCTTATGGGCAAGTGCCTCCTATCAAGAAGATATGTGTCTATGCCCACTCTAGAGTTAATGAGTGTCTGAATATGTGGGGCATATCCACAAGATCTCTTCTGGTCAGCAGCTGTCCTCTTGATTGTCTCTACAATCAGACTCATGACCTTGAACTTCTCCGGCACATCATAGTGGTGAAGAAAGTTAATGGAGTGTCCTCTCATCATCCTGTCATCTCTAGACTTTGGCAGGAAAGTGTGTATTAGAATTGTGTTGATGGTGCCAAGTCCAGCCAATAGATAGTACACTGACCCAAACTTGAATTGACTCTTGTATTCATTGGGGATAGGCTTGTACATGTTTTGCATGGAGTCATGGCTCATCCTAGCCTTAGCATAGATATCTGGATCATCTTCTGACTCAGTTGGAGAACCTATCATAGCAGCCCATTCAGAGATTGTGGACTGATACTTAGTGCCTTCAGTCATCCATGCAATGCTCCCATCTGGATAGAAATGGGCTGTAGAGTAGAATTGCATCACCATTTCATCATTCCATCTTGTCAGCTTCTTCCCAACAATTTTTGCAGTGTCTGTCATTCTGAAGCTCTAATGCACATGTGGAAAGTAGTCAGCATGCATATCAATATACTTCCAATCCACCCACTTCATGTCAAAGAAAATGGGCTTCTTGTCAAGCAGTACTGTTTCATAGAAATCTTTTTGCTCCTTTGTGTGAAACATGTAATCAACTATTGTTCTCCTCCTTACAGCATAGGGATCTGACTTCCTCCATGCTCTCAATCCTGCATCTCTTCTCAGCTTCATATCTCCAGCCTTAGGATGAGCATCATTATGCTCTGGAATCTTAGGCTTGAGTTTTCTCAGCATTTGTGACTCATCATAGTCACTATCTTCTGCCTGCTCTTCCTCTTCTTCTTCTTGATCTTGAGGTATTGGAGCCTTGTTCTTTTCTGCAGCTGGAATGTTCATTGTGTTTCTCTTGGGTACAGACTTTGTGGCTTGAGCAGCAGCTTTGGGGGTAGTTTTGGGCTTTGAAGGAGCATCCCCTGACTTAATAGCATCCCCCATCAGCTTCTGAGATTTAGATGCTGGTGTAGCAACCTCTTCTTCTTCCTAATCATCACCATCATTTCTCATAGATGGCTTGCCAACCACTCTGGATGTGGTTTTCTAGCCCTTTTCTTAGTTCCTACTGGCTCATCATCTCTGGTTTCAAGTGTGAACTGCATAGTTTCTTGACTTGATGCTCTGGCTTTTGACATGGGCACTCTCTTGGCTGGAGCTTTCTTGTTCAAACCAGGCTTGGTTGAAGCAACTGCGCCATATTCCTTCCTAGCCACTTTCATTTTTGAGGTGGCCTCATCAGCTACAAAGTCTTCATCCTCTGAATCTGAAGTTTTTTCTTCCTTGACTTGGTAGCAGCCTTTGGAAGGTCACTGGGAGTGCTTCTGCTGCTCTCATAGTAGCTGGAGTTATTGGGACTAGAGCCCTCAATCTATTGTGCCTATTCCTCTGACCTGTTCTGACTGTCACTGCCTTCTGACATCTCTGAAACTGCAAGCTATCCCTGTGATTAGGTATAGATGAGATAGAGTGGATTAGCATCACAAAGCATAGCTGGTTTTGGAAATTTTGATTTGAAAAACTTAACTTTAGTTTTCAGCAGAATCCATTTCCGTGCTACTGAGTTTACCAGTTCAGTGATACCGAAGCAAAGATAGAACCAAAACACTTGTTTCGGTAAGACCGAGGTAGTTTTTGGTGGCTCCGAGTTGCTAGGGTTTCACTGAGCTGCTATTTTCGGTCTCACCGAGTGATACAATTCGGTTAGACTGAGGTGTATTAGTGCAATGGCTTACGCCAACTCGGTGACACCGAGACTTGGAAATCGGTCGGACCGAGATGGGTTCGGCGGAGAACTAACCCTAAGTTTTTCGAAATCCATCTATTCTAAAGACTAGTTTTGCTGGATAGGAAGTTTGCAAATGTGGCAAGATCAATAGCAAGTTGTTTTGTGCATGAATTAGATTTGGAGAACACAAAACAAGCGAGTCGTATGCTAACTTGGTGACGATCTTCTACGACGATGAGGGACGGAGACGAATGCCCTTGGGGCAATGGATTCCAACGGCAGGAGGCGGTTGGAGGCAACGGCAAAGATCCTTGGACCACGGCGGCGGCAGAGCTGGGTGCGAGATTAGAACTGTTGGAGAAGTTTCCAAAACTTATGTCCACGAGTTATATACCCAGATCTATCGGTGGGACCAAGAAAACTGTTTCAGTGGCACCGAGATGCATTTAGCACTGGACTGTTGCAACTCGGTTGCACCGAGATGGCTTATTCGGTTTCACTGAGATTCAAAAACTGATCAACCTAAATGATTTCGGTGGGACCGAATGAGATTAGTTGGTCTGACTGAAATGCATGTTGGAGGTTTTGGAAGTTAAGTCTTGATCAGATCAGTGACACTGAGTGCTCCTCACTCGGTGGGTCCGATAGAGACTTGTTCAAACTTTGTGACGTATAGCATGAATAGAGTTTGAGACGATAAAAGCATAGATAGCTAGAGGGAGTGCTTAGGCATTCTTGTCCATCCATTTGGCAAAAGGGAAAAATAGCCAAACAATCAAAGCAACAAATGGATGTCCTCGAATGATTAAAATATGCAACCAACATGCTCACACAATAAAATGGCAAATGAAATAAGTGGCAAAGCACGCACAAACATTCTAGCATTTATCAAGCAATTGGCGATGACTAGGTCATCTATATATGAGTATATTGACTTAGGAGTCAAATGAGGACATTTGATCATAGGTCATACTCATCGTTTAAGCACAAGTGGGGTTGCCAATTTTACATACAGCATTGCTGTGTTCACACCATTAGAGTTGCTTTAGCGCAATATTTAGAGTAAAGCTCCTCCTAGATGTGATATCCCCCCTAAGAGGGATGAACTAACCTTGGGTTTTGTCGGGGATGACTTCATGTAGATGTTAAAGATGTGGATGCTCAATGTTGATGTAGATCATTTGGAGCAATCCATTGGAGTGAGTTGCACTTTCAATACCTACATGGGTTAGTCCCGCAAGTAACAAACAAAGATATCCATGGACATAGAGTGAATTGCACACAAGATGATGTCCATGAAAGAATTAGGTTACCTTGTCCCTTGTCTTACCAATAAGAGGGTTTGTGACTCCTTCAACTAGTGCAAGATGTGGAAGTTGTTTGCACTTGTCCCCGCCAAGATGATATGAGTGAAGTATGTTGGCGGAGTCACCCTCAAGAACTCTCTAGTTCTTCTTCTCCGGGATCCACATCTACTTGATGGGAATCCTTGGAGTTGTAGTTGATCTTGATGAAGTAGAACTTGATGTAGTCTTAGGAACCCACTTGACTAAGGCCTTAAGAGCTTCTTCAAATGCATCAAACTCTTCTTGAAGCTTTTCCTTGCCCTTTAGCTTGTGGTCATGTGGTGGAAGATCATCTTGTGCTTGTGTCCCCTTGAAGGAAGTAGAATCATACTTCTCTTGTTGAGGAACAAACTTGGTCTTGGGGTATTGATATTCTTCCCACTCAACTCCATTGGCAATGAACTTCCATTCAAAACCAACACCTTGATTCTTCTGGTGCCTTCCTTGCTTGCGTACAATTTCCTCAAATTGCTTACTCCCGGCAAGGCTCCTGTATACACCTTTCTCTATAATTCCCTTCAATAAGCTATTTTCTTGCTCAAGTGTAACTTGACTAAGAGAATCGTTAGTGGAATCAAGAGAACTACTAGAAGCAACATCATTGGATTTAGCATGATTGTTGTTACTACTGAAAGAAATATGCCCTAGAGGCAATAATAAAGATGTTATTTGTATTTCCTTATATCATGATAAATGTCTTTTATTCATGCTAGAATTTTATTAACAGGAAACTTAGTACATGTGTGAATACATAGACAAAACAATATGTCCCTAGTATGCCTCTACTAGACTAGCTCATTGATCAAAGATGGTTATGTTTCCTAACCATAGACATGAGTTGTCATTTGATCACTGGGATCACATCATTAGGAGAATGATGTGATGCACAAGACCCATCTGTTAGCTTAGCACTATGATCGTTTAGTTTTACTGCTATTTCTTTCTTCATGACGTATACATGTTCCTATGACTATGATATTATGCAACTCCCGAATACTGAAGGAACACCTTGTGTGCTATCAAACGTCACAACATAACTGGGTGATTATAAAGATGCTCTACAGGTGTCTTCGAAAGTGTTCGTGGTGTTGGCATATATCAAGAATAGGATTTGTCACTCCGAGTGTCGGAGAGGTATCTCTGGGCCCTCTCGGTAATGCACATCATAATAAGCCTTGCAAGCAAATGACTAATGAGTTACTCACGATATGATGTATTACAAAACGAGTAAAGAGACTTGCCGGTAACGAGATTGAACTAGGTATCGAGATACCGAAGATCGAATCTCGGGCAAGTAACATACTGATGACAATGGGAATAACGTATGTTGTTATGCGGTTTGACCGATAAAGATCTTCGAAGAATATGTAGGAGCCAATATGAGCATCCAGGTTCCGCTACTGGTTATCGACTGGAGATGAGCCTTGGTCATGTCTACATAGTTCTCGAACCCGTAGGGTCCGCACGCTTAACGTTTGATGATGATCGGTATTATGAGTTTATGAGTTTTGATGTACCAAAGGTAGTTCAGAGTCCAGGATAAGATCACGGACATGACGAGGAGTCTCAGAATGTCCGAGACGTAAACATTGATATATTGGACAACTATATTCGGACACCGGAAGTGTTTCGGAAGGTTTCGGATAAAACTGGAGTGCCGGGGGGTTAGAGGAACCCCCCCTCCCCGTGGAAGTATTGTGCCCTAGTGGGCTTTAGGGGACAGAGAGGGCAGCAGCCCAGGAGGTGGCACCCCCCCCAAGGGGAGTCCGAATTGGACTAGGGGAGGGGGGCACGGCCCCCTCTTTCCCTCTCCCTCTCCCTCTCTTTCCTTCCCCTTCTCTCCCTCTTGGTGGACTCCTACTAGGAATAGGATTGGAATCCTATTCCTAGTAGGAGTGGCGCTCTAGGGCGCGCCATAGCGGCTGGCCGCACCTCCCCCCTTGCTCCTTTATATACGGGGGCAGGGGGCACCCAAAGACACACAAGTTGATATGTTGATGTCTACCAACCGTGTGCGGTGCCCCCCTCCACAGAAATACACCTCGGTAATACTGTTGCAGCGCTTAGGCGAAGCCTTGCGATGGTAACTTCATCATCTCTGTCACCATGCCGTTGTGCTCACGAAACTCTCCCGCGAGTTTCTAATGGATCAAGAGCTCGTGGGACGTCATCAAGCTGAATGTGTGCTGAACGCGGAGGTGTCGTGCGTTCGGTACTTGATCGGTTGGATCGCGAAGAAGTTCGACTACATCAATCGCGTCACTAGACGCTTCCGCTTTCGGTCTACGAGGGTACGTAGACACACTGTCCCCTCTCGTTGCTATGCATCTGGTAGATACATCTTGTGTGATCGTAGGAATTTTTTTGAAATACTACATTCACCAGCAGTGGTATCAGAGCCAGGTCTATGCATAGATGATATGCATGTGTAGAACACAATGAGTTGTGGGCGATAATAGTCATACTGCTTACCAGCATGTCATACTTTGGTTCGGCAGTATTGTGAGATGAAGCGGACCGGACCGACATTACGCGTACGCTTACGCGAGACTGGTTTCACCGTTATGAGCACTTGTTGCTTAAAGGTGACTGGCGGGTGTCTGTCTCTCTCACTTTAGCTGAATCGAGTGTGGCTATGCCCGGTCCTTGTGAAGGTTAAAACAGGACATACTAGACGAAAAATCGTTGTGGTTTTTTGTATGCGTAGGTAAGAACGGTTCTTGCTAAGGCCGTAGCAGCCACGTAAAACTTGCAACAACAAAGTAGAGGACGTCTAACCTGTTTTTGCAGGGCATGTTGTGATGTGATATTGTTGGAGATATTGATCATGGGTGTCCTCAGCGACCATCCTTGGTATTTCAAGACAAATTGTGGCCGCCTACTACCCCCCGGCCGTCTGCTCATCAGGCCGCCTCCTAGGGTAGCTTCCCCTAGGAGGCGGCTGCCAGCAGGCGGCAGGGACCCAACCGGCGGCGGCACCAACGCCAACAGCTAGCAGACGGTCCCACGCTCCTCCCTTGGGACACATGCTGGGGGACCACCACGTAGCTAAGGCATGGCTACAGATGAATATGTCCTTAGAGAATATATAACGGCGTGGCTACAGTGAGCGTGTACCTTATGGATATCTCCTAAGCGGCGGGTCACTGTAGCCACGCTGCTTGTGACCAAGCGTCGGTCCGAGGAGGCCACGATCCCACTACTCGCAGACGGCAGGGCTAGCAGGCGGCTGGCCCGACTGGCCAGCGGGCAAGTCATAAACAAACCGCCCCTGGTAGCCGTCAAGGGGAGGCGGTCGCCTAGTAACAGACGGCAGATCCTGCCCTAGAAGTCTGAACCTCATCGAGATGACAGGACAGGGCGTGGTGGCAGTGTACGGCAGGAGACGGCGGCACTGTAGCCACTTCTCCCTTGACGAGGCTGTCGTCAGCAGAAGCATGTCTACAGTAAAAGGAAATCATGTGGGCCTGCCGACGGCGGGCCCCAGCAGACCAGGCACCGCAAGACGCTGACAGACGGGGGCCACTCCGTCGAGATTACGATTGTACCCCTGGGGGGTAGGCCTATATAAGCCCCCCAGGGTCCTCCATGAAGAGGGGTTGGAAGGAGAAAGGATTGAACTCGGAGAAGAAGATAGAGAGGGACAGATAGAAACCCTAGCGACCATCCCCGATCCCTAGGGCGTAGGAAGTGAGGTAGCCTTGCTCATCTTCCTCCTCTAGACCACACAGCTTGAGGAGCAACCTTATAGCTACCATAGTGACATCAGTCGTGATGCGGAGCCCCCGTAGAGCAGGACTAGGGGTGTTATCTCCACGGAGAGCCCCGAACCTGGGTAAGATCCATAGGCGTCCTAAGTTTCGCCTCATCCCGCTTCCAGGGCCCGGCGACGTTCTTTTGACCCCATGCATGATAAGCCATCCGTTGGCATATGTCGCCCCAAAACCCCGACATTTGGCGCCCACCGTGGGGCTAGGTGCACCGTCATCCGGAGACATGTTCTGGGCGAGAACTTTGTTCCTTCCTGGCGAGAGCAGCCAGCCCGGCACGCCTACAGGCGTGGAAACCGGGATGCCTCGCGGCGCTGAGGCCGCATGCGTCGCAAGCGGGCTCACCGACCTTCTTGGCGGCGTCCGCATTCATGACGAGCCCTCTCCGGCGGCCGAGCCAGTAGCGCCGGAGAGCTGCCTCGTCGAGCTCCTCGACAAGCTCCACATCATCGATGAGCGCGCCTCTGACGTGGAGTCAGTAGGCTCTTCTGACCCACCAGTAGACATCATCATCGACCTCGGCGCAGAGCCCGTCGATTCCTTCCCCGAGCACGTGGTGATCATCGACGACCCCCTCCCCGCTCTTACGACTGGCAACACCGTCACGAAGGTGCTCGTCACCGACCACGGCAAACCGTCCGGCGGGGCGGACCAAGACCCGCTCGAGGCCGCTCTACAGCACCTCGCCGCTCTTGTTGCAGCGGGGGCAGACGACGCGGCATTGGAGGCGCTCCGCGTCTCGCTCCTCGATAGCGCTAACAAGATGGCTGCCTCCCGACGCCTCACTGAAGCTTACCGCCGCGAGATGGACCGTGCCATTTGTGGCACACCGGCTGCTGGCGAGCCTAGCCGAGCCGGCGCCGTCCATGATCACGGTGGGCTGCTAGTAGACATGCTGGGGGCCCCGCTGCCTGTGTACCTCACTCCATTGGAGAATCTAAGGGCTGCCCAGGCGGCAGTCGATGAGATGGGCCACTTGGAGGGAGACAAGCTTCGTTGCGTGACCCAGCGCGCCCGCCAGCTCCTCGACGCTGCTGCCACGCAGCAGGAGGCACGTCGCCAGGTGTCAGAGGCCGGCGCGCACGCAGACAACCGCCCTCTTCGGCGGGAGCAAGGAGCCACGTCTCGCTCTCCAGCAGTCGACGCCCCCAACCGGCAAGACTCAGAGCCGGCTGCTAGCCGCAGCCGACAGACTCACATCACCATCGAGCGCGACGAAGACGGTCGCCCAAGGGCCGTAGAGCGGCAGGGGGAACATCCGCCTCCTCCCAGGCAGGAGAGGCGCGTGTCTCCTCTGCCTGTTGACCACCCCTCTCTGGCGGGCCGCTTGGGCCACCGCGAGGGAGTTGGGGAGAACGACGCCCGCCACCGCCTGGACCTTCTGGCTCGGTCCCAGGCGGTTGAAGAAGAAGATGTCCTCGGTCCGGCTTGTTTCGGCCCCCGCATCCGCAATGAGCCTTTTCCCAAGGGCTTCTGGCTCCCGAGAGATACCACGAAGTACAACGGATCAGTGAAACCAGAGGACTGGCTGGTGGACTACTCCACAGCCGCCAGCATAGCTACCGACAACAGACGCGTTGCGGTGAAGTACATGCCTCTTATGCTCCAGGGCATGGCTCGGACCTGGCTGAACAGCCTCAAACCCAATAGCATCAACGGCTGGTTGGACTTCACCGAAGTCTTCACTCGCAACTTCACCAGCACCTACAAGCGTCCTCCCAAGCCGCGCCAGCTCTCCCTATGTGTCCAAGGACCAGACGAGTTGGCCCGCGATTACCTAACACGCTGGACAGAGCTGCGAAACTCTTGTGAACGAGTGCACGAGGTACAAGCCATCGAGTATTTCACGGCCGGGTGCAGAGAAGGCACCTGACTCAAGCACATGCCCATTTTTGACGAGCCGGCCATGCTTGATGAGCTGTTGAGCATAGCAGACAAGTACGCCACCGCTGACTCCTCCATGAAGACCGAGCTACAAGTGGATGCTTCTGGCAAGATGACTCCTCCAACTCCCAAGACGCTGGCTGGAGAGTCCAGCCGACGCCAGCAGCCAAGCGACCAAAAACGCAAGACCCATGCACCGGCTGCCAACAACCGGCTGGTGGCAGCAGTCGACGGCCAGCAGCCAGAAGCTCAAGCAGGACCCAAGCGCCAGAAGGGCGGCAAACCAGTCTGGTAGCCATCTTTCTCCTTTGACCAAGCTTTGGACGCCCCCTGCAAGTTCCACAGCGGCGCGAAGCCTTCCAACCACACAACGCGAAAGTGTCATTGGCTCACAAGAATTGCCAGGGGAGAAGCTCTGCCGCCGCCACCTGCTAGGCAGCCGACCCTGCCTCCTAATCCACCGGCTGCCCGTCCTGGCGGCCAGGTCCAGGACGAATTCCCAGAGAAAATGGAGCCTATGTTGTCTTCACCAGCCAAACGGACGATAGGCATAGCCGGCGCCAACAGCGTAGAGAAGTCAACACCGTTGCCATCAAAGACCCAGAATTCATGCATTGGTCTGAAAGGCATGTCAGCTGGAGCCGAGAGGATCACCCGGCTGTCATGCCGTCGCTAGGGGCATATGCCTTGGTCCTGGACGCTACTCTCTCTACTGACAGGCGGGCCTGTCGCTTCTCCTGAGTACTGGTAGACGGCGGTAGCAGCATCAACGTCATGTACCGTGACACCATGGAGAAGTTGGGCATCAAAGAAAAGCAACTTCAGCCTACCAGAACCGTGTTCCATGGCATTGTGCCAGGCCTCTCTTGCTCACCAATCGGCAAGGCCAAGGTCGATGTCCTGTTTGGTGACAAGATGCATTTCCGGAGGGAGCCGGTCTGGTTTGAAGTGGTGAACCTGGAAAGTCCCTATCACATTATCTTGGGCCAGCCAGCTCTTGCAAAGTTCATGGCAGTACCCCATTATGCCTACCGACTTACCACTATCATTTTCGGGTTATGCTTTAGAGACTGCCACATTCACTTTAAATAGAGCACCGTCTAAATCCGTTGAGACGACAACTTATGAACTTTGGTTTGGCAAGAAACCTAAGTTGTCGTTTCTGAAAGTTTGGGGATGCGATGCTTATGTCAAGAAACTTCAACCTGAAAAGCTCGAACCCAAATCGGAAAAATGCGTCTTCATAGGATACCCTAAGGAAACTATTGAGTACACCTTCTACCTCAGATCCGAAGGCAAGGTCTTCATTGCCAAGAATGGATTCTTTCTGGAGAAAGAGTTTCTCTCGAAAGAAGTAAGTGGGAGGAAAGTGGAACTTGATGAGGTGACAGTCACCCCTTCCGTACCGGAAAGTAGCGCAGCGCAAGAAGATGTTCCTGTGGTGCCTGCACCGACTAGGGAGGAAGTTAATGATAATGATCATGAAGCTTCAGATCAAGTTACTACTGAACTTCGTAGGTCCACAAGGACACGTTCCGCACCAGAGTGGTACGGCAACCCTGTCCCGGAAATCATGTTGTTAGACAACGGTGAACCTTCGAACTATGAAGAAGCGATGGCGGGCCTGGATTCCAACAAATGGCTTGAAGCCATGAAATCCGAGATAGGATCCATGTATGAAAACAAAGTATGGACTTTGGTGGACTTGCCCGATGATCGGCACGCCATAGAAAATAAATGGATCTTTAAGAAGAAGACCGACGCGGATGGTAATGTGACCATCTGTAAGGCTCGACTTGTTGCTAAAGGTTATCTACAAGTTCAAGGGATTGACTATGACGAGACTTTCTGTCCCGTAGCGATGCTGAAGTCCATCCGAATCATGTTAACAATTGCCGCATTCTATGATTATGAGATATGGCAAATGGACGTCAAAACGACATTCCTTAATGGCTTCCTCAAGGAAGAACAGTATATGATGCAGCCGGAAGGTTTTGTCGATCCTGAGAATGCTAGCAAGGTATGCAAGCTCCAGCGCTCAATCTATGGGCTGGTGCAAGCATCTCGGAGTTGGAACATTTGCTTTGATGAGGTGATCAAAGCGCTTGGTTTTATATAGACTTGGGGAGAAGCCTGTATTTACAAGAAAGTGAGTGGGAGCTCTGTAGCATTTCTCATATTATATGTGGATGATATATTGCTGATGGGAAATGATGTAGAATTCTTGGAAAGCATAAAGGCCTACTTGAATAAGAGTTTTTCAATGAAGGACCTTGGAGAAGCTGCTTACATATTAGGCATCAAGATCTATAGAGATAGATCGAGACGCCTCATTGGTCTTTCACAAAGCACATACGTTGACAAGATATTGAAGAAGTTCAATATGGATCACTCCAAGAAAGGGTTCTTGCCTGTATTGCAAGGTATGAGATTGAGCATGGCTCAATCCCCGACCACGGCACAAGATAGAGAAAAGATGAGTGTCATCCCCTATGCCTCAGCCATAGGTTCTATTATGTATGCCATGCCGTGTACCAGACCCTATGTGAACCTTACCAATAGTTTGGTTGGGAGGTACCAAAGTGATCCCGGTATGGAACACTGGACAGTGGTCAAGAACATCCTGAAGTACCTGAAAAGGACTAAGGATATGTTTCTCGTTTATGGAGGTGACGAAGAGCTCGTCGTAAAGGGTTACGTCGATGCTAGCTTCGACACAGATCTGGATGACTCCAAGTCACAAACCGGATACGTGTATATTTTGAATGGAGGGGCAGTCAGTTCGTGTAGTTGCAAGCAAAGCGTCGTGGCGGCATCTACATGTGAAGCGGAGTATATAGCTCCTTCCGAAGCAGCGCATGAAGGATTCTGGATGAAGGAGTTCATCACCGACCTAGGAGTTATTCCAAGCGCGTCGGGCCCGATGACTCTCTTCTGTGACAACACTGGAGCTATTGCCATTGCCAAGGAGCCCAGCTTTCACAAGAAGACCAAGCACATCAAGCACCGTTTCAACTCCATCCGGAATTATATTCAAGATGGAGACAAATATATTTGTAAAGTGCATACAGATCTGAATGTCGCAGATCCATTGACTAAACCTCTTCCACGAGCAAAACATGATCAACACCAGCACTCTATGGGTGTTCGATTCATCATAATGTAACTAGATTATTAACTCTAGTGCAAGTGAGAGACTGTTGGAAATATGCCCTAGAGGCAATAATAAAATGGTTATTATTATATTTTGTTCATGATAATTGTCTGGTATTCATGCTTGAATTGTATTATCCGGAAACAGTGATACATGTGTGAATACATAGACCACAACGTGTCCCTAGTAAACCTCTAGTTACTAGCTCGTTGATCAACATATGGTTATGGTTTCCTGACCATGGACATTGAATGTCATTGATAACGGGATCACATCATTAGGAGAATTATGTGATGGACAAGACCCAATCCTAAGCCTAGCACAAGATCGTGTAGTTCGTATGCTAAAGCTTTTCCAATGTCAAGTATCCTTTCCTTAGACCATGAGGTTGTGCAACTCCCTGACACTGTAGGAACACTTTGGGTGTACCAAACGTCACAACGTAACTGGGTGGCTATAAAGGTACACTACGGGTATCTCTGAAAGTATCTGTTGGGTTCGCACGAACTGAGACAGGGATTTGTCACTCCGTATGACGAAGAGGTATCTGTGTGCCCACTCGGTAAGACATCATCATAATGAGCTCAATGTGACAAAGGGGTTGGTCACAGGATGATGTGTTACGGAATGAGTAAAGAGACTTGACATGACGAGATTGAGCAAGGTATCGGTATACCGATGATCGGATCTCGGGCAAGTACTATACCGATAGACAAAGGGAATCGTATACGGGATTGATTGAATCCTTGACATCGTGGTTCATCTGATGAGATCATCGAGGAGCATGTGGGAACCAACATGGGTATCCAGATCCCGCTGTTGGTTATTGACCGGAGAGTCGTCTCGGTCATGTCTACGTGTCTCCCGAACACGTAGGGTCTACACACTTAAGGTTCGGTGACGCTAGGGTTGTAGAGATATAAGTATGCGGAAACCCGAAGGTTGTTCGGAATCCCGGATGAGATCCCGGACGTCATGAGGAGTTCCAGAATTGTTCGGAGGTAAAGAAATATATATAGGAAGTCCAGTTTCGGCCACCGGGAGAGTTTCGGGGGTTACCGGTATTGTATCGGGACCACCGGAAGGGTCCCGTGGGTCCACCGGGTGGGGCCACCTATCCCAGAGGGCCCCATGGGCTGAAGTGGGAGGGGAACCAGCCCATAGTGGGCTGGTGCACCCTCCATGGGCCTCCCCTATGCCTAGGGTTGGAAACCCTAGGGGTGGGGGGCGCCCCACATGACTTGGGGGGCAAGTCCCCCCCTAGGCCGCCGCCCCCCTAGAGATGGGATATCTAGGGCCGGTGCACCCCCCTAGGCCCCCTATATATAGTGGGGGGAGGGAGGGCAGCCGCACCCTATGCCCTGGCGCCTCCCTCTCCCTCCCGTGACACACCTTCCTCCTCCGGTTGCTCTTGGCGAAGCGCTGCCGAAATCCCGCTACTTCCACCACCACGCCGTTGTGCTGCTGGATCTCCATCAACCTCTCCTCCCCCCTTCTCGGATCAAGAAGGCGGAGACTTCGCTGATCAGTACGTGTGTTGAATGCGGAGGTGCCGTCCATTCGGCGCTAGGATCATCGGTGATTTAGATCACGACGAGTACGACTCCATCATCCCCATTATCTTGAACGCTTCCGCGCGCGATCTACAAGGGTATGTAGATGCACTCCCCTCTCCCTCGTTGCTAGATGACTCCATAGCTTGATCTTGGTGATGCATAGAAATTTTCTGATTTCTGCTATGTTCCCCAACACCCCCGGGGAAGTATTGGTCCCTAGTGGGCTTTAGGGGAGAGAGAGGGCAGCAGCCCATGAGGTGGCGCCCCCCAAGGGGAGTCCGAATTGGAGGGGCGCGGCCCCCTCTTTCCCTCTCCCTCTCCCTCTCTTTCCTTCCCCTTCTCTCCCTCTTGGTGGACTCCTACTAGGAATAGGATTGGAATCCTATTCCTAGTAGGAGTGGCCCTCTAGGGCATGCCATAGGGGCTGGCCGCGCATCCCCCCTTGCTCCTTTATATACAGGGGCAAGGGGGCACCCAAAGACACACAAGTTGATTTGTTGATCTCTCCCAACCGTGTGCGGTGCCCCCCTCCACAGAAACACACCTCGATCATATTGTTGCAGTTCTTAGGCGAAATCCTGCGACGGTAACTTCATCATCTCCATCCCCATGCCGTTGTGCTGACAAAACTATCCCGCGAGTTTCTACTGGATCTAGAGCTCGTGGGACGTCATCAAGCTGAAAGTGTGCTGAACATGGAGGTGTCGTGCGTTCGGTACTTGATCGGTTGGATCACGAAGAAGTTCGACTACATCAACCGCGTCACTAGACGCTTCCGCTTTCGGTCTACGAGGGAACGTAGACACACTCTCCCCTCTCGTTGCTATGCATCTGGTAGATAGATCTTGCATGATCGTAGGAAATTTTTTGAAATACTACGTTCCCCAGCAACTACTAGAGGAAGAATCTTTCTTGTTCTTGTTGCTAGATTTTACTTGTGGCATGTAAGTAGACAAGAGTAAATGCTTGGCAATGTAAGAAGAACTTTTCTTACGAAGATCATCATTGATTGCTTTTAAGAACTCATGCTCTTGCTCTAGATTGAGCTTTTCAAAGCGTAGCTTCTCATGAGTCCTCAAAAATTCTCGATGATCCTCTATGGTAGTTTCAAAGCGTAACTTGAGAGTGTTTAATTCTTTAGTTAGACGCTCAATCTTCTCCTTATCATTGTCATTCATTTTATCTTGATTAGCATGATTAATAGCAATTTCATCATAGTTTTCATCATAGGTTTCTTTACTATTGCTACCATCAAGTAAATCATCATCTCCTAGCAAGTCATTTTCATCACTGTTAAAATCAGGATATTTGGGGTGTGATACCTTAGGGCCTTTATCCATGAAACATCTTCCAATTCCTTCATTTGGTGAGTCAAATATGTCGTAGGTGTTGGATGACACAAGAGCAATTCGGCAACACCTTCATCTTGAGTATCTTCTGAGTTGGAGTGATAGCTTCTCTCGGAGTAGTTATCGAAGTTGGAACCGATACCCATCCACCAACATGAGCTTGATGTCTTCGTCTTGTATAGATCCTTGATAATTTGTCCTTCCTTTCCGAATCTTTGCTTCTCCGAGAAGGTCTTCATTCATAACGATCATCTCTACTCCTTCTGTCTCTTGGTGGTGCATATTCTATTATACTCCTCCTTTTAGGTGAGTCTTCTCTTCTTTTGTGGGGAGTCATACACTCATTGGATTAGTGTCCGGGTCTTCCACAATTGTAGCAATTACACTCACGACTAGAAGATCTTTTGTCATTGTAGGACCTTGACTTGGAACTTCTCTCTTTGCTTCTATTCTTGTAGAACTTGTTGAAGTTCTTCACCATTAAGTTCAATTCTTCATTGAAGACTTGTTTCTCACTTGATGATGTAGGAGCATCACATGAGGCTTTGTAAGCACCACTAGACTTGTTGTGAAGCTCTTCTTTATCTTTGAGTGACATTTCACAAGCAACAATTCTTCCAATGACTTCCGTTGGCTTGAGATCTTTGTAATTGGGCATCATTTGGATCAATGTGCACATGGTGTCATATTTTCCATCAAAGGCTCTTAGGATCTTCTTGATGATGAATATATCGGTCATTTCTTCGCTTCCTAAGCCGGCAATCTCATTTGCGATTAGAGGAAGCCTAGAGTACATTTCGGCGACACCTTCACCATCCTTCATCTTGAACTTGACAAGTTGACTTCAAAGCACATCCAACTTGGATTCCTTGACGGAGTCGGTACCTTCGTGCATATTAATCAAAGTATCCCAAATTTCCTTTGCATTCTCAAGACGGCTGATTTTGTTGAATTCTTTGGGGAACAATCTGTTGAAGAGGATATCGCAAGATTGAGCATTGTATTGCAACATCTTCAATTATTCTGCGGATGCTTGACGATTTGGTTCCTTCCCATCGAAGAATTCACCTTGCAAACCAATACACACAATAGCCCAAATGTCTGGGTTATGTCCAAGAATATGCATTTTCATCTTATGCTTCCAACTAGCAAAATTTGTACCATCGAAGTAAGGACCTCTACGGTGGTAACTTCCCTCGCTGGACGCCATACTCTCCTAGGTTGTGAAACCAAGGCTATGATCACCAAAGCCAAGGAAATCAAGGCAAATGGAGACCAAAGCTCTGATACCACTTGTAGGATCGAAAGTATGTCTAGAGGGGGGGTGATTAGACTAGATGACCAAATAAAAACTTAGCCTTTTCCCAATTTTAATTCTTGGCAGATTTCAGCTACTTAGCACAAGTAAAGTAATTAACCTACACATGCAATTCTAAGAGTATAGTAGCAGAATGTAAATCATTGCATATGAAGGTAAAGGGAGGGGTTTGGAGAGTGCAAACGCAAGTGTAGAAACGGATGTTTTTGCCGTGGTTCCGATAGGTGGTTGATGACCCACAACCGTAAGGGATCTATTGCAGCGTTTTCGATAAGTAAGAGTGTCGAACCCAACGAGGAGAAGATAAGCGATTCTGAGCAAGGAATTACTGCAAGCACTGAAAGATAACTTTTTAGGGGTTTTCTTGATATAAGCAACAGGAAAGTAAAAGCGAACAAAGTAAAAAGGCACTAAGGAGTAACAAGTGGCCCAATACTTTCTGAGCAAAGGAGAGGCCTAGCAACTGAACTTATAAAGGCTAAAGTGTTCTTGAGGACACACGGGAGAGGTAGTCACGTGCTTTCGCCATATTCCGTATCGATACTATGTTATGTGTTGATAAGTGTTGAGTGGGTGGATCTATGCTAGTACACTCTCTAGACTAAGATGAGTGCACTCTTATGATTAAACACCTTGCAAGCATCCGCAAATACAAGATAGTATTTAAGGCAAAAGCCTAACCATAGCAATACGATTGATGATCCATTGTTCCCTTGTGCAAAAGCGTGCGAACCGGGGTTCAGGTTTCTGTCACTCCGGCAACCCACCGTAAGCATTCTTTGTACACAATGTATTCCCCTAGGTCCTTAATAAGGCGAAGTGTTGAGTGTTCGACTCACACAACACCACTAGTAGAATAACAACACAACTTAAGTATCAAACAACACATATTACTTCAACAGCATATGACTACTAACAACAAGACTTTTCCCATGTCCTCAAGAACTAAGGTAACTACTCACAAGACATAAAAGAGATCATGATCAGTGGAGATAAATGGATGATAAATAATCTGGACATAATGATATTTCTCCAACAAAACTCAATAGCATTCACCACAAAGTAGTAATCAACACCGATGGAGTAGAGAGGATAGATAGTACGGGTTACAACACAAGTTGCAATTGTGAGATTAGATTTGGATGAAGATGGAGATGGTGCTGATGTTGGGGATGATGTTGATGATGATCTCGATGATGCCCGTGACGATGGTGATGACGATGGCGACGATCTCCCCTTCCGGGAGGTGATCTCCCCGGCGGAATCTGCCCGCCGGAGATGGCTTTTTCTTCTCTGTAGGTTTCCGCCACGGAGCGGTGGCGGAACTCCGTCAAAAAACTCTTTTCTAGGATTTTTGGGTAACGAGGAGTATACAGGCAAAAGGGGGCAGCCGGAGGTGGGCCAGGGGCTCCAAGCGCCCCCCCGGCGCAGCCAGGGGTGAGGCTGCCCCCCCAGGGTGCCTCGACGCCCTGTGGCCCCCCTCTGGTTGCCCTTTTGCGTGCCTTCGTGATCCGTCTGGAAAATACCCTCCGTTGATTTTCAGGTAATTTGGAGGTATTCTTCTTCAGCAACTCAGCGTCCACTTTTTATCGCTGAATCCTGCGTCTGCTGCTTCGGCACCGGAAAGTTGCAAACTGTGTAAAATAGGCCAAAACAACATAAGAACATCATCGTAATATGAAATATATCAATGAATAAGGATAAATTACGATATAAAATAGTGATGTATTTTGGACGTATCAACACCCCCAAGCTTAGACTTCGCTTGTCCCCAAGCGAATACTGAGCTCGGTAAACCTGTCCACAAGTTTAGAGAGTGAAGCGTCGATAAATAGCATACGGACAAGAAGCATCACAGTTTCTTCACCAACTCAAATATCCTCAACAGCAATCTTCAACTCATAAGGCCATTATAAAAGAGTGGTAACACTTATATTCGGAAGTAGGGTTAAGGAAACTCATCAAATCATGGCAAACATGTCCTTTGGTCAAAGAACAACTACTAGCTTTTACTTTTGCTCTTTCTCTTTATGTTTTGATGAGATTAATTGAAGCTTTTGAAAGAACATGCTATTAGGCAAGAAGTGAAAGTGTTAACACAAAGGAAGATGTTTGCCTTAGCTGGGCCTGACAAACAACTTACTTATCAAACGATAATGTCAACAAGGATATGATATGACAAATCTTAATGCAACTTTATATGAATGAATCCTCGTCAACGTCAAATGTCTGCTCCCTTTAAGAATAGAAGGAAGTAGGAATAACTGACTCCACCTAAAACTAAGAGATAGGCCCTGCTCTAGGGAAGTAGGGAAAACTTATGTGCTATCCTTAAATCAAACAGAATGAAAACAAGTTTTGAGAGGAGCATGATTTGTCAACGAGTGCTAATAGATAACTCAATTACTTCTCGAGCTGGACAAGTTTCGAGGAACGGCTCCCGTACGGGGACGATCACATCCCCTAAATCTCCTTTGTTTATCACTGCCAAAGTTTTCTGATTTCTCATGAACAAATCGTGAAGGAGGGTTTGTTTGTTGTATATATTTTTAATGAGCCGGGCGCACTCTTTGCCAGTTCCTTCTCGTATTAGGGGTTTGCAGATTAGACATGCAATCCCGGGGTGAAACTTGTCCAACTCAAAAAGATCATGAATTAACTATTACTTCCTCATGAGCTAAAACAGGGGCACAAAATAAAAGATTTTGAACATTTAAGGATAACACATAAATTCTATACTTCAGGAGGTGGTAGTGGAATACCACGAATAGGAAGGTATGGTGGACTTATATGGAAGGTATTGGTTTAAGGGTATGGATGCACAAGCAGAATTCCGCTTAGTACAGAGTTAGGCTAGCAATGGCTTTGAGAGAACAGACAATTGATGATGACTAAGATGCAAAGCAATATAAAGCATAAACATTGAAATAAGCATAACACATCAAGTTGTCTTCCTTGTCAGCATAACACTTCAAGCATAATAACATAAAGGTTTTGGCTATGTCGATACTTTAAGAAAATCATGCTTGTTGTTATGACCAAAGCTATGTTTGCCAAGATTAAACAAAGTTTTCAAAGCCATACCTGATATAAGGTCAATACTCCCCATAAGAGTCATCATATAAGGTCGATTGCGCGAAGAGAATACCGAGTGCAGCAAAGGAACCAATAGACTTCTCATTAATATTCCATCATAGACGACTCCACACTCACGGATACAATCTCTCCACAGAAGGAGTGATAGACCTCAATGCACACACCTATTTCATATAATAACCTCCATAGACATGATACGACTCTACTTGACTCTAAAAGACAAAAGATAAATATAAAGATACCGGGCACTCCCCCAAGCTTGGAACAAGCCAAGGGAATGCCGTTACCCAAGGAGATTTCACTCCTCATTCTTGTTGACGTTGATCACATAGTCCTTGGCGAAGCGCTTCCATGGAAGGGGTTCTCCAGTCTCATATGAGAAGTTTGTCTCCTGAATCCTGCATGCAGCACCCATACCCATGCGCGTAAACCTTAGTTCATACTCACAGTTCTGGTGATGTAGATCATAAATTTGCCATTGGAGCTCTTTAATTCTTTCTTCAGATGCGGTGACGCTTTTCCACATCTCCTTCATCTCCTTCAGGAAGTAGGTCTTCAGCTCGTTGATGATGTCAAAGTTAGCTTCAACACCACGCTCGATCATCTTCTTGTACTTGAAGACTTCTTGCTCCACTTCTTCTAGCCTGGCCTGGATGCTCCCCCCTTAGTAGGTCCCTTCAGATCTTCTTGATGGAGGACACCGTCCTCCATCCGAACAACCTTAGGGTGCTTCTTCACCTCAGCGAGGTAAGGGTTGATGACGTTGACGACGAACTTGTCCTTGGGGGAACTTGGAGAAGCCATGGCACCTAGATTCAGCTGAAAGATTCCCTGGAAGAAACAGATCGAAAAGAAAACACACGAAATCGCAAGATACGTTGCCGGAACAATCTAGGCAAATATATAGCAAAAATTTATGCACAGAAAGGAAGGTAACAGGCTAAAGCGGGGTCGGAGACGGACTACCGGGTGCCCAGGCGGCCTCCCGGCGCGGCCAGGAGGTAGGGCCCGCCAGGGGGGCGCCTGGGCCCCCTGGAGCTTGTCTCCGGCTCCACTTAGGCTTAGAATTTTACTAATTTTGCAAAAACTCATAATATGGAACTTTTATGGCGGTTTGCGATGTTTCCTTACCGTAATACATACCTTTTCTTTATCCTGCTTCCGCTGGCGTCTGAAACAGGGCTGCAACATGTTCTTCGTGAGTTGTTGTGTATATCATATTCACATCAACATTGACAGGGTCTCCTGCTATGTAATGCTTAAGTCTTTGCACATTCACAACTTGATGTTTGGTGCCTTCAAAATTGTTAATCTTAATTACACCAGACCGATAGACTTCTTCAATATGAAATGGCCCTTCCCACATGGAAAGTAGTTTGCCTGGAGAAAACCTGAAACGGGATCTAAACAATAAAACTTTATCACCAACATTAAATTCACGTTTCAGAATCCTCCTATCATGCCACTTCTTTACCTTTTCCTTGAACATTTTAGCGCTCTCGTAAGCTTCACTTCTCCATTCATCTAGAGAAGTCAAGTTCATGAGACGCTTCTCACCAGCTAACTTTGGGTCAGCATTAAGCTCTCTAACAGCCCAGAAAGCTTTGTGCTCTAACTCTAATGGCAAATGGCAAGCCTTGCCATACACCATCTTATAGGGGGACATGCCCATGGGGTTTTTGTAAGCAGTTCTATATGCCCACAAAGCATCTCCTAACTTATTTGACCAGTCCTTTCTATTTCTGTTTACTGTCTTCTGCAAGATCAACTTAATCTCTCTATTGGTGAGCTCAGCTTGCCACTAGTTTGAGGATGGTATGGTGAAGCAATTCTATGATTGACATCGTACTTGGCTAAAGCTTTTCTAAAAGATCCATGCGTGAAGTGTGATCCTCCATCAGTCATGAGATACCTAGGTACACCAAACCTAGGAAAAATCACATCTTTGAGCATTTTCAAAGATGTCTTGTGATCAGCACTTTCAGTGGGGATTGCTTCAACCCACTTGGTCACATAATCAACAGCTACTGAAATGTGAGTGTACTTGTGCGAAGAAGGAAAAGGACCCATAAAATCAAAACCCCAGCAATCAAAAGGTTCAATCACTAGTGAGTAATTCATAGGCATGTCATTCCTTCTACTAATGTTACCAACTCTCTGACATTTATCACAGGCTAAAGCATAATTTCTAGCATCCTTAAAGAGAGTAGGCCAATAAAAACCTGATTGGAGAACCTTATGTGCGGTCCTCTCACCGGCATGATGTCCTCCATAGGGACTATCATGACACTGTCTGAGAATGTCCTTCTGCTCATGTTCCGGTATGCATCTTCTCATGATCCCGTCGGGGCCTTCTTTGAAAAGATGTGGGTCATCCCAAAAGTAGTGCCTCAAATCATGAAATAACTTCTTCCTTTGCTGAAATGTTAAACCTGGAGGCAAATACTTTGCAATGATAAAATTAGCATAATCTGCAAACCAAGGATCGGAAAGAGATTGTACTTTTACAACGGCAAGTTGCTCGTCTGGAAAACTGTCGTTGACTGGGATGGGATCATGCGGTATATCTTCCATCCTTGAAAGATTGTCCGCCACCGGATTGTCTTCTCCTTTCCTATCAACAATCTACAAATCAAATTCTTGAAGAAGGAGTACCCATCTGATAAGCCTTGGCTTGGCATCCTTCTTTTTCATAAGGTACTTAATGGCAGCATGATCAGTATGAATAATAACTTTGGAATCAACAATATACTGCCTAAACTTATCACAAGCAAATACTACAGCTAAGAATTCCTTCTCGGTAGTAGCATAATTCCTTTGAGCACTATCAATGGTTTTACTAGCATAATGTATGACATTCAATTTCATACAAACTCTTTGTCCTAAAACAGCTCCAACAGCAAAATCACTAGCATCACACATAATCTCAAAAGGTAAATTCCAGTCAGGTGGTTGTACTATAGGAGCGGTTATTAAAGCTTTCTTAAGAACTTCAAAAGCTTCCTTACAATCCTCATCAAATACAAAAGGAACGTCCTTCTGGAGAAGATTAGTGAGGGGCCTCGAAGTCTTAGAAAAGTTTTTAATAAATATTATATAGAAACCAGCATGACCAAGAAAACTGTGAATACCTTTGATGTCCCTTGGATAGGGCATCCTCTCAATTGCTTCGATCTTGGCCTTGTCCACTTCAATTCCCCTTTCGGAAATCGTGTGACCAAGAACAATTCCTTCGTTAACCATGAAGTGGCACTTCTCCCAGTTGAGTACCAGATTTGTTTCCTCAAATCTCTGCAAAACTTTATTAAGGTTGTGGAGACAATGATCAAAGGAAGTTCCATAGACGGAGAAATCGTCCATGAAGACTTCCATAATCTCTTCGCAGAAACCATGAAAGATAGCAGACATACACCTTTGAAAAGTAGCAGGCGCATTACATAAACCAAAAGGCATACGCCTGTAATCATAAGTACCAAAGGGACAAGTAAAAGTGGTCTTCTCTTGATCAGCACTGTTAACATGAATTTGAGAGAAGCCAGAATAGCCATCGAGGTAACAAAAGTGGGTATTTTTGGATAACCTTTCAAACATTTGGTCGATGAACGGCAGCGGGTAGTGATCCTTCCTGGTTTCCTTGTTCAGCTTCCTGTAATCAATACACATTCTATATCCAATAATGATTCTCTGAGGTATTAGTTCATTCTTATCATTAGGAACCACAGTTGTACCTCCTTTCTTAGGAACACAATGTACCGGGCTTACCCACTTACTATCAGCTATAGGGTAGATAATACCTGCGGCTAGAAGCTTGAGAATCTCAGTTCTTACAACATCCAACATCTTCGGGTTCAACCGTCGTTGATGATCAACAACTGGTTTAGCATCAGGCTCAAGGTTGATAGTATGTTGAAAAATAGATGGACTAATCCCCTTAAGGTCATCAAGGGTATAGCCAATTGCACCTCGGTGTTTACGAAGTACTTCCAATAGTTGCTCTTCTTCATATCCTGAAAGGTTAGAGTTGATAATAACAGGATATACTTTCTTTTCATCTAAATAAGCATACTTGAGCGTATCGGGAAGAGGTTTAAGATCGAACACCGGGTCTTCTTTTGGTTTTGATAAAATTCCCAAAGGTTCAACCGGAAGGTTGTGCTTCAGGATAGCAGGTTGTCTCAAGAATATTTCATCTAGTTCATTTCTTTACTGCATATGCAAATCATTCTCGTGGTCCTCCATGTATTGCTGCAAAGGATCATTAGGGGGAATAGCAATAGAAGCAATACTTTCAATAATTTTATCATCACTAGGTAAATCGGTACCACGAGGCTGCTTAGAGAACTTAGAAAAATTAAATTCATATGGCTCACCATTGAATTCAACAGAAACTTTACCTTTCTTACAATCTATTATAGCTCCACAAGTTCTAAGAAAAGGTCTACCAAAAGTAATAGGACAAAAATTGTCCCTCTCTGAACCAAGTACTAGAAAGTCGGTAGGGTATTTTACCTTTCCACATAGGACTTCAATGTCCCTCACAATTCCGATAGGAGAGATAGTTGTTCTGTTTGCAAGATGAATGGTCACATCAACTCCTTCAAGTTCACAAGGGGAAATCTCACCGATGATCTCTTCATAAAGTGAATAGGGTATAGCACTAGAACTCGATCCCAAATCGCATAGCCCATAATAATTGTGATCTCCTATTTTAACAGATACTACTGGAGTACCTGAAATTGGGCCTTTATTCTTGGCTATGACAAGGTTAGTGGAAACAGCATAAAAGTTTACATTGGAATCCAAAACATCATTAGTAACAAGGTATTTAACCAGTGCAACTTGAGGATCGACCTTGATCTGGTCCTCAGGCTCATCAATTCTTCTCTCACCTTTATTTATTACACCTGTCACAAGAGAGTGCTCCCTTATCCTTGCGGGAAAAGGAGGCTTTTCATATATAACTGCACGCAAAATAGGGTCAGCAACATCAATATCAACAGGTAGCTCTTTGAAAGGTTCATGATGCTGGTCTCTCTTCTTTTTAAAAGAATCAACGTGAGAGGCAAAATCCTTACAGAAGTCAATCATTAGATGGGAATCAAGACCAATCTTAGAGAAAAAAGTATTGAAGTAATCAGTTTTCACATAGCTCTCAATATAATCATGCTCATAATTTATAGCGGGTTCAATACCTTTATCGATTTCCCAATCTTCGGTATTCCTCTGGATCCTTTCAATGAGATCCCACCTTTCTTCAACACTCTTCGTTTGAAATACCCCACTAGAGGAGGCATCCAGCATCTCCTTATCCTGACGAGAAAGCCTGGCATAAAAATTTGTAAGTATAATTTCCTTGGGGAGCTCATGAATAGGACATTTGAGCATTAGGGACTTCAATCTCCCCCAAGCTTGAGCAATGCTTTCTCCGTCACGAGACCTAAAGTTATAGATATAGTTCATGTCTCGATGAATTTCATGGAGAGGATAAAACTTAGTATAAAAGAGAGACATAAGCTCTTGCCAATCAAGCAAGTGCGAGTTATCGAGAAGCTTATACCAATCTGAAGCTTTATCTATAAGCGATACGGCGAACAATTTCCTCATGAAAAACTCCATTGATACACCTGCAAGCTTAAATAATGAACATAGTTGTGACAGATATAGCAAGTGTTCACCGGGATGTCTGTCTCCTGCATAATGATTAGCCAAAACATAATCGATAATACGAGCTGGTATTTTATAGGGCACAATTTCAGTAGGGGGAGGAGCAACCACCACAGGTGTGGGGCGTCTCCCCACAAGCAACGATCCAATAGCAAGGTTGTCCATAAGGACAAAGAGCAGCAACAGCAAAAATAAAAACAGAAATATAAAAAACTTCCTTACCAGTTTCACTTTACCAATAGCGCTACACTCCCCGGCAACGGCGCCAGAAAACGGTACTTGATGACCCACAATCGTAAGGGATCTATTGCAGCGTTTTCGATAAGTAAGAGTGTCGAACCCAACGAGGAGCAGAAGGTATTGATAAGCGATTCTGAGCAAGGAATTACTGCAAGCACTGAAAGATAACTTTTAGGGGTTTTCTTGATATAAGCAACAGGAAAGTAAAAGCGAACAAAGTAAAAAGGCACTGAGGAGTAACAAGTGGCCCAATCCTTTCTGAGCAAAGGAGAGGCCTAGCAACTGAACTTATAAAGGCTAAAGTGTTCTTGAGGACACATGGGAGAGGTAGTCATGTGCTTTCGCTATATTCTGTATCGGTACTATGTTATGTGTTGATAAGTGTTGAGTGGGTGGATCTATGCTAGTACACTCTCTACACTAAGATGAGTGCACTCTTATGATTAAACACCTTGCAAGCATCCGCAAATACAAGATCGTATTTAAGGCAAAAGCCTAACCATAGCAATACGATCGATGATCCATTGTTCCCTTGTGCAAAAGCGTGCGAACTGGGGTTCAAGTTTCTGTCACTCCGGCAACCCACCGTAAGCATTCTTTGTACACAATGTATTCCCCTAGGTCCTTAATAAGGCGAAGTGTTGAGTGTTCGACTCACACAACACCACTAGTAGAATAACAACACAACTTAAGTATCAAACAACACATATTACTTCAACAGCATATGACTACTAACAACAAGACTTTTCCCATGTCCTCAAGAACTAAGGTAACTACTCACAAGACATAAAAGAGATCATGATCAGTGGAGATAAATGGATGATAAACAATCTGGACATAATGATATTTCTCCAACAAAACTCAATAGCATTCACCACAAAGTAGTAATCAACACCGATGGAGTAGAGAGGATAGATAGTACGGGTTACAACACAAGTTGCAATTGTGAGATGAGATTTGGATTATGATGGAGATGGTGCTGATGTTGGGGATGATGTTGATGATGATCTCGATGATGCCCGTGATGATGGTGATGACGATGGCGACGATCTCCCCTTCCGGGAGGTGATCTCCCCGGCGGAATCTGCCCGCCGTAGATGGCTTTTTCTTTTCTACAGGTTTCCGCCACCGAGCGGCGGCGGAACTCCGTCAAAAAACTCTTTTCCAGGGTTTTTGGGTAACGAGGAGTATATAGGCAAAAGGGGGCAGCCGGAGGTGGGCCAGGGGCTCCAGGCGCACCCCCCCCCCCCCCGGCGCGGCCAGGGTTGGGGCCGCCCCCCCAGGGCGCCTGGATGCCCTGTGGCCCCCCTCTAGTTGCCCTTTTGCGTGCCTTCGTGATCCGTCTGGAAAATACCCTCCGTTGATTTTTAGGTAATTTGGAGGTATTCTTCTTCAGCAACTCAGCGTCCACTTTTTACCGCTGAATCCTGCGTCTGCTGCTTCGGCACCGGAAAGTTGCAAACTGTGTAAAATAGGCCAAAACAACATAAGAACATCATCGTAATATGAAATATATCAATGAATAAGGATAAATTATGATATAAAATAGTGATGCATTTTGGACGTATCAGTGGTGCTATCGTACACCCACGTTGATGGAGACTTCAACCCACGAAGGGTATCGGCTGCGCGAGTCCACGGGGGGGGGGGGGGGGG
>LR738709.1:212926348-212971702 GCA_902687465.1 Secale cereale | reverse complement strand
GGGTCCACCAAGGAAGGGTCCACGATGAAGCAACCTTGTCTATCCCACCATGGCCATCGGCCACGGACTTGCCTCACTAGGGTAGATCTTCATAAAGTAGGCGATCTCCTTGCCATTACAAAATCCTTGGTTCAACTCCACAATCTTTTCAGAGGCTCACAAGTGACACCTAACCAATCTAGGAGACACCACTCTCCAAAAGGTAACAAACGGTGTGTTGATAATGAACTCCTTGCTCAAATGCTTCAAATGATAGTCTCCCCAACACTCAAAAAGCTCCTCTCAAATTTGGATATGGTGGAAGGAGAGATTGAGTGGAAAGCAACTTGGGGAAGGCTAGAGAACAAGATTCATGTGGTTGGAATGGAATATCTTGATCTCAACACTTGAGTAAGTGGTTCTCTCTCAAAAAATGAGTAATGGAAGTGTAGACTAGTTTTGATGGCTCTCTCCTCGAATGAAGAGGGGGTGGAGGGGTATATATAGCCTCCACGCAAAATCCAACTGTTACACACATTTTGGCCAACTCGGTGGGACCGACTGAGACATCTCGATGGGACCAAAAGCTGGGGTTAAGTCATTAGAGAGTTCGCAAGGTAAGCTCGGTGTGACCGATTAATGAACTCGGTATTACCGAAATAAATTAACATTTAACAAAGAGTCTACAGAACCATCTCGGTATGACCGAACGCCTATATCGGTGAGACCGAAATGTTAGGGTTTATGGCTCTAGCTAACTCAAAGGAAACTCGGTGGGACTGGGTATGAAAATCGGTGAGTCTAAGTTTGGCATTTTGGTTTTGACTTGTTTGGAGTAGAGAGGTTGTGTGAGGGTTTTGATGCATATCATCAAGCATTGTGAGCAACCAATTCTTTAAGCAACACCTCATCCCCTTTTAATAGTATTAGCTTTCCTAAGTTCTCAATGTGATCTTGGATCACTAACAATTAAAAGGTAGAGTCTTGAGCTTTTGCCAAACTTGCTTCCTTAGCTTTTGAGGGGTCCACATATCCACAATAGCCATGCCATTCATTGAACTTTCCTGAAATATTTAGCTTGAGGAATCATTAGTTCAATGAGCTATATGTTGTTATAAATTACCAAAACCACCCGGGGATTAGTTGCACTTTCACTCTTCATCCCCTGCGTCACTCTCATCATCACAGTCTCCCTTTTCTCTACCTCTGGAGAGCTTTCCTTGGTTCCGAAGGGTTTGCCGGGGCAGTTTACTTCACCTCCTCGGCCCTTACCGCCAGCAACATTCTGACCCTTTTCCTTATCACGCTTCTCATAATCTGCTCTCCGCTCTTGACAAGCTGCTCAACCTGATGACACTCTTGAAGGTCGTGGCCCTTGGTCTGATAAATCTTGCAATACGGTCCGAGGGTCAGAAGAGGCCATCGAGACATCATCGGGGTCTTGATTCTGTTGTGCTCCCGCTGGCTGTCGTGGCGGGGATTGCACCATGGGATGGCTCCCTCCATATGGTCAGCAGCGCGAGCCATTGTTGTCGCATGGAGAGGCCGCTGCGGGCCAGCTCGCAGTGAGCCCCCAGCTTCGGTGAAACCAAGCAGACTTTGGATGGTGGCACGCCATTCGTCCATCTGCTCGGCCGCTAACGGAAACCTCAGCAGTAGCTGAACCCACGCCATGGCCTTCGAGCCTGTGCTTGGCAAGGGTGATAATGAAGTCGATCGTATCGTCGCCCGGCTCCTAACGGTGCCAGTGGCGGCAGCACTGTGCCGCCGCTGCTACGGGGCGACCACCTGGATGGCAGGGTGGTGCGGTGGAGGCGCACGAGAGCCAGTGGCTCTGTGGAGCGCAGATGCTTGGTCGACCTGTCCTGGGGGAGGCACACATGCTACGTCCGAAACTGTGGTGGGAATGGTCGGAGGATTGATATGTCTCCAATGTATCTATAATTTTTTATTGTTCTGTGTTATTATATTATCTATCTTGGATGTTTTATATGCATTTATATTCTATTTTATATGATTTTTGGGGCTAACCAATTAACCCAGAGCCCAATGCCAATTTCTGTTTTTTCCTTGTTTTTGAGTTTCGCAGAAAAGGAATATCAAACGGAGTCCAAACGGAACGAAACTGTTTGGAGATTTTTCTTGGACCAGAAGACACGAGATGGACTTGGAGTACACACCAGGGGATCTACGAGGAGACCACAAGGGTGGAGGGCGCGCCCAGGGGGGTAGGGCGTGCCCCCTACCTTGTGGGTCCCTCGTGCCTCCCCTGACCTACTTCTTTCGCCTATAAATACCCATATGTTCGAGAAACATCAGAACATCCGTCGAAACCACTTTTCCGCCGCTGTAACATTCTGTTTCCATGAGATCCCATCCGGAGGCCTTTTCTAGTACTCTGTCGGAGGGGATATCAACCACGGAGGGCATCTACATCAACCCTATTGCCCTTCCGATGAAGTGTGAGTAGTTTACCACAATAGCTAATAGCTAGATGGCTTCTTCTCTGTCTTGGATCCTCAATACCATGTTCTCCTCGTTGTTCTTGGAGATCTATCCGATGTAATATTCTTTTATGGTGTGTTTGCCAAGATCCGATGAATTGTGGGTTTATGATCAAATTATCTATGAATGTTATTTGAGTATTTTCTGAATTCTTACATGCATGATCTAATATCTTAGTAATTCTCTTTGAAATATCGGTTCTGTTTGGCCAACTAGATTGATATTTCTTGCAATGGGAGAAGTTCTTTGCTTTGGGTTCAATCTTGCGGTTCTCAATCCCAGTGACAGATAGGGACATGACATGTATTGTATTGTTACCATCGAGGATAAAAAGATGTGGTTTTCATCATATTGCCTGAGTTAATTCCTCTACATTATGTCATCTTGCTTAAGGCATTACTCTGTTCTTATGAACTTAATACTCTAGATGCATGTTGGATAGAGGTCTATGTGTGGAGTAATAGTGGTAGATGCAAGCAGAGTCAGTCTACTTGTCTTGGACGTGATGCCTATATTCATGATCATTGTCTTAGATGTCGTTATAATTATTCACTTCTCTATCAATTGCTTGGCAGTCATTTCTTCACCCACCGTAATATTTCCTATCATGAGAGAAGCCTCTAGTGAAACCTATGGCCCCCGGGTCTATTTTACATCTTATAAGTTTCCGATCTACTATTTTGCAATCTTTTACTTTTCAATCTATAAACCAAAAACCGAAAAATATTTAATTTACCATTTATCTATCTCTATCAGATCTCACTTTTGCAAATAAACTAGAAGGGATTGACAACCCCTTTATAGCGTTCGGTGCAAGTTGTTTGATTATTTGTGCAGGTATTTGGCGATTTGTGCGTAATGTCCTACTGGATTGATACCTTGGTTCTCAAAACTGAGGTAAAATACTTACTCTACTTTGCTGCATCACCCTTTTCTCTTCAAGGGAAAAACCAATGCAAGCTCAAGAGGTAGTAGCAAGGATTTCTGGTGCTGTTGCCGGGGAGATCTCCGCGAAGCCAAGACCTACCAAGCACCCTTCACTAAACTCTCATCTCTCGCATTTACATTATTTGCCATTCGCCTCGAGTTTTCCTCTCCACCACTTCTAAAATGACTTTCGAAAAGATTTGCCTTATCTTCACCCTTCTTTCGTTCGTCTTCTTCGTTTGCTAGTCGCCATCATGTCTGAAATTGGGGAGGTTATCGTTGAAAATCCTGAGGAAGAACTTGAATCTTTTCCTTCAGAGCGTAGAGAAAATCCTCCTAACAATAAAACAAAAAGTTTTCAAATAGGGGATGGAAATATTATTGGGAAAAGCATTGTCCAAGAATTCTTTGATTGTACCGGACCCTTGCCTATTAATAAAAGATCTATTCTTCTTGAGACAAATTGTTGTGTAGATGCTATCGTTATGCTCGTGGACAAATTAGAAAGAAAATTTGTGCATCTTCATCCTGCTTTGCAATCGGTATTTTATGAGCTTCCAAACATTAATCATTCAATAGCTAAAAAGATTGCCACTATCATCCTTATGCGTGAATTTTATTTTATAATACAAGAAGCTAGGGATTTTTTTCTTTCTATAAAAAAGATGTCGAACACCCTCCAGTTATAGATATCCTTCATGATAAAGAAACTATGCGTAGTTTGGAATCTAGAGATTATCAGTCGTAAAATGAAAATCTTAGGAGAAAAGTATCACATGAAGAAATATCTCAATCTTTGTATCTTGAAGCCTTTGAAGAATTTGATTGGATAACTAGGGGGATTTATGTAGGATTTGATAGGAATTGGCTAAATAAAATGATGAAGGAACCTTTTAGGAAGGAGCTACGTATTTTATATGATGATACACGTGGTGATGATCTTAATTATGGTTTTATGAGTATTAAAATTACCAATCAAAGTCCTTTTGATGATCTAAGTTCTTCTACTAGGAGGGAAATAAAGGAAATGATATAATTATTAAGAAGAGTTTTGGAAGACATGATGAGGAAAGAATTACATACCGAAGATGATAATACCTAGATATGTTTGCGCTTTATGCCTAGCTAAGGGCGTTAAACAATAGCGCTTTTTGGGAGGCAACCCAATTTTATTTTCGCTTTTTACTTTTTGGTTCTCTTTTGCAAGTCTTACACATTATTACTTCTGTCGTAATTGTGTTTTGGTGTTTTAATTAGTGTTTGAGCCAAGTAAGACCTTTGTGATGGCTTACAGTGATAGTTGATTTGATTTTGCTGAAAAACAGAAACTTTTGCACCCAGTGTAGAAAATTCAATAAATCACTGGAAGACCAAAACCTTCCGAATTTTTTACAAAAAATTGATATACAAATTCCCCACGTCGTCCAATTGTTTCAGAATTTTTAGAGTTACATAAGTATGCGAAGTTTTCAGATTGCTACAGACTGTTTTTGTTTTTGACAGATTATGTTTTGTATGTGTTGTTTGCTTATTTTTGATGCATCATTGGCTAGTATCAGGGGGTATGAACCATGCAGAAGTTGGAATACAGTATATATTACACTAATATAAAATTAGAATAAGATCACAACAGTACCTTGACTGGTTATTTCCTTTGTTTTACTAACGGAGCTCACGACATTTTCTGTTGAGTTTTGTGTTGTGAAGTTTTCAATTTTTGGGTAAGGATATGATGAACTATGGAATAAAGAGTGGAAAAAGCCTAAGCTTGATGATGCCCAAGGCACCCCAAGGTAAAATTCAAGGACGGCCAAGATCCTAAGCTTGGGGATGCCCGGGAAGGCATCCCCTCTTTTGTCTTCATCCATCGGTAACTTTACTTGAGGCTATATTTTTATTCACTACATGATATGTGTTTTGCTTGAAGCGTCGTGTATGATATGAGTCTTTAATTTTTTAGTTTGCCACAATCATCCTTGCTGTACACACCTTTTGAGAGGGACACACTTCAATAATGATTTGTTAGAATACTCTATATGCTTCACTTATATCTTTTGAGCTAGGCAATTTTGCTCTAGTGCTTCACTTATACCTTTTTAGAGCACGGTGGTGCTTTTATTATATAGAATTTGTTGAACTCTCTTGCTTCACTTATATTATTTTGAGAGTTCTTAAGAAGATCATGGTAATTTGCTTGGGTTATGAAATTAGTACTAATATGATAGACATCCAAGGGAGATATAATAAAAACCATCATATAGAGAGCATTGAATATTATGTGAAGTTTGACTCCTTGTAATTGTTTTGAGATGTTAAGATGTTAATATTAGAGTCATGCTAGAGGTAGGTTGTGAGGTTAAAGAAATAATTGTGCACGTATGGCCTATGTAACCAAATTGGCGCGCACTGTATCTTGATTGTTTCATCTTTGTGGGGAGGTCGGGGGCGCGCGATGGTTAACTCCTACCAACCTCCCCCCTAGGGGCATGCGTCGTAGAGTTTTGCTTTGAGGGCTAATTAGGTTTTTTACAATAAGTATGCGAGTTCTTTATAACTAATGTGAGTCCATGGATTATACGCACTCTCACCCTTCCACCTTTCTAGCCACTCTAGTGCTGCGCAACATTCGCTGGTGCATAAAACCCTCCTTATACCCTCCTTAAAACAGCCACCATATCTTCCTATTATGGCATTTCCATAACCATTCCGAGATATATTGCCATGTAACTCCACCATTCCATTTATGACATGCTCCATCATTGTCATATTGCTTTGCATGATCATGTAGTTGACATAGTATTTGTGGCAAGGACACCTTTCATATTTTTCATACATGTCACTCTTAGTCATTGCACATCCCGGTACACTGCCGGAGGCATTCATATAGAGTAATATCTTTGTTCTAGCATCGAGTTGTAATATTGAGTTGTAAGTAAATAAAAATGTGATGATCGCCATTATTAGAACATTTTCCCATGTGAGGTTATCAAAAATAAAAGAGGCCACTGAAGCCCAAATAAAAGAGGGGCCAAATAAGCCCACCAAAAAAAGAGGCCAAAGAGCCCAAAAAAAGAGAATAAGAGAGAAGGGACAATGTTACTATCCTGTTCCACACTTGTGCTCCATAATAGCACGATGTTCTTCATGATAGAGAGTCTCCTATGTTCTCACTTTCATATATCACTAGTGGGAATTTTCCGTTATAGAACTTGGCTTGTATATAACAGCGATGGGCTTCCTCAAATGCCCTAGGTCTTCATGAGCAAGAAAGTTGATGCACACCCACTAGTTTTCTTTTTGAGCTTTCATACACTTATAGCTCTAGTGCATCTGTTACATGAAAATCCCTACTCACTCACATTGATATTGATTGATGGACATCTCCATAGTCCATTGATTTGTCGAGTTGATGTGAGACTTTCTCCCACCTTTTTTCTTTTACCACCTCCATTCCACCCATAGTGCTATGTCCATGGCTCACGCTCATATATTGCGTGAAGAGTTGAAAGGTTTGAAAGAGTAGAGCATGAAAGGAATTGCTCGGCTGACTCCGGGATGGGCATGAGGGGTGCTTTGTGTTCAGAAAAGGGAGCATAAGGACTATATGATTTGTAGGGATAACATTCTTTAGCCATGTTATTTTTGAAGCTTTATAGATTGCTTTTGGTATGATTAAAGTATTATTATTTTGATATTGAGAAACTTTTATTTTGAGTCTTATGGATCTGAACATTCATGCCACAACAAATAATATTGCATTAATAAATATATTGGGTAGCATTTCATATCAAAAATTCTGTTTTTATCATTTACCTACTCGAGGACGACCAGGAATTAAGATTGGGGATGCTTGATACGTCTCCAATGTATCTATAATTTTTTTATTGTTCCATGCTATTATATTATCTATCTTGGATGTTTCATTTGCATTTATATGCTATTTTATATGATTTTTGGGACTAACCTATTACCCAGAGCCCAGTGTCAGTTTCTGTTTTTTCCTAGTTTTTGAGTTTCGCAGAAAAGGAATATCAAATGGAGTCCGAACGGAACGAAATTGTTCAGAGATTTTTCTTGGACCAGAAGACACCAGATGGACTTGGAGTACACGACAAGGGATTTGCGAGGAGATCACAAGGTTGGAGGGCGCACCCAGGGGGTAGGGCGCGCCCCCTTACCTTGTGGGCCCCTCGTGCCTCCCCTGACCTACTTCTTCCGCCTATAAATACCCATATATTCCAGAAACATCAGAACATCTATTGAAACCACTTTTCCGCCACCGTAACCTTCTATTTCCACGAGATCCCATCTGTAGGCCTTTTCTGATACTCTGTCGGAGGGGGAATCAACCACGGAGGGCATCTACATCAACCCTATTTCCCTTCCGATGAAGTGTGAGTAGTTTACCATAGACCTACTGGTCCATAGCTAGTAGCTAGATGGCTTGTTCCCTCTCTTGGATCCTCAATACCATGTTCTCCTCGTTGTTCTTGGACATCTATCCGATGTAATATCCTTTTGCGGTGTGTTTGCCAAGATCCGATGAATTGTGGGTTTATGATCAGATTATCTATGAATATTATTTGAGTCTTTCCTGAATTCTTATATGCATGATCTAATATCTTAGTAATTCTCTTCAAATTGTCGGTTTTGTTTGGCCAACTAGATTGATATTTCTTGCAATGGGAGAAGTGCTTTGCTTTGGGTTCAATCTTGTGGTGCTCCATCCCAGTGATAGAAAGGGACATGACACGTATTGTATTGTTGCCATCGAGGATAAAAAGATGGGGTTTTCATCATATTGCTTGAGTTAATTCCTCTACATCACGTCAACTTGATTAAGGTGTTACTCTGTTCTTATGAACTTAATACTCTAGAGGCATGCTGGATAGCGGTCGATGTGTGGTGTAATAGTGGTAGATGCAGGCAGGAGTCGGTTTACTTGTCTCGGACGTGATGCCTATATTCATGATCATTGCCTTAGATGTTGTCATAATTATTCACTTTTATATCAATTGCTTGGTAGTAATTTGTTCATCCACCGTAATATTTGCTATCATGACAGAAGCCTCTAGTGAAACCTATGGCCCCCGGGTCTATTTTACATCTTATAAGTTTCTGATATACTATTTTGCAATCTTTTACTTTTCGATCTATAAACCGAAAACCCAAAAATGTTTACTTTACCGTTTATCTATCTCTATCACATCTCACTTTTGCAAATAACCTAGAAGGGATTGACAACCCCTTTATAGCGTTGGGTGCAAGTTATTTGATTGTTTGTGTGGGTATTTGGCGATTCATGCGTAATCTCCTACTAGATTGATACTTTGGTTCTCAAAACTGAGGGAAATACTTACTCTACTTTGCTGTATCACCCTTTCCTCTTCAACAGAAAAACCAATACAAGCTCAAGAGGTAGCAAGGACGGCGATTCGCCCCGACCCGAGCGCCATTGATGCGGTTGTGCTCGTACGGGTGGAAGGGGTGCAGATGGAGTCACCCCTTTGCCCAAGCCTTGGGGAACATGGACGTCGAGGCATTGCTGATGTTGCTCTCCTCCGGTGCCTCTAGCTCATGTGTCGCCCGCTGGGGAAATGGTGATGGTGCCGCCTGCTCCGACCACATCCCAGCAGCGTCTGCGTCCTCGCTTACCTTCGCACCTCCCGCGACGTTAGAGGCCGCGGGTGGTGGAGCCTTCGAGGTGGACGGATGCACCAAAGAAACGGGTTTGGTCGATGGCGTCATCGAAGATGAAGATGGTGATGAAGATGACGTGTTGCACACACCTTCAGGTTCGCGCAAGCGAGCCCCCTACATGGCACGCAAAAGATGTCACGGGAAACCACGACCACCTATGGGACTAGGAGGCCCCTTGCTGGTTCGGCAGGGGGACATCATGTTGCACAAAGAGCAGACAAGCATGGGACAACACGGTAGAAGTCACGCGGGCAGTTTTACCCAGGTTCGAACCGACATTGTGGCGTAAGACCCTACTCCTGCTTTGGTGGATTGATGGTGGAACTGAGGTGGTGGAGCATAGTAGACTTGCCCGGCAAGGGTTGCCTCAGGGCGGCAGTGACTACACGTGTATGGGGGTGTGAGTTGTTCAATCTTGTAACACTGTCTACGGTTGCCATGGGCCTCCTTTTATAGATTAAGGGGTCACCACAATGGCAAAGTAGTCATTACGCACTGATAAGATAGCAACAGTGCTATCATAGCTAACTCTACGGGCTGACAGGGCACATTAAATGCACCGCTTAACGTCACATCACTGGTTGCCCGGCAAGGCTTGTCGGGCTTTCTTGCCAGCTCCGCGCCTGCTCGCTTGACACGTTGCAGGACACGTGTCATCTATGGGTTTTTCCTATAGGGAGAGGCTGCCATGTGGCGAATGACTGTGATACGTCCATTTTGCATCATGCTTTTATATTGATGTTTATTGCATTATGGGAAGTTATTACACATTATATCACAATACTTACGCATGTTCTCTCTTATTTTACAAGGTTTAAATGAAGTGGGAGAATGCCGGCAACTGGAATTCTGGGCTGGAAAAGGAGCAAATATTGGAGACCTATTATGCACAACTCAAAAAGTCCTAAAACTCCACGAAAGTCAGTTTTGGAAAATATGAGAAATATCGGCTGAAGAAAGCACCAAAGGGAGGCCACCCACCGTCCACGAGGGTGGGGGGCGCGCCCTACCCCGCTGGGCGCGCCCCTGCCCCGTGGGCCACCTGGCAGCCCCCCGATGCCCATCTTCTGGTATAAGGTGTCTTCTGCCCTGGAAAAAATCTTAAGGAAGCGTTCAGGACGAAGTGCCGCCGTCTCGAGGCGGAACCTTGCCGGAACCAATTTAGGGCTCCGTCGGAGCTATTCTGCCGGAGAAACATCCCTCCGGGAGGGGGAAATCGTCATCATCATCGATCCTCTCATCGGGAGGGGGTCAATCTCCACCAACATCTTCACCAGCACCATCTCCTCTCGAACTCTAGTTCATCTCTTGTATCCAATCTTTGTCCCACAACCTCAGATTGGTACATGTGGGTTGCTAGTAATGTTGATTACTCATTGTAGCTGATGCTAGTTGGTTTATCCGATGGAAGATCATATGTTCAGATCCTTTATGCATATTAATACCCCTTTGATTATGAACATGAATATGATTTGTGAGTAGTTACTTTTGTTCCTGAGGACATGTGAGAAGTCTTGCCATAAGTAGTAATGTAAATTTGGTATTCGTTTGATATTTTGATGAGATGTATGTTGTCTTTCCTTTGGTGGTGTTATGTGAACATCGACTACATGACACTTCACCATTGTTTGGGCCTAGAGGAAGGCATTGGGAAGTAATAAGTAGATGATGGGTTGCTAGAGTGAGAGAAGCTTGAACCCTAGATTATGCATTGCTTCGTAAGGGGCTGATTTGGATCCATATGTTTCATTATATGGTTAGGTTTACCTTAATACTTCTTTTGTAGTTGCGGATGCTTGCAATAGAGGTTAATCATAAGTGGGATGCTTGTCCGAGGAAGGGCAGTACCCAAGCACCGGTCCACCCACATAACAAATTATCAAAGTAATGAACGCGAATCATATGAGCGTGATGAAAGCTAGCTTGACGATAATTCGCATGGGCCTCGGGAGTGCTTTTCCTTATATAAGAGTTTGTCCAGGCTTGTCCTTTGCTACCAAAAGGATTGGGCCATATTTTTGCAACTTATTTACTTTTATTACTTGCTACTCGTTATAAATTACCTTATCACAAAATTATATGTTACCGATAATTTCAGTGCTTGCATACAATACCTTACTGAAAACTGCCTATCATTTCCTTCTGCTCCTCGTTGGGTTCGACACTCTTACTTATCAAAAGGACTACGATAGATCCCCTATACTTGTGGGTCATCAAGACTATTTTCTAGCCCCATTTCCGGGGAGTGAAGCACCTTTGGTAAGTGGAATTTGGTAAGGAAAAATTTATATAGTGTGCTGAAATTTACTGTCACTTGTTACTATGGAACATAATCCTTTGAGGGTCTTGTTCGGGGAATCTTAACCCTGACTAATAGAGCAAAGAGTTGCTCCTCAACCTACTGAACCTACTGAAAATGTTTACTTTGAAATTCCTTTGGGTATGATAGAGAAACTGCTAGCTAATCCCTTTACAGGAGATGGAACATTGCATCCCGATTTTGTCCTAATCTATGTGGATGAAGTTTGTTGATTATTAAAGCTTGCAGGTATGCCCGAGGATGCTATCAAGAAGAAGGTCTTCCCTTTAACTTTGAAGTGAAAGGCATTGACATGGCTTAGTTTATGCGATGATATTGGATCATGGAACTACAACCAGTTGAAATTGGAATTTCATCAAAATTTCTATCATATGCATCAGCTTCATCGTGATCGTAATTATATATATAATTTTTGGCCTCGTGAAGGATAAAGTATCTCTCAAGCTTAGGGGATGCTTAAGTCAATGTTATATTCATGCCCCAATCAATAGCTCTCAAGAGAAATTATTATTCAACAAATTTATGCTCAGCTTTCTCTCAATAATTGCTCCATGCTCAATACTTCTTGTACTGGTTCTTTTATGATGAAGACTATTGAATTCAAATGGGATTTATTGAAAATAATTAAAAGCAACTATGAAGATTGGGATCTCGATGAAGGTAAGGAGTCAGGTATAACACCTAAGTTTGATTGTGTTAAATCTTTTATGGATACCGATTCTTTCCGTGAATTTAGCACTAATATGGACTTGACTACGAGATAGTAGCTTCTTTCTGTGAATCATTTGCTACCCATGTTATCTCCCTAAGGAGAAGTGGTTTAAATATCATCCTCCCATTGAAGTAAAAGTAGTTGAACCTGTTAAAGTTGAAGAAAAGGCTATAACTTATAATGTTGATCCTATTGTTCCTATCGCTTATATTGAGAAACCACCCTTCCCTGTTAGAATAAAGGATCATGCTAAACCTTCAACTGTGGTTCGTAAGAGTAATACTAGAGCACCTACACCCTCTGAGCAAATTAAAGTTGAACCTAATGTTGCTATGGTTAAGGATATCTTGGTCGATAATATTGATGGGCATGTCATTTACCTCTGTGATGAAGCTGCTAGAATTGCTAGACCCAATACTAAAAATAAGCATAGACCTATTGTAGGCATGCCTGTTATTTCTGTTAAAATAGGAGATCATTGCTATCATGGCTTATGTGATATGGGTTCTAGTGCGAGCGCAATACCTCACCCCTTATGCAAAGAAATTTTGCAAGATATTGCACCTGCTGAGCTAGAAAGTATTGATGTTACAATTAAGCTAGCCAATAGAGATACTATTTCCCCAATGGGTTTGTTAGATATGTTGAAGTCTTGTGTGGGAAGGTTAAATACCTTACTGATTTTCTTGTTCTTGGTTGCCCAAAAGATGACTTTTGTCCCATCATATTTGGTAGACCCTTCTTGAATACTGTTAATGCTAAGATAGACTGCAAAAAGGATATTGTTACTATTGGTTTAGGGGATATGACTCATGATTTCAACTTTCCTAAATTTCGTAGACAACCCCATGATAAAGAATTTCCTAGTAAGGATGAAATTATTGGTCTTCCTTCTATTGCAGTGCCTCATAATGATCCTTTAGAGCAATATTTGCTAGACCATGAAAATGATATGTATATGAATGAGAGAAGGGAAATAGATGAGATATTCTTTAAGCATGGACCTTTATTGAAACACAACTTTCCTGTTGAAATCCTAGGGGATCCTCCTCCACCAAAGGGTGATCCCGTGTTTGAGCTCAAACCATTACCTGATACTATTAAGTATGCTTATCTCGATGAAAAGAAGTTATATCCTGTTATTATTAGTGCTAACCTTTCAGAGAACGAAGAAGAGAAATTATTGGAAACTCTGAAGAAGGATCGTACTGCTATTGGATATACTCTTGATGATCTTAAGGGCATTAGTTCCACTCTGTGCCAACACAAAATTAACTTGGAGAAGGGCGCTAAACCGGTTGTTGATCACCAACGACGGTTAAATCCTAAGATGAAAGAAGTGGTAAGGAAAGAAATATTAAAGCTTCTATAGGCAGGTATAATTTATCCTGTGGCTGATAGTCAGTGGGTAAGTCCTGTCCATTGTGTCCCTAAGAAGGGAGGTATTACTGTTGTTCCTAATGATAAAGATGAATTGAGCCCACAAAGAATTGTGAAAGGTTATAGGATGTTAATTGATTTCCGAAAATTAAATAAATCTACTAAAAAGGTGTCACATCCCTAGTCGGTGCTTGCATTAGGACTAGCTAGAGTGTGCATCATGTTTACTTTCCACATAAACTTGAAATGGGAATGACTGAAACCCCAGCACCCCTCTTCTAACAACTAGGCTTTAATAAAATCTTTTCCAATGTACCCAAAATGCCCTTCAAAAATGTTCATCATCTTTGCCTTGGTCTTAAACCTCTGCCAAAAATGGTGCACAATTTTCTAGGACATCCAAAGGTCTCTGGATTAATTCATATGGTAGTTGCATTTGGGCATTTAAATGCTATAAAATATTTTATGTGCCCAAATAATCCTAAACTGAAATGTTCCATGTTGGTTATATGCTAAACAGTGGGCATGAGCAGTTTGGTGATTTTTGAAAGTGCCTAAGCATTTTTAGAAAAGCCACAAAGTTACAAAAGAAATAAAAACAGAAAACAAATAAAACAAAGAGGAAGCAGAGACTTACCTGAGGCCCACTTACCTGCCTGGCCCAGCACGGCCCAGCCCACCAGGGGCACGCCCGTCTTCTTCCCCGTGCCAGTGCACGAAGCAGCTCGGTGGCGAGCGCCGACGACGCGCCGGCCACCTCCTGCCTGCCTGGCTACTCCCCCCGATGCCCTGGACGGCTCTGGACGTCGCCACGCAGACCCCCTTGACCCCCGCGATCGCTCCCCTCTCTCCATGCCTCGTCTCTCTGGCTCCGCGCCTCGTGGCCAAGCGCCACCGTCGCCACCGACGCCGTTCACCGTAGCCACCGTGCCCCTCTCGCCAAACCATTTTGCCCAGAAGCTCCACCTCGTCCTCCTCGTCCTCCGCACCGAGCTACACGACGCCAGAAGCCCCGCTTCATCTTCACCGTCGCTGTCTTCAACCTACGGCCACGGAGATCGCCGGCGACCATGCGCCCGCCCCGACGCTTCCCCGAGCCCGCTGAGCACCTCATCCGCCTCCCTGTGAGCTCCTGCGTCGAACCCCTCTCCTCCCCGCTTTGCTTGCTCGCTGTAGACGCCGCCCCCTTGCTCGCCGTAGCACGCCGCCGCACAAGCTCGTCGCCGACGAGGCTCCGGTGCCCAATTGGCTCCGTGCACATGCCCGTCGTCTTCGTGAGCGCACGTAGCACCCGTAGGAACCAACCGTTGGACCTCCGGTGCCCTGTGTCGTAGTTTTCATCGACACCCGAGCTCCGGTCGCCGCTGTTTAGGTCGCCGCCGATGTTTCTGGCTACCCCAGCTGCTCCGACCTGTTCCGTTGGATGCGCGACTCCTCCAACTCGCTGTAGATGCCCTCCGCCGCTATTTTGGTCATCGGAACACTGTTTCCGAGCCGCGCCGCCATCCTGGCTCTCGCCGGCGGTGAGTCGCCGGTGGGGTTGACCTGTTTGACCACGCCTGGACCCCCCCTGTGTCCATGACATGTGGGGCCGGCCGTTGACTAGTTTAGTTTAGGTTTTTAATTAAGTACTAATTGATGTCATTAGTTTAGTGAGCCACTGACACGTGGGGCCTAGCCCCTGTTAACTTTTAGTTTAGTGTTAAACTCTTTTTAGTTAGTACTGAGAGACTGACCAGTGGGGCCCACTAGTCAGGTTTTACCTGGACACCTTGTTGACTGGCTGACGTCAGCATGATGTCATGCTGACGCAGTAAATGATTTTTTGGGATTATTTGATTTAAAACAATTCAGGAAATTTCAGAAAATGCTCTAAACTTCAAAAAATCATATAAGTTCAACAGTCGCTCAGATGGAAAAGATTTATATATGAAAATTGATCAGGAAAATCCAATCTTTTCAATGGCACTGGTTTCATGCATGTTTGAGCAAGTTAACCTTGCTGTTCACATTAAAACATGATAATGCACTTAAATAAATAATAGTTTGGGTTTCAATTTGAATCTTTGATTCAAATGGGCTCAAACCCTTCTGTTTATAGATGCATTAGCCCAAAACACATGCATCTTGCCATATCATAAGCATGCATCATATTGTTGCATTTGTTTGGTCATTGATTGTATCGCCGGTGTTCTCTGTGTTTGGTCCTGCTCCTGAGGATACTTCTGCGTATCCAACTGAAGAGCAGTACCCGACAACCACTCTGTCAGGAAAGCAACCATTGATCATTCCGATACAAACCCATCTTCTCGCTCCTGCTCTCTTTTACTTTATTAAGGCAACAGCGTGTGAACTGCTACTTGTTGTGGTAGTTGAACCCTATTCCCTTGCATGACGTGTCATTGCCACAGTAAATAGTTGAAACCCACTAGCATGTGTAGGAGTTGATTGAGCCATGTGATGTGCGATCCACCATGCTATTTTTTTATGTTGCCTGCTATGCTTAGAGTTGTGTCAGGTCTGGTTCATCTGGTGATGGATCAGAGTGAAATGATCATACTCGGTAAAGAGAGGGAAGTGTGAAACATGTTTGGTAAAGGTATCGATGAAAGGCCATGTAGGAGTACATGGTGGGTTGTTTCATTGGAACCGTCCATAGGACCCGAGATCTATAGGTGTGGTTCAAGTTTCAGCTACAACCATGCATTGGGCCCGAAACCAATGGACCCTCTCGGCTTATTAATTGCCCTTGTCCTCTGTCCAGGAGTTGCAACTAGTTTCTGGTGTTCGTAGTTTACTGGTGGTCGTGCACAGCGCTGACCCTCGGCGTGGGCTGTGATGCGACAAGTACGTGGCACGGTGTACCGGTCGCCCGTTTGGTGACTCGGTAACCCTGTACACATCGTTTGGGGCCGTGGGCAACACCCCGGCCGGATCTCCCAACGGATTGAACCCAAATAGGCGGTAAACCTGGACGAGAGACTTGTGTAGTTAGTCAGGTCGTGGCCGACACCCTCGCTGGGCTTCCGCTTCAAGGTTGTCGAGTACCTGTCGAGTAAACGGCGATAAGTGGTGGAAGCGTGTGTGAAGAAGTACACCCCTGCAGGGTTACCAATCTATTCGAATAGCCATTGTTCGCGGTACGGACTACTTGGTTACTCTTACAGTTCATAGACAAGTTGATGGATACTACTAAAAGCCTCAAGACAGGTGTGAGTGCCGTGGATGGCCCTTCCGTAGGATGACGGAAGAGGATCCACGGTGGTGTATTGTTGTGGTGAGTAGAGGACTCGTGTACGTAGTATTATCTTGCAATCTGTTGAGAGTCGTAGTATAGGTTAGCCAAGAGTCAAAGCTGGCTTGCTGCTATGAACTCCACTACCCTTGTTGATAATGTTGCATGTATGATAGGTTCTGTTGTAAGACTTGCTGAGTACCTTTATACTCATGTTTGCTTAATAACTGTTGCAGAGGAGAACCCTGCCCCTTCTGATGGGTTCTACATAGACGTTGACGTCGACGAGTAGCTTGCTAGCCAGACGGAGATCCTGAGCTTGTGAAGGGCCTTTTAGATAGCCAGGCTACACCAAGCCTGTTTAATTTTCCAAGTTGTCTGTACTCAGAAATGTTAGCTTCCGCTTGTGCTTGTATGATTGTATGACTTGAGTGTTGCGTCATGTGACCCCTACATGTATGGATATGTTGTGTATGGCTCTTCAGAGCCTCTTAAATAAAGTATTTTGAGTCATAGAGTTCTATTGTGATGCAATGTTGTATTTCCACATATTGAGCATATTGTGTGTATGATCGAAATGCTTGGTATGTGTGGGATCCGACACCTAGTTGTTTTCCTTTGGTAGCCTATCTTACAGGGAAATGCCTCTTAGTGCTTCCACTAAGCCTTGGTAGCTTGCTACTGCTCGGAACAAGTAGGCTGGCAGGCATGTGTCCTTCTTCGTTCCTGTGTCTGTCTCTTAGGGGAAATGTCACGCGTTGTTCCTTTAAGTCCATGTAGCTTGCTACGACTTGGGTTCATATGTTGATGACCGACACGTTCGTTGCTGGGTCATGGATGCATGTCTCTGTAATTTAGTGCCACTTTGGGTTTATAACTAGCCATGTCAGCCCGGGTTCTCTGTCATATGGATGCTAGCGACACTGTCATATACGTGTGCCAAAATGCGCAAACGGTCCCGGGCCAGGTAAGGTGGCACCCGTGGGGATACCGTGCGTGAGGCCGCAAGGTGATATGACGTGTTACAAGCTAGATCAGTGTGACTTAGGATCGGGGTCCTGACAAAAGGATCATTACCCTTTACCTTTTATTGGTCAAATGCTAGAAAGATTATCCCAACATACACATTTTTGCTTTCTAGATGGCTATTCTGGTTTCTCTCAAATACCTGGGTCAAAACAGGACCAAGAAAAGACCACTTTTACTTGCCCTTTCGGTACATTTGCTTATAAACATATGTCTTTTGGCTTATGTAATGCACGTGCTACCTTTCAAAGATGCATGATGGCTATATTCTCTGATTTTTGTGAAAAGATTGTTGAGGTTTTCTTGGATGATTTTTCCGTTTATGGAACTTCTTTTGATGGTTGCTTGAGCAACCTTAATTGAGTTTTGCAGAGATGTGAAGAAACTAATCTTGTCTTGAAGTGGGAGAAGTGCCACTTTATTGTTAATGAAGGTATTGTATTGGGGCATAAAATTTCTGAAAGAGGCATTGAAGTTGATAAAGCTAAAGTTGATGCTATCGAAAAGATGCCGTGTCCCAAGGACATCAAATGTATAAGATGTTTCCTTGGTCATGCCGGTTTTTATAGGAGGTTCTTTAAGGACTTCTCAAAAATCTCTAGGCCTCTGACTAATCTCTTACAAAAAGATGTTGCTTTTGTCTTTGATGATGATTGTGTAGAAGCATTTGAAATACTTAAGAAAGCCTTTATCTCTGCACCTATTGTCCAGCCACCTGATTGGAATTTACCCTTTGAACTTATGTGTGATGCTAGTGATTATGATGTAGATGTTGTTCTAGGACAAAGAGTTGATAAGAAATTAAACGTTATCCAATATGCTAGTAAAACTCTAGATAGTGCCCAAAGAAATTATGCTACTACTGAAAAAGAATTTTTAGCAGTTGTATTTCCTTGTGATAAGTTCAGACCTTATATTGTTGATTCTAAAGTAACTGTTCACACTGATCATGCTGCTATTAAATATCTTATGGAAAAGAAAGATGCTAAACCTAGACTTATTAGATGGGTTCTCTTGCTACAAGAATTCGATTTGCATATTACTGATAGAAAGGGAGCTGAGAACCCCGTTTCAAACAACTTGTCTAGGTTAGAGAATGTTCTTGATGAACCACTACCTATAGATGATAGCTTTCCAAATGAACAATTGGCTGTCATAAATACTTCTCGTACTGCTCCATGGTATGTTGATTATGCTAATTACATAGTTGCTAAATTTATACCACCTAGTTTCGCATACCACCAAAAGAAAAAGTTTTTCTATGATTTAAGACATTACTTCTGGGATGACCCACACCTTTATAAAGAAGGAGTAGATGGTGTTATTAGACATTGTGTACCTGAGCATGAACAAGAACATATCCTATGCAAGTGCCACTCCGAGGCTTATGGAGGACACCACGCTGGAGATAGAACTGCACATAAGGTATTGCATTCCGGTTTTTATTGGCCTACTATCTTCAAGGATGCCCGTAAGTTTGTCTTGTCTTGTGATGAATGTCAAAGAATTGGTAATATTAGTAGACGTCAAGAAATGCCTATGAATTATTCACTTATTATTGAACCATTTGATGTTTGGGGCTTTGATTATATGGGACTGTTTCCTTCCTCTATTAACTTGTCTAGGTATAGACATATTTTATTTGCTGTTGATTACGTTACTAAGTGGGTAGAAGCTATTCCAACTAGTAGTGATGATCATAACACCTATATTAAGATGCTTAAAGAAGTTATTTTTCCGAGGTTTGGAGTCCCTAGATACTTAATGACTGATGGTGGTTCACACTTTATTCATGGTGCTTTCTGTAAAATGCTTGCTAAGTATGATGTTAATCATAGAATTGCATCCCCATACCACCCACAGTCTAGTGGTCAAGTAGAAGTGTAGAATTGACTAATAGAGAGCTAAAATTAATCTTGCAAAAGACAGTTAATAGATCTAGAAAGAATTGGTTCAAGAAACTTGATGATGCATTATGGGCCTATAAAACTGCATATTAAAATCCTACAGGTATGTCTCTGTATAAAATGGTTTATGGAAAAGCATGTCATTGTAACATCCCATTCTAAATTTTGGAGTGTTATATTAAATAGATAGATTTGATTGCTTGTTTGATGTGCTGTGTGAAATTGAGTGAAATTTGAAACTTTTGAAAGTTGAATGAGAGGGAATAAAATGACTTTCCCAAAACTTTCACCTTGCATTTTGGTCTCCATGAATTCAAATTCTTTTCATCACAAAACCCTGGAGTGAAGATAATATGACTTCTTCCATTTATTAAATGAAAAAGGGCTTTGAAAGGATTTTTGAATTTCATTCTCGAAATATTTGAAATTCAGAAACTTTATGCAACTCAAGGATTTTCCCGAGAGAAGATAAAATGACTTCTTCAAATTATAGGAAATATGAGTTGGAAGTTCCTTTGAAGTATTTCGAAATTATTTTCAAATATTGAGTTATTTGGTTTTTATTCAAATTATTTTTCTCCAAAAATAAAATATATGGAAAATAGGGTAACATGATTCCCTACAGTGGAAAATTGGAGAGAAATAAATTTGAAATCATTTTGGTATTTTTAAAATGATTTTTATTGGATTTTATTGCAACAGTAGCACCTTTTGATTTATTAGAATTTGTGAGGATTTTATTTGATTGTAGAAAAATGTTCATGTGGTAGGGTTTCTTTTTCTGAAAACTTTGTTATATTATATGCCTATATAATATATATTTTTATTTATTTGGTTTTTATTATTTTGTTTGTCCGGAAAAAAAATTAGAAAAAAAATTGTTTCCTTCCTCCGACTGGGCCGGCCCAGCTCCAGCCGGGCCCAGCCCGACCCACTCCCCGCCGCCTTCCTCCTCCCATCGGGACTCCCCCGTCCACCCGACTCCGCCGCCGCTGCCGTGCCGCCCCCGGCCACCTCGCCCTTGCCCCCTCCTCCACACCTTGCCCCCCCTTTCCGCCTATATAAAGGCCGCGCCCGGCCCGCTGCCCCTCCCCTCGCTCGCGCCGTCGCCGCATGTCTGTCGCCGCCGCCGAGCGCACAGTAGCCGCCGGCGGCGGTGCTGCCTGTCCACGCCGCAGCCGCTGCCCCACCACCGCACTGCCCCACCACCGCACTGCCCCTCGCCCCGCGCGCCCTCGCCTGCCCTCGCTTCGCCTCTCGCCCGCACAGCCGCCCAACCCCGCTCAGGCCGCTGTCTTCGCCGCCGCCGCACCAGAGTTTCGCCGGACCCGATACACCGGAAGAAAACCGCCCGCTGCCGCCAGTTTTTTTAACCAACAAACCAGTAAAACCTCAAAAACCGCCTGGTTTTCTCTTCAGATCGGTTTTGTTTTTACTTAGATCTATCCAGTGAACATTCATTAGTTAGGGTTAAAAAGCGCGCGTTTGCTCGATAACCTTTTTCTTTTTCTTTTAGTTTTCAGCCAGGGACTTATCTGTGAATTTGTTTTTACAGTTTAGCCCCTAAACTTCAAACGACCATAACTTTTTGCCTGTTGGTCCAAATCCAACGAAACCAACGCCCACATCTTCGTTAGGATCCCCTCTTTCCAGTAAAACAACTTAAACATGTTTCTGAAAGTTTTAAAATTTGAACTCAACTAGTTTTTGTTTCAAACTTGTTTTGGTCATAACTTGAGTTTTATAACTCCGTTTTAGTTGATTCTTTTTGCAAATCAAAGCTCTTGACCTAAACTTTCTGATAAGGCCAAGTTCACATAATTTTGGTACTGTTAGAAATTGTTTTATATTTCAAGACTCATTCGTTTGTATTCGAAGTTTTCCGAAGTGTTTATTCGTTCTTTCTGATCTGCTGAGTGATTGCTTATGTGTGGTTACTATTGTTTGCTTACGATAGATTGATCGGAGTGTGACAAGTAGATCTATCACAAGTTCTGAGTGCGAATCATCTACATCGTCAGTACAAGGCAAGTTCACACTTGGATCATACTTTCCAATACCCAGTTTTCATTGCATTAGTTATATCCTCAAACACTTGCATGAGTAGGATCTCTTAACTTGTGGGTCTGGGAAGTAGATTGAGGTAGAACCTATTACCTGCATTATTTTCAAACCCCTGGGAGTTACTTCTACGTTATGCTTAGATTGCCATGCTATGCTCGTAGACGTGGTTTGGGTTTGAGAGTATCCATGACAGATGTGAGATTTTTAATTAATGGTTCAACTTAAGGTGGATACTTTAATACACATCTAGGTGGATTGGTTGTGCCACCCTGGAGCACCTAGTGGTTTGCCGGGCACCTAGAGAAACTAGTGTTGTCCTAGGGGATCCCGGAGGAACCGTGTGATCACCCTATTGAATGCCACCCAGGCTCAAAGGGATCATATAATATTTTCATGCCTAGAAACTTGCATGTGCAGCCACAAGCCATTATGGGCTCTGGCATAGTATGAGTAAGTTATGTGAGCTCTTTCAGTGGTGGACTAGCAGATGTAGGGGGAATGTAGGTGTACGGGTCCACCCGGGGTAAAGAGTAAATGCTTCTGAAAGACTGTGTCTCGGTCATCCATTTCTCAAACATCATGCAGTGCGAGAAATTAAACGGAGGCGATCGAGTCTTGTGGGGAAAAGTGCACAAACCTCTGCAGAGTGTACAAATTATTCATGAGTAGCCGTGTCCCCGGTTATGGACATCTTTGAGTATCTAGAAGTGGATTATTTGTTGATCTCAACACTCTATTTAATTAATTTGTTGGGTTAATGATGACTTTAGTTTGGGATTGAGATGGAGGTACCATTCTCAATTGTTCATAATTTAAATTTAACAAAGTAGTTAAATAAATGCATTCCTTTGTGGTAGGGAAAAATCAGCTTTATGCAAAAACAGCCTTACAACCTCCACTAGCCAAATATGCATGTAGTTGTAGGCATTGTTCATCATTATCATTACAGTGTGAAATTGCAAGTACATTCAATGTACTGACCTACATGGCTGCAACGTCTCATGTTGCAGGAATTATTCGACGAGTAAGTGTTACGTTAGGGTTGCGCTGTCTACACTCAACTTCGCCGTTGGTGTTGATGGAATTCCACAACCATTGTTGCTTCCTCTATGATTGATTGAGGTAATAGTATTTACGCTACTTTATACATGTGATTTACCTCTGTTATAAATCCTCGAGTACTGTGTGTGTCAGCATACCGATCCAAGGATGACACTTAAAGCACAGAGACTTGATCCATTCGGGTCCGGTCGCTACAAGATGGTATCAGAGCACATGTTGACTGTAGGACGTGACCCTAGAAACTGGCAAGCCCATAGGAAATGATTTCTCCAAAACTTTCTTTTCAAAAAGACTCTTTACCTCTCATCTTTTTCCGAGTTTTGTCAAATCTTCCCTCTTACCTTAAATAGTTAGACAACACCCTTTTCCATTGGATCACTACGGAGTAAAGAGGATTTCACCATGCATTAGAAGTGTTGAAGCTACAACAGTGGATACTCAAAAGATTTGAAGAGTTCACGACTTTGAGGAGATGTTGACCTTTAGATGACCAAACCCCTGTTATGTACTTACGTTAGATGCGATGATTGTGAGCCGTCATATGTTTGATGTTTTCCGACGGCCACAAAAACAAAACCGGCTTTTCAAAACTTTGTTTGTATTGGGTGTATGTCTCTCCCTACCTTCCGAATCTCATCCCAAAAACCTTGGACCCAATAGAGGATGATTGAAGATAGACCTGTATTCTCTGGACCGATGACCCAACCGGAGGCAGAGCTATGGATACAAAACATGGACGATCACTTCAGGAAAAAATTTGTTGCAAGGAAGTATGAGGTTCAATACGCTCTTCAATACTTTACAAAAAGTGCTAGATCATGGTGGAAAATGCATCAAGCCATACAAGGAGGTAATGGAGCAAAAAGTTGGGAGGAATTCAAGGACACGCTGTTGAAATCCCGTCTCATCAGAAAGCATGGTGGCAACCCGAAGAAGAAACGTTGTGCCTGCAGGATTTGTGGAGAAATAGGACACACCCAGGACGAGCACAAGGATGAATGCCCAAATTGTGAAGGAAATCACCTACCTGAAGAATGCCCAACTAGGCAGATTACTTGTTTCATGTGTGAAGGGACTACCCACTGCCCTACTCAGTGTCACATTTACCCCATGGTACAACAAACTGTCCAGCAGAAGGAAGAAGAAATGAAAGAAGTCGTCAAGAAATTTTCAAAGGAATCCGCGATGGAGGAAGTTATTGACGACCCTGATGGAGAAGGCCTAAACAGATATTACACACGTGCTTGCTACTCATGTGGGGAAAAAGGACATCTTTCACAGTATTGTACGAAGGAAAGCCATGAGTATCTAGGAGACTTCCCGACAGAAGAAGTGGAGTTTGATCCACAAAAGATAGAAGAATTGATAGGAACGAAGAAGTCGAAGAAGAGAAAGAGCATGTATCCCCAGAACAACCCAATTTTAGTGAAAAAGGACCTGAGTCACCTCAAATGTTTTAGGTGCAAGGATTTAGGTCATTACGCTAGCAACTGCCCAACAAGGAAACCCCGAGACTTGTCAGAAATATGATGTTTTCATTGTGATGAAGCAGGGCACCTTGCTAGAGATTGTCCCAAGACAAAGGAGACTTGTGATAATTAGTGGTGTTTGTGAGAAATATAGTAGTATCAGTGGGAACCTTTCTTTCATATTGAGGTGTTGACTGAGAGTTATGGAAGTGGCATTGTAATAACTTGTGAAACAATAGAAGTTGATATTTTCGGAATCCAAGAAGGAAATGTTGTGAGTGGTTGGATGATTGAGAGTGCCTCTTACCCAGACCAAAACCTAGAACCCATGGAGAAGCTGACCCCAAACCTTTCTCGGACAACCAACCCATCTCACCCAAGGATATATGTATGTTGTCCTAATAACCCCTTTTGTCTTATACCCACAGATGACAACTCTTTATGAGTCTTTTCTCAAGGGCCCGAAAACGATCATGACCCTGACTAGCGACCAGGATTACCCAAAGTTCCTGAAGGACATGATGAAGCATATTCACCTAGAAGGAGATGCAGTTTACAAGGGTTATCCCTTCATGGAGAATGGAGTTGAACTTTGGTACGTGGAGGTCCACCTCAATCGTGTGAAATGAGTTTGCCCAAAGATTATGGGTCAATACTTTTTCATCTCCCAAGTACCACGAACTACATTATTCGACTCTGTTCGTGAAGCTGCTATGGAGGCCATACGTCAGATTGGAGAAATATTCGAAGCAAGACTTCATTATACCCAGGACGCGGCCAATAGGACGAAGCAAAAGATTGATGATTTTAAGAATCACATTGCACAATTCCAGTGGGACTGAAGCGTCCTTAGCCAGGACAAAGAAATAAAGATGGGAGGAATGTTTGACCATACCCAACTATGTGGATGGCAACATTTGTAGTGAAGCACCTTTCAAATTGAGTATTGAATAGTGGTTCAGGAAGTAATAAAAGATTTGATATGAGGAGATTATGGATTATGGATGTACCAGTGCATTTTGTATAGGGAGATACTTTTCTGAGTGAACCCTGGACAAATAAAAAAGGAAAGTGTTGCTCCAAGGAGTAGAGTTTACACCAATACGTTGGAGTTTATTTGATATGATGCTTACCCCGAAGGAATGAAGGAAACAAGTACAATTGGATTTTTAAGAGGGTGTAATGCTGAAGTGTGGAGCAATAGTGACCCCAAGGATGAATTAAGGATATACAAGTTCGGAAGTAGACCCAAGCCGAGGACCTAAGGAGGCTACATAATCACAAGGGAACCACGCTGTGACGCCCGGGTAGTCCAGCTACAGTAAAAGAGAACATTACAAAAAAAGAGAACAAACAAAAACAAAAAAGGACCCCCTTGGTCAGCTGGGCCTCGGCCCAATTGGCCGGCCTGCCCTTATCCCCCACTAACCTAACCACCGACACCCCCCCCCCACTCTCACTCTCCCCCGATCCAATCGGGATCGGGCTCGACGACGAACTGACGTCGCTGAAGGAACCTCGCCCCGCCGCCACGCGGACCTCGCCGGAGCCACCACGCCAGCCTGCCTCCTCGCCTCCTCATCCCTCTCCTCGCCGGAGCGCCGTCCCCGTCCGCCTCCTCGACCCCGCTGCCCGTACCCTATGCTACCGCGGTAAGGCCTCGACCTCCCCCCTCCCTGCCTCTGCTCGATGCCGACCGCGCGCACGCACACCACCGCGTCGGACACGCCCTCGCCCCCACCCACGACCTTTGCTCCGGGCCGCACTCACCTTCACCTCCCCTAGCCCCTGCTCGCCGGCGCCACCAGCGGCCGTGCTCGCTCCGGCCAGCTACCGAGCACGCCTCGCCCCTCCTGCTGCAGACCGTGGCCGCCATCGCCTCGGGCCCAGGTTCGAGCTCCCTCCTCGACATCCATCGCGCCGCTCCAGCCTCCCCGCGTGGCTGCTCTCTACTCCGGCGCCGTCCTCGCCCGGCCGCGCCACCACGACCACCATGCGCACCGCTCGTCGCCCCTCCTCGACCTGCTCTGCCCCGCATGCCGCCGCAGCTCGCGGTCACGGCCGCCGCGCCCGCCTCCGGCCCTGCTAGCCACACCGTTGCACCGCCGTTCTCACCCCGCAGACCCCTCGCGCGTACCCCTGCGCCACTACCTCCAGCCTCGCCGCACCACCCTGCTCCGGTCGCCCCCCCTTGCTCACCGCGCCGCCGCTCCGGCCGCCCTCCCACTCGCCCGGTCTGCGCCCTGGCCAGGCCGGCTCCGCCCGGCCGTGCCCGCCCTGGGCCGGCGCCGCCCCGCCAGTGCCATCTCCGGCGCCCGGCGCCACGTTACCTGGTTTCGCCTCGGGCTCCAGCCGTGCCGACGCCCCGGTCCGGCGCCGCCAGCCTCACCCCGTGCCCGGGTGGGCTTCGGCCTCAACGGGCGCCCACCCCGCAGATCCGATAACCCGCCCCACTTTGGCCCCTGTGCCTATGGCACGTGGGGCCCACCCCTTTAAAAAGAAAAGAAAAAAAATAAAAATATTAAAAATAATTAATTAATTAAATTAATTGACTTAATTAATTAATCTTGATTAACCTAGTTAATCAGATTTGTTAATTAAAAAATTGTAGTTAGTCAATATGTGTGTATGACAGGGGGGCCCAACCCCTATTGACCAGTCAAACGTTGACTGGTCAACTGGGACCCCCGGGACCCACATGTCAGCCTGTGTACACCTTTGTGTACATAGTGCTGTGTACACATAGATATTTACTATTTATTTTCGAATTAAAATAAATTACAGAATATTCTTTAAAACTTCGAAAAATCATATAAAATAAACCGTAACTCGGATGAAAAAGTTTTATATATGAAAGTTGCTCAGAACGATGAGACGAACCCGGATACGTTACCAGCATATTCGTGTGGTGCCTCTAAATACCTGAACATGGAACTTTCCCCCTCCGGTCATCTGTCTGACAAATGTCCGGAACCAGGAAACTTCCCGGATGGGATCCTCCTTTATCGGTGACATGTAACACTGCGTTAGGGCACACCCGGCACATCGTATCGCCATGTCATACTTTGTGTTACAATTGTCTGCTTTATATTTATTGTTTCTTCCCCCCTCTTCTCTCCGTTAGACACGAGGACTGTGACCGCTGACAGTGCCACTGTGATCGACTGCATCGACGACGACCCCTCCTTCTTGCCAGAGCAACCAGGCAAGCCCCCCCCCTTGATCACCAGATATCGCCCATTCTCATCTCTCTTATTCTTGTATTAGAATTGCTACTGTTGATGATTCGATAACTCCTATTCTGCTGCATAGCCTGTCATTGTTGCTACAACTGTTGATACCCTTACCTGCTATCCTATTGCTTAGTATATGATGCTAGTATTCCATCAGTGGCCCTACATTCTTGTCCGTCTCCCGTGCTATACTATCGGGCCATGATCACCTCGGGTGGTGATCACAGGTATATACTGTACATATACTTTACATGACACATGATGTGACTAAAGTAGGGTCGGTTCGATGAGTACCCGCAAGTGATTCCGATGTGGGGGCTGAAAGGACAGGTGGCTCCATCCAGGTAGTGGTGGGCCTGAGTTCTCGACGGCCCCCGAGTGGATCTTTGTGGCGGAGCGACAGGCAGGTTGAAACACCCAGTCGAGAGGTGGCCTGGCATTGGTCGTTGTCCGTAGTTATTTCATAATAACACACTTAACGAGTTTGGATATTTGATCTGAGTCTGGCCATTGGCCTATACGCACTAACCAGCTACGTGGGAATAGTTATGGGCACTCGACGTCGTGGTATCAACCAAAGCCTTCTTGACGTCAACGACTTAGCGGCGCGCGCCGGGTTGGACCGCGTAATGTAACTTCCTTAGTAATGGAGGTTGCTAGGTCTGCTTCACCGGCCACGTACGCAACATGCAGGTGTGCGTTGGGCGATGGGCCTGGACCCTTGTGCGCCTAGGACATAGACCGGCGTGCTGACCTCTCTGCTGTGCTTAGGTAGGGCTGCGATGGGTTGATCCTCCGAGGCCGGGCATGACCCAGGAAAGTGTGTCCGGGCAAATGGTTTCGAGCGTGCTGGGTTATGTGGTGCACGCATGCAGGGAAGTTAATCTATTCGAATAGCCGTGTCCCTCGGTAAAAGGATGACCCGTAGTTGTATTCCGACCTCATGACAACTAGAACCGGATACTTGATAAAACACACCCAGATGAGTACCAGATATAACTCTGGTTGCTCTCTCACACGGTGATGTGCGGGAGGATCGCCGAGTAGGATTATGCTATTCGATGTTACTTGGTGAACTTACCATCTATTCTATTCTACTGCTGCAAGACGGAGGCTGTCAGAAGCTTTGACGCTTGTTACTTTCCAGCTACTCTCTTCTACAACTGCAAGATGGAGGTTGCCAGAAGCGTAGTCTTCCTTTGGATTAGCTATCCCCCTCTTATTCTGGCATTCTGCAATTCAGTCCACAGATATTACCCCCCCCCCTTTACACAGATATCATGGCATATGTAGTGTAGATCCTTGCTTGTGAGTACTTTGGATGAGTACTCACGGTTGCTTTTCACCCCCTTTTCCCCTTTTGTCCCTTCTTCTCAGATGACGCAACCAGATGGTGGACTCCCGGACCCAGAAGAACCCGAGGATGTTTCTACGTGAAGTTCGGCTTCGAGGAGTAGTTAGGAGGTCCAGGCAGGAGGCCTTGCCTTTTCGATCATTGTTGTTTTGTGCTAGCCTTCTTAAGGCAAACTTGTTTAACTTATGTATGTACTCAGATATTATTGCTTCCGCTGACCCTTGTGTATTCGAGCTTATGTATTTGAGCCCTCGAGGCCCGTGGCTTGTAATATAAAGCTTGTATTATTTTAATTTGTGTCTTGAGTTGTGTTGTGATATCTTCGAGTGAGTCCCTGATCTTGGTCGTACACATTTGCGTGCATGATTAGTGTATGGTCAAATCGGGGGCGTCACAAGTTGGTATCAAAGCCAACTGCCTGTAGGAATCCCCCTTCTAAAATCCTTGGCCGAAGTTGAGTCTAGTTTTTGAAAAACAAATTTACTAACTTGTTGTGTGGCTTACGGGCCCACAACACCAATGGGTGGTGTTAGGATCTTTTATTCCTCTTCTATGCTCTGGGACTCTGATCTCTCTTCTATTCGGGTTAAAAGATTTTACTAACTCTGACTCTAGGTTCTCGTAACTATTTCTCCCGGAGAGCCCTCATTCCGGATGATCACCTACATCGTCAGAAGATTCCGAGGATATCCCTCGATATTTTCCCGAGACCCTTGTGCTCATCACCTTTGCAATTCACTGCCACCGAGATATCCCCATGGATATCTGCATGCACTTGCCATTCTCATAATCATTCCTCGTCGCTCTTATTGTTACAAGATGCCTGAAGATATTCTCCGTTGTCCCGAGAATCCTTTGAGTTTACTGTCTTGCAGTTTTATTTCGCATGAAAACCCTTACGGTTATTTCCTCGCGTTTATCGAGTATCCGTTCTTCTCAATTGATCATGTGTCTCACAAAATTCTTCTGAATACTTTTCGATCTTTCGAAAATCCTCTACAGCCAGTTACTCTTGAAATTCTTGCCTACCTGCATTATGGTTGATTCCATATGACTGGTAGTCCTTGTTAATATCCCTTGTCTTAGCCATTTTGAGCCTATTGACTCAATGTATGCGTATGCACGCAGTCATCACGTTATCCTTTATAAAATTATATTTCCAGCTCAGACGTCATTCCGGACATGAGTTGGTTCTCGGCAATTCAAACCTTTATTGATTGTCCAACTAAGTCTTTTCAACTTATCCATCCTTGATCAGAGCGTCTGCTTCTGATCCTTCGTTTTGAAAACCATAATTTCTTTCAATTTTAAGCATTAGACTAATAAGTGATTCTTGAATCTGATGCCTCTACATTCTTTCTTCCTGTGAGTGAGTACCGTGATAACCCTCAACCGTAAGGGATCGAGATAGTCTTCGCGAGTAAGAATAACCCAATTTATTGATTCGACACACGGGGAGCCAAAGAGTATTTATAAGCTTTGACAGTTGAGTTGTCAATTCAACCGCACCTGAAATATACTTACTTGCAACAAAAGATAAGTGGTAACAGTGATATGGTAGTGAGGATAGTAATAGTAAAAGTAAACAGCAAAAGTAAATAGCAACAGTAGATAGCAAAGTAAATAGCAAAAGTAGCAACTAGTGACAAGCAGGATTTAAAACACTGTAGGCTAGGGAGATGGATGGTTGGGCGCTGCATGGATGAGATAGATTCTAACTTGGGGCATGGCACATGGAAAAGTAATGATCATCTAGGCAAATATCAAACATTAGGCATGTATCCCGTAAGTAGTTGTACGTGCTTGCAATAAGAACTTGCACAACATCTTTTGTCCTACCATCCCGCTACGAACGGGGCCAAAAGGAACTTATGGATATTAAGGTGCTCCTGTCAAAGAGCACCGGAACAAAGCAATGAACTCAATGGATACATGTAATCCTCAAACTACGGACCATCCCCTTTGGTGTCCCAAGCTGTCACTTTTGGGATCGTCGGTTCCGGACCGTAACAGGTGCAAACAACTCATAGATAGGATCACGAACACAAATATATTCATGCAAACACATATGGTTCAGATCTGAAATCATGGCACTCGGGCCCTAAGTGTCAAGCATTAAGAATAACAAGTTGAAGCAAAGATGATAAACACCATAGTAGATGATAGGCAACATGCCCACAACAATCTGATAAACTATTACATGATCTAACTCATCCAATCCCTACCACCGCCTTCGCCTACAGCGGGGGAATTACTCACACATGGAGGGAGAAGTCATGGAGGGATGATGGAGTGGTGATGATGATGACGATGGCGACGATCTCCCCTCTCCTTAGGCCAATTCAGCCTCCAGATTAGCCCTCCCGAGGAAGAACAGAGGGTGGCGGCGGCTCCGCGACGAAAAACTGCGAAAGAACTTCCGATCTGGGGTTTCTGCGTCGGGAGTAAAAATACGGGCTAAAGTAGGGCACCAGGGGGTGTGGGCCCCACCCAGGCGCCCCCCCCCCCGGCGCGGCCCAGGGGGGGGCGCCCACAGGGCGCCTGGGCACCCCCTGGCCCCCCTCTGGCCCCACTTCTGGTTCCTGGTTCCTTCGGGTGCGTGGATTTTCTGTGATTTTTCGTGGATTTTTCTGAGGTACCTAAAAATCCGTTTTCCTGCACACAAATAAACCATACAAGCAGCTCTCCTGAAAACAGCGTCAGTCCGGGTTAGTTTAGTCCAAATCATGCAAGAATGAGGTCAAAACAATATTAAAAGTGCTTGGAAAAGTAGATACGTTTGAGACGTATCAACTCCCCCAAGCTTAGCATATTGCTTGTCCTCAAGCAATTCAGTTCAACGAACTGGACGCGACAAAGAAAACTTTGACAAAATCTTTTGCTTCATTAGATGTATATAAGCATGTACTACAAAAAGAGTTTAGCAAGTATTGAAACAGTACTATGAGGACAATGCAAGGAGCAATCCTTCTTTCAAGTGACCAGTCACAAATACTTAAAAGTAAATAATATATTACTGAAAATCAAGACAAGATTACATTGCACATAGCTTGAGCATATTAGGGTGGTATCTCTCTAGCCTCCATGAGTGAAGCAAAACATAAATGCAGAGACTCCTCCAGAGTTTTAAAGGAGACTAGAACTAAGAATTTCAGAATAAATCATATCACAAGTATGCAGAAGACAATGTAATACTTTGGGACAATGCACATTACACTCAGAATGACAATTATGCTCTCCTAGTTAGTGCTTTGAAGAAAGAAGGTGAGACTCTCGAACCGTGGCTTTTATTGGCAAGGTTGAAAACCCGTGGTCGGAAACAAAAACTAAACATGTACCAGAGCTCTTGGTTTTAAAAACAGAAGTAAACATGTTTTGAGAAGTGCATATTTCATCAACGAATGCTAGCAGATAACTCAATCACCTTTTAAGTGGACAAGTCTCGAGGAACGGCTCCCGCATGAGGACGATCACATCCTCTTAATCTCCTTTGTTTATCACTGCCAAAGTTTTCTGATTTCTCATGAACAAAGCGTGAAGGAGGGTTTGTTTGTTATATTATCTTTTTGAGCCGGGCGCACTCAATGCCAGTTCCTTTTCGTATTAGGGGTTTGCACATTATACATGCAATCCAAGGGTGAAACTTGTCCAACTTAAAAAGATCATGAATTAACTACTACTTCCTCATGAGCTAAAACATAGGCACAAAAGAAAAATGATTTTGATTAGTTTCGAGATGGTACATGAAAGTCTTTGTTAGGGATGGCAGGTAAATAACATGTATAGGAAGGTATAGTGGACTCATATGGCATAACTGGTTTTAAGGATTTTGGATGCACAAGCAGTCAGTCCGCTTAGTATAGGTGGAGGTTTAGCAAAAGACTGGGAAGCGACCAACTACAGAGCAATAATGGTCATAATCATGCAGAGCGACAAAGCAACATTGAATCGGGCATGAAAGTGATATAACTATTCTAAAACTCAAAGATCATCAAGGCAAAGTAGACTTTTTAGTCTTAAACATGTGTAAGCATGTGCCAAGTCAATCCAAAAATTCTCTAAAGGGAAATACCACCTTAGTATACCAGACTATGAACAGTGCAATGCATGTAGATCATTTCAATAACACACTATATACTCTAGTTATTCGGGACTAGCCACAAGGAAAGCATGAACCACTGAAAGAGCATTGTAAACATAGCACTATGTCGCTACAAGCTGGTCTCTAGATCATAAGTACAGGCATATGTACAAAAGTAGAAACAATAAGAGTTCATACCGGTCTTCCTTGTTGCTTCCTTTCAGTCGATCTTCGTCATTACTGCTTGTCACTTGCACGATCGAACGTAGGAAATATAATCAAATGCCATCACGGACTCGAGCTGATCTCTGAAAACAAAGCAAACTAAAGAGAGAAAGGATTTTTTTTGGTTTTTTCAAAGGTTGAATAAAAAGCAAAAGAAAGAGAAAATCTTTTTGTTGTTTTTGCAAAGAGAGAAATAAAGAAGAACGGGCAAAAACTTCGAAAAGATCAAAGCGAACAAAACGGATAATACAGTGGGAAAGTGAGAAGGGCACGTACTCCCCCAAGCTTAGGCTTTTGGCCTAAGTAGGTAGCAGCTACTGCCCCCAGGAGTCTCCTACTCCAGGGGTATGGTGGTGAGTCCACGGGTCGTAGAAGGATGCTGGCGCGTACACCGAACTCCTCGGAGTCTCCCACGAGGAAGGATCCGAACGCCAAACAGAGGAAGACCCTTCACCAAACTCGGTGGCGGTCTCTTCCTAAAAATGTGGTATCTCACCGTGCCTCTCCTCGTCGGGCACAACCCCCTCCATGGGGTTATGAAACTGATGTTGGACCATGAACTCATCGAACTAAACAACATCAAAGGACCATCCGTTCCTGCGAGAAAAATCAAACAAAAGAGGTGCAGGTAGACGGATCTCGCGTTCCGCGGCAGTTCCGAAACGCAAGATATAGATAAGATTATTAAGTTCAGAACCCATGGTAACAAACTTATGCCTTTTCATAGCAGCAAGATCAAAGCTTAAATAAGTAAAAGGAGTATCATCAGGGTGTGGGGTGCCTCCAAGATGCTCTAAGATAAGTGTGGCGTAAACGCCACCATATAAGTCCCCCTTGTTACCATTCATAGCAAGGCGTCGAGCAATTAAGGTACCCAGATTATAATCAGACCTCCCTGAGAGGACTGCTGCCAGGATAGCAATATCCGGAGCAGAAATGCTGCTCGTGTTGTCACGAGCTAACACCCCTCTAGCAATATAATATGCAAAATACCTGAGGTGAGGAAATAAGATGCTGGAGATCTTCGACCGATGAATATCCCTCGTACCCATGCTGCAGAGAGAGTTGATGACGGTTTTCAGCTCGGAGGGCTGAGTGGCCATCCTAGCCGTCCTCCCAATGTTCGGCACACCTATTATTTCACAAAAATTTCCCAAAGTCATGGTGATAAGATCATTATAAATTTTAAACTCAATAGCACCTGAATCAGGATTATATCTAAAATTGTTAATGAAATTAGAGGTGAGTTTTTGATACTGAGAAACACGGCTCGTGACGAGTTGTGTCAAACCTGCATTAGCACAAAGATTATAAAACTCATCCTTGATTCCCGCAGCTTCCATGAATTCATCACATGGAAACGTCATCGCACGTGCTGGACTTGTGTCTTCCAACAACTCCAGGGGCACATGATCTTCATTATAGCTCACCCTAGCAGTCGATGTTGAAGCTGCAGCTCTAGTAACTCGATCGGAGTGTGCGGGCCTCCTCTTCTCAAGCCACCCTTTTGCCCTTCCTAATAAACTCATTTCTGAATTTTTTTACAATTTACAAAAATGAGGATTAAAACAAAGTGAGCTAAGGCAAACTACGCAACTCACTCGCCCAAGGAATAAACTTGCATCAAAACTTGAAAAATAACTTTCTACACATGCATGCAAGCTCATCTCTACAGCACCAAGAACTACTAAATACTAACAAATGAGGCCACCAATCAAAAATCTAATTGGAGGGGTGGAGGAGTCACATACCAGGGAGTATTTGCTCAAAATTTCAGCTCAAATGATGGGCTGTAGGGAGAGATCGAAGAATCGCCTCTAAGAACAGCAAGAACACAAGAACAGAAAGCAGAACTCGTGTTTTCGGAGAAAGAGAGAGAGGGAGGAAGAAGAAGTACCTGGAGGGGGGTCCTGTGGGTCCCAGGCGCCCTGTCGGCGCGGCCAGGGGCTGGGCCGCGCCAGCTGGCCGCCTGGGCCACTAGTGGCCCCCCCTGGCTGGCCCCAGGCCCCTCTGGGTCTCTCCCGACGTGGAAATTTTTATTATAATTTTTCTGGAATTTTTCTGAAAACTTCACTGTTGAATTTTTTTCGAAGTTCAAAAAGCTGCGAAACTTTCTGAAAACTTGAAGCAGTTAGTAGTATTGTGAAGCTTCAAAAACATAAATACTTGGTACAGCTAGTAGGACAAAACTAAAAAAAAAGTGAAAATATAACAAGCTCAACTTTTTATCCATATAAAACATATTTGTTAATAAGGTTGATCAAGTCTTACCAACAAACAGGCGATATATAGAGCAAAAAGTCTCACCTCTCACAAAGTAATCACTGAACCTTTACCTTGATGGACATTGTCCCTACCATGATAGTTTTGTATTTGTGAGGCACGTGTAGTGGACAATCCCATTCTCCAATCTTCACGGTCTCGATATTCTCTATAGAGTTGAGGGCATGCCTCCTGTCGGTCTTCTTAGGAAAATATACCATGTGTTCTTTATCATTCACATGGAAGGTAACCTTCCCCTTATTGCAATCAATAATAGCACCTGCGGTGTTAAGGAAAGGTCTACCAAGAATAATGGACATGCTCCCATCCTCGGGCATGTCAAGCACAACAAAATCAGTAAGAATTAAACAATTAGCAACTTCAACGGGAACATCCTCACAAATACCTAACGGAACAGCGGTTGACTTGTCAGCCATCTGAAGGGAGATATCTGTAGGAATTAGTTTCTCTAAACAAAGTCTCTCGTAAAGAGAGAGAGGCATAACACTCACTCCTGCTCCAAGAACACATAAAGCCGTTTTGACATAATTATTCTTTATGGAGCAAGGAATGGTGGGTATACCTGGATCACCGAGCTTCTCAGGAATCTTTCCACTGAAAGAATAGTTAGCAAGCATAGTAGATATTGCATCATTAGGAACTTTTCTTTTATTAGTGACAATATCTTTCATATATTTTGAATAAGGAAGTAACTTAATAGCATCAGTCAAGGGTATCTGAAGAAGAAGAGGTTTAATCCACTCACAAAACTTATTATAATGCTCTTCTTCTTTAGATTTGATGGACTTACTTGGAAAGGGCATGGGTTTCTGTATCCATGGTTCTCTTTCCTTCCCATGTTTTCTTGCGATGAAGTCTTCTTTAGTGTACCTCTTACGTTTGTCAGGTGCTTCTTCTTCTCGAACTTCAGGTGGATCATTCTTCTCATTATTATTATAACCTTCAGGTTCAGCACCGTCTTCTGTCTCAGCATCGGAGATAGATACACTTTTGGGATCAATAGCTGGTTCTTCATCTGCAATAGGATCATTAGAATTGTCAGTCTCCTTATGTTTCTTCTTTTTCTTTGGAGAGCCAACAATTTCTTCTTCCTGCATTTGAGAATCCTGCTCGATTCTCTTCGGATGCCCTTCTGGATAAAGAGGATCTTGAGTGCTAGTTCCTCCTCGGGTCTTAATCCCGAAAGCCTGCAAATTATCTTGTTTGGCATTGTTATCAAGCAAATCTCTTTGCACATTAGAAATTTGATCAAGCTGAGTTTGAACCATATGAAAATGCTTCACAAGACATTGAACATCATTAACTGTTCTATCTAAAACATCAAGCAGTTTTTTGATAGCAAGGGAATTATCATGCAACTGACTTTCTATCCTCTCATTAAAATGATTTTGTTTCATAATAAAATTATCAAACTCATCCAAACATTGATCAGGAGGCTTACCATGAGGGATGTCACTTGCGTTGAAATCTAAAATAGAGTGTACCTCTACCATAGGAGGGTGAGTGGTAGGCTCACACAGCTTCTCAATAGGGGGTAGATTCTTCACATCTTCAGCTTTAATACCTTTCTCTTTAATAGACTTCTTTGCTTCTCGCATATCCTCGGGGCTCAGAACAAACACGCCCCTCTTCTTTGTTGGTGGAGGTAGTTCAGGGACGGACCAATCTTCATGGTTTTTGGCAATCCTGCCCATTAAATCTCCCGCATCGTCCGGTGTTCTTTTCCTGAAAACACAACCAGCACAACTGTCCAAATAGGACCTGGATTCATCAGTTAGACCAACATAGAATATATCGATTAATTCATTCTTAGGGATGTCATGTCCTGGTCTAGCCCGAATCAGACCGCAGTACCTCCCCCAAGCTTTAGGGTGGGACTCATCCTGCAACTGTTTAAAGTTATAAATTCTTTGTAAAGCAGCATGTTGCATGTGAGCAGGAAAGTACTTATCAACAAAAGAGTGAGCTAAGTCCTGAGGACTCTTAATGGAACCGCATGGAAGTGAATCATACCATGCTTTAGCACCCTCCTTCAAGGAGAAAGGAAGAAGCTTGGTCACATAAAAGTATCGTATCTTCTCATCTGTAGTAAACAGGCTACCCAACTCACCGAGTTTAGTCAGGTGTGCAATAACATCATCATTTTCTCTGCCATAAAAGGGGTCAGCTTCAACCATAGGTATAAGTGAAAGATCAACAGAGAAATCAAAATCAGGATCATCAATGCATATAGGAGATGTAGCAAACTCAGGATTAGGAACGGTTTTGTTCTTCAGAGAGTGTTTTTCAAACAGTTTCTTAATAGCTTCAGGGTCAGAGCCAGAAAACTCTGTCAGTTCCCTGCATAATTCTTCATTTAGTATATAGTAATCATCATCAAGGAGCCTCTCTTTGAGTTTACTCAAGTCAGGATAATCATAAGTTTCACCAATAGGGTAGCGAGTAATAGGGAGTTCAATTCCAGACTTTTTAGCATCAGCAACAATTTGTTTCTCAAGAGCATAACCAAGCGAACTAATATCATCATCAAAAGTAGTAGAAGCATCATCAAGAGTATCAGACATAGTAACAGATTTAGTAGGAGCATCATGTGGTGGTGGTGAGGCAAACTTACTCATAACAGAAGGTGAATCAAGTGTAGCACTAGTGCTTAGAGCAGTACCTCTTCTTGTAGTGGATAGTAAGATCGGAACCTTGGGGTCTCCTTTCTTACCCATAGTAGATAAAGTGCAGCAGGTAGGATACCTCAAGTAGACTTGTAAATATTGCTATGCTCCCCGGCAACGGCGCCAGAAAACGGTACTTGATAACCCTCAACCGTAAGGGATCGAGATAGTCTTCGCGGGTAAGAATAACCCAATTTATTGATTCGACACACGGGGAGCCAAAGAGTATTTATAAGCTTTGACAGTTGTGTTGTCAATTCAACCGCACCTGAAATATACTTACTTGCAACAAAAGATAAGTGGTAACAGTGATATGGTAGTGATGATAGTAATAGTAAATGTAAACAGCAAAAGTAAATAGCAACAGTAGATAGCAAAGTAAATAGCAAAAGTAGCGACTAGTGACAAGCATGATTTAAAACACTGTAGGCTAGGGAGATGGATGGTTGGGCGCTGCATGGATGAGATAGATTCTAACTTGGGGCACGGCACACGGAAAAGTAATGATCATCTAGGCAAATATCAAACATTAGGCATGTATCCCGTAGGTAGTTGTACGTGCTTGCAATAAGAACTTGCACAACATCTTTTGTCCTACCATCCCGCTACAAACGGGGCCAAAAGGAACTTATGGATATTAAGGTGCTCCTGTCAAAGAGCACCGAACAAAGCAATGAACTCAATGGATACATGTAATCCTGAAACTACGGACCATCCCCTTTGGTGTCCCAAGCTGTCACTTTTGGGATCGCCGGTTCCGGACCGTAACAGGTGCAAACAACTCATAGATAGGATCACGAACACAAATATATTCATGCAAACACATATGTTTCAGATCTGAAATCATGGCACTCGGGCCCTAAGTGTCAAGCATTAAGAATAACAAGTTGAAGCAAAGATGATAAACACTATAGTAGATGATAGGCAACATGCCCCCAACAATCTGATAAACTATTACATGATCTAACTCATCCAATCCCTACCATCCCCTTCGCCTACAGCGGGGGAATTACTCACACATGGAGGGAGAAGTCATGGAGGGATGATGGAGTGGTGATGATGATGACGATGGCGACGATCTCCCCTCTCCGGAGGCCAATTCAGCCTCCAGATTAGCCCTCCCGAGGAAGAACATAGGGTGGCGGCGGCTCCGCGACGAAAAACTGCGAAAGAACTTCCGATCTGGGGTTTCTGCGTCGGGAGTAAAAATACGGGCTAAACTAGGGCACCAGGGGGTGTGGGCCCCACCCAGGCGCCCCCCCGACGCGGCCCAGGGGGGGCGCCCACAGGGCGCCTGGGCACCCCCTGGCCCTCCTCTGGCCCCACTTCTGGTTCCTGGTTCCTTCGGGTGCGTGGATTTTCTGTGATTTTTAGTGGATTTTTTCTGAGGTACCTAAAAATCCGTTTTCCTGCACACAAATAAACCATACAAGCAGCTCTGCTGAAAACAGCGTTAGTCCGGGTTAGTTTAGTCCAAATCATGCAAGAATGAGGTCAAAACAATATCAAAAGTGTTTGGAAAAGTAGATACGTTTGAGACGTATCATACCGCTACTCAAATCAGCTCCGTTGTGGATCGCCCGATCCATTGTTGGATTGTTATCCGACAGTGTCCTTCATATTCAATCACCTTGTGAGTTCTTCCCCTGATACATAATGCCTTTGGTAAATTGTATCATCTGCTTGGCCAACCATGCTCTACTTTCGAGCTGGTGTATTTACTTTTGACATTTGTGGTATATGTTACTAAGATGCCCGATGGGTTGAACCTGTGCCTTCCCCTAATCCATGAGAAACCTTAAGTTTTCACAAGTCTTACTCTTCCGGTGTTCTACCGGATAAAATTCCAACACTAAAGTTTTATCAAAGCGAGTGGTGAATGAAATGATATGCATTAAAGAAGTGGGAGTCGACCTTGAACTTTGTGTTCATGCACATGAAAATGATGTAGACCGTCTCGGAAACTTCTTGCAAAATGATTATCCAGCTGTATGATTCTTTCGGTATTCTTGAATTGATTCCTTATAGTTATGGTTACGACCATGCTGTCCCGATCTGATATATCTAATGGGAATTCATTCCAGTGCCTCGTCTATTTTTGGCAAGGTTGAAGTATCTGTTGTCATAGGTCAATGACCCGGTTCTACTTCTATCATGGTCTACCTTCGAGTATTACCCCCTGGTATCTCGAAGATGTCTTGCCATTGCACCATATCTTACTAACTTTGTTGAAGTAATGTCCTTCCTTGTCGTAATCACTCTACGGGTTCTGGGTTGTTGTCAACCGAGGACACCGACTAGTGAAATTATTCTGCACTACGAATCAAATACCCCTAATAATTTTATTGGGAAATTTTGAACTCTATCTGGACATTCCTAGACTATGAGCTACATTCTGGTCTTGCTACCTTTGACTGTGCTACCTCGTCCTTCTTTTGTGCATGAATTCTTCAGTGTGTGAGCACGACTTACGTCGAGCTTTCAACATCATGTTCCTTGTCTTGAAAGGCAACTTTGGTTCCGATCTTGCATCTTATATATTGATCCTATAACTTGCCACTTCGTCATTCCCTTGCTTATTGCCATTGTTATTTGATTGCATCCTCTTGAAACCTCCCGACAAATGTGTTGGACCACCTTCAACACTTTGACTTCTTCCGAGATGTCAACAGTGTTTATGATGAGAAATACCCTCCTGGCCCTCGATGATTTTTATTATCATTAACAACACCCTTGACTTCCTTTCATCGCGAACTTGTCCACATTATGAGTACAACTTGCTCTCCAGCTAGTGTTGTGTTCTGCCATGAAGTATTACTGTCTTTTATGTCGAGAATGTTGTGGGGATTGCCCCACCTCTTAGAAATTCTCGGTATGGAGATACATCTCATCATCACCATTCTTCCTTGGTCCCCGTGTTGGTTTTAACCGGGATACCAAGATGCTAACGATGCTGCTTGAGTTCTGTACTTCTAGCAACCCTATTGCTTTGAAGTTAACGATCGACCGTTCGTTCTTAGACTGTTGGTTATTGAATCGCAACTCTAACATTGATCTTGCTGCCTAAGGTCATATCTCGGTCACACCTTTCAACAAATGATTAATGGTGTATGTTTTCCTCGAGCATACAACATTATATCATTCGAATTGACAAGTGTCATCCTCTTGTTCACATTATTTTGGAAATCCATCCGTTTGGAATTCTCGATGAATTGTCGCTGAGTCCATCATCCACCTCGTCATCCTCTCCTTGGTTTAATGATGAACTATTGTTTCGGGAACCCGCTCCCATAGTTCATTTCCCGAGAATCTTGCAATACATTTCGTCGATTAATGTTGCACCGTTTCTTCTCGGACATCCCGAGTCTGAGGTATCATGACACCAATTGGATCTGAATCTCGGTCGGATATGATGGTTGGAACATAATTCCAAGACTTATAACACTGGTCTTTTATGACCCGGTAAGGTGTTGTCATGCCTAGCACACTTGGCCGGAAGACCTATCGTTATAGTTTCCCTTATTGCAATGTTAGCCATTCTTCCATGTGGAAATTGTAAGACTCATCTTATAAGTTGCTCCTGATGGATCGTTTGAGTATCCAAAGTCTGGCACTTGATTGAAACACCATATCATTGCTACCTCGAAGCATGACAATGATACCCCGCTATCAACAAGAACATTGGAGGCACGATGCTAAGTGTTTCTTCATCAGTTATCCAAACACTGTCGTATGGTTAACATCTTGATTAATCCTTGCCTCTTTATCTGATTGGTTGGGTACTTGCTCCCCTACCCTATATGCCAAGTTCTGCTTGCCCATGGGAAGGATATACTCCTGTTGATTGTGTGTAATCACAATTTTTCTTTCCATTTGTTTGTTTAACCTTTCTTTGATCTACATATAATCTAAGCAGTAATAATTTTCTGCTTATGTAAACACCTTGGTGTACCACTCTGTTAGTAAGACCCTGTTACTATTGATAATAACATTCCGGTAACCACCGATGGACGAGAACTTTTCCTATTGGTCCGCCTCATTTCAACGAGCGGGAAAATGCTTCTCTTCATTCCCCGTCCTTGGTACCGACATTGTTGGCGACATAGTTAACAAGCTATCCACTGACATGCCTCCCTATCGCGGTTGTGCAAGATGTCACCACCCTTCCTATTTTCAACCCACATGGTGGGCCCATAACCCACAAGTCCATTTGGATCGAAACCCAACTCTTCTTAACAACCTGGATTCTAATGTATCATTTGCACGTGGCTTCGTATGTGATTCACGAGCTAAATTCTACCATGTTTCATCTGGTATCAAACACCATATTATTCTCGTTGATCAAGACCCCATTCCAGCTTCTGGTTAGGCATCGAATGGCTGCCTACCCGTTTGAAACTTGTGTGCCATTTCTTATTTTTCTCAATGCATTCACTGAAATACTACTCGTAGGGTACTTCGTGTATCACTTGCTGAATTCGCTGTCAGATGCACAGACTTCGTGGAGATACGCTCCTCCAAAGTTTCCCCCTTGTCGCGTTCGTAGGACGTTGGAGATCCCGAAGAAAGGATGATGAGTTGATCACAATGACTTGAAGCGAAGAAATGAAGACATAAACGAAAGAGATCAACCTCTTCGAAAGGGGAGCCAAGACCGAGAAGACTCGTTAGATTTTCGCTACCAGCATTTTGCCCACCTTACTCCACCGCTTAAATCTCGGGAAGAGATTTCTTCTAGTGGAGGAGAATTGTGATGCCCGGGTAGTCCAGCTACAGTAAACCTCTGCTAATGATGCCACATCACCACAATTACTGTTGATAATCTCGCGTTAGTTCGAAACCAGTTTGAATCCAAATTCAAAATCAAGCAAACAATAAAAGTTTTCAAATGTCAAAACTAAAATGTTCTATAAGTGACAAATAAATCATACGTATTATTGGTGGAGAAATCACACTTTATAAAGAGTTTAAATGCACTATAATAAATAAGCAGTGGCAAAAAAAATATTCAAATGCTCTTAAAATAATAAACAATTTCAAACCTATTTTATTTCAGTGTTAAACTGTTTGTGGCAGTGGCCTAACACTACTGGAATCTGGCACGCAGATGGCAAATGCATGGTTGGCGGATGGCAAAGGCTTTGCCATCAGCCAGCAGATGACAAACAGTTTGTCTGAAATCCAGTGGGCAAAGGCTTCTTTGCCATCTGCTGGCTGATGGGAAAGAGCCTGTGCCTTTGCCATCAGATGGCAGATGGCAAAGCTTCTTAACGGGGTTAGCCCCGTAAGAAGGATAACGGCATACTTTGCCATCTGCCAGCAGATGGCAAAGGCTGCAGGCTGTTTGCCGTCTGCCAGTAGATGGCAAAGGCTGTAGGCTCTTTGCCATCTGCCAGCAGATGGCAAAGGCTGCATGCTCTTTGCAGTCTGCCAGCAGAGGGCAAAGGTTGCAAGCTCTTTGCTGTCTGCCAGCAGATGGCAAAGGCTGCAGGCTCCTTGCTGTCTGCCAGCAGAGGGCAAAGGCTCATGCTTTGCCGTCTGCCAGCGGATGTCAAAGAGCTTTGCCATCTGCTGGCAGATGGCAAAGAGCCCAAATAGGCCAGCCCAAATTTTACATGTAGATAGTCTATCAACATACACCCTACCTACGCTGACAGATATTGCCTTTGCCAACAGATAAATTGCTAGTAAACTAATGTCCTGCCAAAACAATATATATGCAAGCTCTAAACAGATTCAATTATATATATATATATATATAGGTTCCATTATTATCCTCACATCCACAAGCGGGTTCAAGATGAACACATACTATCGGGGAAACTGATCCACGAACACCTATGGGACCGGCGGACCGAGGCCCTTTCGATTCGGCGGGGGCGGAGATCGCGCGAAGAGCAGCTCGAGGCAAAGCACACGAGCAGTTTACCCAGGTTCGGGCCGCACGGATGCGTAAAACCCTACTCCTGCTTTGTGGTTTGTATTGAGTTCTTACTCGGGAGCGCTGAGTGCTACAGTACACTCTAGCAGCTAGCAAGACCGAGCATGAGTGTTCTTTGGCTACGAACCCTCCTCTACGTTGTGCATGGGCCTCCTTTTATATGCTCAAGAGGTCACCGACAGGTGGCAACGCAGATAAGGGTAAAAATGGAAAGGTGTTGCGGTTGGTACAACTACCTATACAGTGTATCATACCTAACCCTGACGGCAGGGGACAAGGGCATTAAATGCCCATCGGCATCGCCTAAACAGTGCAAAAAGGGACCGTCAGGGACGCCACCGCTTGCCACGATGGCGATCTTGTCAGCGCCGCTTGCCACCGCGTACCGCTGGCTGCACAGCCTCCCGCCACGTACGCCTGGAAGGGTCCCAGGGTGACATGTTGGTGGATGTGCTGGAGCGCGGGTACAGAGTGGAATCTTGCCGCGGCAAGTGCTTTGCCGCGGTCGTTGTCTTGTTGCTTCCGGGAGCTTGCCGCTCACCGGGCCTTGTCGGGACGTGTTGCGCGTCGCGGCAAGTTCCTGGAGATGCCTTGGTTTGCCTTCCCGGCAAGCTCCTCTCGCCGGGGTCTTGTGCCTTGAGTGGCCTTCCCGGCAAGCTCCTCTCGCCGGGGCCTTGTCTTCTTGGCTTGAATACTTTGTTCTTGAATGGCTCCAAAGGAACCACGGAGGACCTTGGCGGTCGCCCGGCAAGCCTTGCCGCGGGACGCTGCGACTGCCCGTGCACAAGTTCGGGATACTAGGGTACCCGTACTCTAGTACACCGACAGGAGCCCCCGGGCCTGGGCCATACACGGTGCCGAGCGCTGTTGGGCCAGGCCCAAAACAGGGCACGGGCACTCGCGGCCTGGGTTGCGCCGTATCTTACTCCGTATCCACCGCGCCCTCCCCTAACGGCACGCGTTCAATGCGGCATCGTGGGAGAGATCATGGGTGGTTTCTTTATTCGGAAAGGCGGAACGTCCGCCCCCTCCTTATAAGCAGAGGAAACAGGGGCAGTTCGCCCATCCGCCATTTGCTACTCCAACCTCGAAAACCTCCGCCGCTCCCCTTCTTCCCAAAGCTGAAAGAGAGCAGCGCTCCGCCCCCCATCACCACCAGCACCACCAACGCCGTCGACCTCCCTCACCACTTCCGGCATGGCTCCGAAAGCCGAAAAGAGGAAGGGCGTGAAGTCAGCCGAGGCGCAGCGCTGCGTAAGGAGCGGGCAATCTCCCCCCCCCCCCC
>LR738709.1:212776406-212921874 GCA_902687465.1 Secale cereale | reverse complement strand
CCCCCGGCAAACTTGTGGGCGAGGGAACCTTCCTTTCCTTGAGAAAAAGAAAGAAGAGAAAACAAAGATATGGAGCCTTAAGGCTCGTTATTGCTTACCGGGGGTAGGTGCTGCACAAAGCGTCAGATAACACATGCAAAAAATAGAAAGCATGAAATCGACAGGATGTGCGGAGCACATGAGCTTTACTTATGCACGGGGTCTGCGCCCGGCTTTGTACAAAGGATTACATGCAACAGCGGCAAGACTTGTACAAAAGGTGGTTGCCGGAACGGGTTCCGGCAACCGCGCCTTACGGGTAAAACTTACGAAGATGCTCAATGTTCCAGGAGTTGCTCACCAGAATGCCATCTTCGGTCTCAAGGCAGACAGCGCCAGGCCTAGTGACTCGTTTCACCCGGTAAGGGCCTTCCCACTTCGGCGTCGACTTGTTGGAATTCTTGGCGGACTGAACGCGCCGAAGAACAAGGTCGCCTTCCTCGAGACTTCTTGCATTAACTTTGCGGCTATGGTAGCGGTGCAAAGCTTGCTGATAGCGAGCAGCTCGTACAGCAGCCTGAAGACGGTCTTCCTCAAGGAGCAGCGCGTCATCTTGTCACAGCTGCTCTTGCTCAAGCTCATCATAAGCGAGCACTCGAGGTGACCGTATACGAGTTCCGTGGGGAGAACTGCCTCTGCTCCATAGACTAGAGCGAAAGGTGTCTGGCCAGTGGCTCGATTTGGCGTCATCCTGATCGACCAAAGAACCACCGGCAGCTCCTCAATCCAGTTTCTTCCGCACTTGTGTAGCCTGTCGAAAGTTCTGGTCTTGAGGCCACGCAACACTTCAGCATTTCCCCTCTCTGCTTGACCGTTGCTTCTCGGGTGAGCAACAAAAGCGAAGCAGACCTTGGCGCCAAGGTCTTGGACGTACTGCATGAAGGTGCGGCTCGTAAATTGCGTACTGGTGATGATCCTGTTAGGGATCCCGAAGCGGCAAACAATCGACCTGAAGAACTTGACTGCTGACTGTGCTGTCACCTTCCTCACTGCTTCCACTTCCGGCCACTTTGTGAACTTGTCAATTGCAACGTACAAGTACTCAAAGCCCCCGACTACGTGGGGAAAGGGGTCGAGGATGTCGAGCCCCCAGACCGAAAATGGCCAGGATAAAGGGATCGTCTGGAGAGCTTGAGCTGGCTGGTGTATCTGCTTGGAATGGAACTGGCACGCTTCACACTTGGTTACTTGTGCAGTTGCATCCTGGAGGGCTGTCGGCCAAAAGAAACCTTGCCGGAATGCTTTGCCGGCATGTGCCCTTGCGCCAATGTGGTGACCACATATGCCTCCATGTATCTCTGCCAACAGCTTTTGTCCATCTTCCCGGTGAATACACTTCAATTTCACACCGTTGAGACTTCTTCTGTACAGTGTGTTGTCGACAAACTGGTACATACTTGACTGCCGGGCTACTCTTTCCGCTTATTCTTGCTCTTCGGGAAGTTCTCCTGTCTGAAGGAAACGGACAATCTGCTGTGCCCATGCTAGAGCCTGTAGCTCGACAACAAGGACTAAAGGCACATCTTCTGCTGCGGGAACATCCGCTTCTACGGCGAGAACCTGCGGCTCAGCCGGAGCTTGAAGTTCCCCAGCAAGCTTGCCGGAGCAAAACTTGTCGGGGGCCTCTGCTTCAACGGAACAAACCCTAGGGCTTGCCGGAGCAGACTGCTCCTTAGCACTCTTGGAGTTGATCTTGGGGACATTCTTGGCGGCGGCTTCGGGAAGCTCTGCCGGAAAATAGTCACCAAAAATCAACTTCCTCTTCTTGCTCTGTCCAGTTGATGGCGTTACGGACGGTTGACTCAGCTTGAGCACAAAGATCCCTGGTTCCACAGGTAACTTAAGTGTGGCGCACTTCGACAGGCCATCGGCGATGTCATTCAGAGCTCTTGGAACATGCTCCATTTGTAGGCCGTCAAAGTGCTCTTCTATATTTCTCACTTCATCAACGTATGCTTCCATCAACGGACTCTGATAATTCTTGTTCACTTGGCGGAGACAAGCTGCGAGTCACCCCTGACAATGAGCTTCTTGATCCCAAGGTCTGCCGCGATCCTGAGACCGGCAAGCAAACCTTCATACTCTGCCGTATTGTTTGTTGCTTGCTCCTTGGGAAAGTGCATCTGGACTACGTACTTGAGGTGCTCTCCGGTGGGTGCGACAAGCAGCACGCCAGCACCGGCGCCTTGCAGCGAGAAGGCACCATCAAAGTACATCAACCACTCTTTGCTCGCTTCCTTGGCGGGGATGCTCGTTTCTGGAATTTCTTCATCTGGTGTTGGCGTCCACTCTACTACGAATTCTGCCAATGCTCTGCTTTGGATAGTTGAAGTGCTCTCAAACTTGAGGCTAAAGCTTGACAGTTCCAGTGCCCACTCAACAATCCTGCCTGTTGCTTCTGGATTCTGCAGTATCCTCTTCAGCGGAAAGCGAGTGACAACTGTGATCTCATGTGCTTGGAAGTAATGGCGTAGCTTTCTCGAGGCCATGAGGAGGCCGAAAAGCAATTTCTGCACACCAGAGTACCTTGACCTAGCCCCCTGCAGAAGGGAGCTGACAATGTAAACTGGGCGCTGCACCATTCTCTTCCGTATCTCTTAGCATGCCTGCGCAGATCCATCTTTGTCGGGACCAGAGCTTGTCGGGGAAGCCCCCTGCTTGTCGCTGGATGCGCCTGCCGTGGTTGCTGGCTCATCATCTGCCTCCCTCTCCGCTACTAACGCAGCACTAACCACTTGATTGGTTGCCGCTATATACAGTAATAACTTCTCTTGTGGCTTTGGTGCGACAAGTATTGGAGTGGAGGACAGGTATCTCTTCAAGTCTTGCAGCGGAGCCTCCGCTTCCGGAGTCCATTTCATTGTACCTGCCTTTTTCAATATTTTGAAAAACGGCAGGGCGCGCTCAGCAGATTTAGAGATAAACCTGCTAAGAGCAGCCACGCAACCGGCAAGTCTTCGTACATCCTTGACGCGCTTTGGTGCTTCAATCTTCTCAATGGCCTTGATCTTGTCGGGATTGGCTTCAATTCCCCTCTGAGACACGAAGAACCCAAGAAGCTTGCCGGAAGGGACTCCAAACACACACTTCTCGGGGTTGAGCTTGAGCTGGATCTTGCGCAGATTTGCAAAGGTCTCGTCTAAATCTTGAATTAGGGTCGCCTTGTCCTTGCTCTTGACCACTATGTCATCCATGTAGGCTTCCACATTTCTGTGTATTTGTGGCTCAAAAGCGGTATGGACTACCCTTGCAAATGTTGAACCAGCATTCTTCAAACCGAAAGGCATCCGTATGAAACAGTACGTGCCACACGGAGTGATGAATGCGGTCTTCTCCTCATCCTCTTCTGCCATGAAGATTTGATGGTATCCTGAGTATGCGTCAAGAAATGAAAGCAAGTCACATCCGGCCGTGGAGTCAACAATCTGGTCAATGCGTGGCAAGGGAAATGGGTCTTTGGGACAAGCTTTATTGACATCGGTAAAGTCGATACAAAGCCTCCATTTCCCGTTTGCCTTGCGCACGACTACAAGATTGGCCAACCACGTAGGATGGAGCACCCCTCTGACAAGGCCTGCTGCTTCCAACTTCTTGATATTTTCTGCGATGAATTCTTGGCGCTCCACTACTTGTTTCTTGACTTTCTGCTTGACGGGCCGCGCATGAGGACAGACGGCAAGATGGTGCTCAATTACTTTCCTGGGAACACTGGGGATGTCAGACGGTTGCCATGCAAACACGTCGACATTCGCCCGCTGGAAAGCAATGAGCGCGCTTTCCTATTTAGGGTCAAGAGTGGCACTGATGGTGAAGGTACCACCAATGCCGTCCTCCTTGGCGGACACCTTCTTGGTCTCTGGCGGAGCTGCCATCGTCTTCTTACACTTGCCGGTGCAGCTCGATGGTGCGTCCTCGACGGTAGCGCAGCACTCAGAAGAGGTGCGCTTGCCGGAGTGGGCATTAGAACTCTTGCTGGACTTGGTCTTCTTCTTCCCCCCGGGAGCTTCAACGGCAAGTGACTTGTGATCAATTGCGGCTGCTGCTTCCTGGTAGATCTTGTCGGCGCAGATAAGAGCATCCTTCTTGTCGCCAGGGACAGAGATGACACTTATCGGGCCTGGCATCTTCAGCATGTTGTATGCGTAGTGAGAGGCTGCCATGAACTTGGCGAGTGCTGGACGGCCGAGTATCCCATTGTAAGGCAATGGAAAATCGGCAACGTCAAAAGTGACCCTCTCAGTCCTGAAGTTCAACTCGCCGCCAAATGTCACTGGCAATGTGATCTTCCCCTTCGGCTTGCTCCTTCCCGGGTTGATTCCTTGGAATGTGCCGATTTCCTCGAGCTCGCTGTCGGGGATCTGGAGTTTCTGGAGTACAGCGGAGGAGATCAGGTTCAAGCCGGCCCCACCGTCAACTAGCATCTTAGTGACCTTGAGGTTGCGGATAGTTGGTGAAACCAACATCGGCAAGCACCCGACCGCAGTTGTGCGATCAGGGTGGTCCTCAATATCAAAGACGATAGGCGTGCTGTACCATTTCAGAAGCTTGCGCGATTCGACAGGTGGTTCTGCCGCATTGACTTCCCGCACCCACTGCTTGAGTTGGCGGTGTGAAGTATGCAGAGAAGCACCGCCGTCAACGCACAAGACCACTGTGGCTTTCTGGAATTCCTGCTCGCTAGTCTCGACATCATCCATGTCCTCGCCATCGTCGTCATCTTCATCCTTGTCGCGGCCGCGGGGAGGTCTGTCTCCTTGCCGCTGCTTGGCCTTACCACGGTGTCCTCCCCGGACGGGGCGCTTCGTGTCGGATCCTCCAGTACCTCCTTGGGCCTTCTCCTTGTCGCATCGCTCGTATTCAGCCTTTTGCTGTTCGACAAGCTGCTTGACCCTCTTGCAGTTCTGGAGGTCATGACCCTTGGTGCGGTGGATCTTGCAGTACTTCTTGTCGGTGCCGTACTGCTTGTCGACGGCCACCACAGCCTGGCAGTTGGTGCATGCGGCAATCTCCTTGCCGGAGCTACCAACTTTGGCTTTCTTGGCGCCACCTTCGTTGCCGGACTGCTCAACGACTAGCACCTCCTTGCCTTTCTTCTTCCTGTTGTTCCGCCGCCGGTTTTTCTTTGCCGGGGCAGCATCCTCGCTGTCAGATCCTCCTGCTCCTGTATTCTCTCCGGGGAGTTTCGTCCCTTCCTGTGGGGACCTCGACTCATAAGTCGTGATCACCGAATGCACGTGTACAGTGATCCCAGAGATCAATGCTCACTGAACACACAGAAGCTGAATAACAAGAGTCTTACATCCATACATACCGTATTACATAAATAGGACCATTATGGTCAAGCCTTGAGTATATCATCGCAGCGGAAATCTTCAAAGACAACTGGGACCCATGCCATCTGCCTTAACCCTACAGGCATTCTGACTGGGAAGTGTCCTAGCTCGCATGCTCGTCACCAAGAAATCTTCATCATAACCTGTTCTCTCATGCCTGGCCAATAAAATAACCAGTGGCAAGCCAATGAGTACTTTGTATGTACTCGCAAGCAACCCAAGTGTGATAACAGAATAATTATGCAAGGCTCTACCGCTAGGTTGGCAGTTTTGCGGAAAGCTAGTTTTTCATATGCAATTATGATCAACATATAACAAGGGCATGCATGTGTCTGTAACAAGTATCAGGAGGTCACAGACATCAATATCGAGAAAGAGTTGTAATCAACTCATGCTCAAGCTCATTGTGACTCTCTCAGAATCACATCAACAATACCATCATACCGTGTTGTTTCCCAGAAACTTATGGACATAGTCTAAGTAGCACCACCCAACTGTCCTTGACCGCGGACACGGCTATTTGAATAGTTTGACACTCTGCAGAGGTTGCGCACTTTACCCACAAGATCCGGGGAACTTCCGTGTCATCCACGACCCGCGATACCTCAAGTACCCGGGGTAAGCACCCGATCACTATCTTTCCCTAGACGACACTAACATAGAGTCCACTCGATTGGTAGTAACCCCCATGCCCACATTCACATCTTAATAATTGTGGAGACTCGCTCCATATTCATCACATACCACTGACACGGGGTACCAATGGTGTGTTCGGTGCCCTGTGAAAACAGTCATGGCCGCCTATCCAAGCACGACCCCGTCCCGAGAGTGACCTCATGTCACCCCCGTCACTAGTAATGCGGGCACCATGCTAGTATCGACCTAGGTAATCAATAATGCCCTTTCCCATATAAGGGTAGAGTGGTTTGCACATGTTTGGTTGGGACGGTAGTCACACATAAATCTAATCCATCTCTGTAAACAACACTTTCGTCAAGCCTCGGCACACTACTTCTTCACCAAGTAGTGCCCTAGTTTCTTATCAACTCCCAGGGACATTAGTGGCACCCACTGGGCCATTTGCAAGTATGTCAGACCACACTTGTTTCACTCAATGCATAACCCCGACCCATTTTGCGTAGCCAACTACTATAGCATACATCTATCTACTCCCACCCTCATAACCCTCATAGGAAGGTAGGGTCATGTTTGATGCAAGTATCAATAGTAAGTAACAAAGGTAGCAACCAAAGTGTTCTCCACCTCAACATGATTCCGATGCATTGATAATAAGGTGCTATGAGACATGCATAAAAAGGTTTCTTGAACATGGTCAAATGACTGCTTGCCTTATTCTTTTGAGTCTTCAAACCTTCTGGTCCATCTCCGAGTACTTCGTTTATTTCGTCAACTAACGATGGAAACAATCGTAATAAGCAACACAATCAAGCAACAATAAAAGTGCTCTAAAGATAGGAGTTGGACTTTTCTAGGATACCTCTGGTCATATTAGAAATGACCAAGGTGGTTTCATAGGTGTTGGATCAATAGGTAGTTTGGAACATTCCAATGTGATGGAACCAAAGGGTTTATGGATTTGGAAGAAGTATACAGAAATATTTCTTTGAATGATGAGCAAAGGTACCCATCATCAATTCATGATTTTAGAAGCATATAGGAGTTGGTTTCACTGGATTTGGAATTGAAATGAATTTCCTAGGATTTTGCAAAGCTGATAAATATGAAGAAATGGCTCATTATTTGGTGGGGTACAGAAACTATTAATAAAAATGTTCCAAAACTAAGTTTGGATGTGACAAGAATCTAGGAATTTGAATCACTTCATTTGGATCATGATTGAGCTCTCTATGATTTTCTAAAGTTCATCACAGAAATGAAATAAAGGCATTTGATAAATATTTGTGAAAGAAATATTTCTAGAATAATGTGCATGTTGCACCATGTGATAGGGCATGATTTATGGAGCCATAGGAAATTTGAATCATGCAATTTGGAGTTCATTTGAATTATCTAGGCTTTTTTGAAGTTGACAGAATAAAGAAAAAGAAAAGGAATAAGGGTTTACCCCTATACTGCGCACAGAGAGCGAAGCTTAGTGCTTCTGTGCACCGGGCCGGCCCTTCTGCTCAGCAGCGCGCAGGTACCCCCGGCCACGTCGAAGGCGCCCGCCAGGAAAGACGCTTCCGCGTGGGGAAGGCAGCCGAGACCAGACCCGCCTCCACTTAAACGGAGGGGCCCCGCCTCCAGGTCGCTGACGCGCGGGCCCCCGTGGCAGGTTCTTCTTCCTCCCGCGTGGACAGAGGCGAGGCAGAGGAGGCGCGGCCGATCGCTCGCCGGCGTGGCCCCGTCGACTCAGGCCGTCTCCGGCGACGCTCCGGACACCGGAACGACCAGCGCGGAGAGGCGCATCCGGTCGTGGGTGACACGCCTGCCGGGGAGGACCAGATCGAGCAGGGGTCCAACCGTGGCGGAGGAGGGCTCCGGTAACTTTGGGCTTCGAGCGCACGTCGGCTTGGGGAGGATTGGCGGAGCACGGGGAGGCTTAAGGGGGTGCGTGAGGGGCTCCGGTGGTGGCTAGGTGGAGAGGGAGAGGCCGGGGTGCCCGAATTCGAGCAGGGCCCCGAGGCGGGAATGGCGACCGAGGAGGAGAGAGGAGGGCTCGGGAGGGAGCGTGCTTTGCTCAGGGAGGCCTTCTGGAGGGTGAGGGAGTGGATGGAGTACGGAGAGGGGCTCGGGGAGGCCTTTTTATAGGCTAGCCCGAGGTTCACCGCGTGGCTGTGCGCCGGCGGGGCTGTGGCCGTTGCTGGAGGCCAATCTGGCTCTCCGTGGCATGTCTGAGGCGCTCGTGGACGAGGTCCAGTCCAAGGGGGAAGCAGAGGAGGAGCGGGGAGGCGCCAGAGTCTTCGCGCGTGTGAGCTTGCTCACTGGTGCTCAGGGTCGGCCGGTGAGCGTGCGAGCGGGGGTGAGGGAGGAGGAGAGAGGAGGGGGCCGACCGCCCGGCGTGTTGCGGACGTCGAGGCCGCCTCGGGGGACACGAGGGGGAAGCCCAAGGCTGTCGGAAGCAGCCGATTGGGGGCGGCTGCAGTGCTCCAGAGCACTGTAGCGCGCTCCAGAGCGTGCTTTTGGCCGGCATGGTCGTGCCTTTTGCTCCTTGGCCGTGTCCTCTTGTGTCCAGCAGTGCTAGGGAGTAGTAAACAATAGTGTGAAGGTCTTGGATGCCCTGGGGGTGCTGAGAGAGAGGGAGGATGCTTGTAACTTGGTGAAAGTTTGCTGTCCAGCAAGGTAAACTTGGGTTCTCACCCCTCAATCATGGAGCTGGGGTGCTGGGGAAGTTACTGGAGGTAGCCAGTACCTGAATGATCATGTGGTAAAAAGTTGAGGCCATGGAGAAGAGTAAAAGTGATCAAGATGAGGGTTCTAGTAAAAATCCAGAAGGTGTTTGATCAGTGTTTGGTCAAGCAAATGACCTCCACTTGACATGGGACTTAACAGGATCAAATGTCACATATAATTAGGCCCCTACACCAAATTTGAGCTCATTTGGGCAAAGTGGCCAATGTAACTTTGGTGAACCCTAGAAATCAACAGAAATGGTTTCACCATGTTTGAGTCAAGCAAATCATCTCCCCTTGATGCACCACTTGGTGTAGCATAATCATTTGGGGTTATGATCATGCCCACAAAGTTTGAGGCTCCAGGTAAAAAGTTGACAATGTAAAGTTGTTCAAATTTGAATTTGAACAGAAGTGGTTTTGGGGCACTTAGACCAAGTTATGCTTCTCAAAAACTTGTGCCATTTGACATAGATGCATGATTACATCATTTTAGCATGTACACCAAGTTTGAGAGCATTTGGACAAGTTTGGCAATCTAAAGTTGCTCAAACTTCAAATATGGACAGAATGGTTTTGAGGGGATTAGAGGATGTTTCCTTGATCTTCAAGGCATGAGGCTTTGCAAGATCATCAAATATGTCATATATGACATGATAGAATTTCCCTGGAATTTTTGGAGAATATTTCCTTTGTAAATATTTCAAAAGCTTGAAATATCCAGAAAGGGTTTTGGAAGGATTTGTCCAACATTTTGAACATGACAATGTGTTGAAACTCTTATATATGGACAATATATGTCCTATGAGTCTCCCTGAATTTTGGCAAATATTTTTGAAATGATTAAATAATTTTTCCCTATTAAAGACCATTTCTGGCCTTAAGAAAAAGCTTTTAAATAAAATATAAAAATAACTTTTAAAATTATACTTTTGTGGTTTCTGGGAGTCCTATACCTAATAGGATTCAAATATACTTTTTGAAAGATTTTTCACACCCTAAATAAGGTACTTGCAGTGCAAACCTCAATTCAGGGGTTTTTGGAAAACTAATTTTAGAAAATACCATTTGGCCAAAAATATTTTTTATAAGAAAATTATATACTGGTCTATACACATGGCATGATCATTGGGAAACGGTTTTGGATCAAGGAGATGAAGTATAAGAGTTGGAGGATTTATTTGATTTTTAGAGCACTAGCAAACAGCAGACAAAAGTCAAATCAAGCATAGTCAAAAACACTCAAAAGTTTTTGCAAATCCACATTTTTAACATGGAAATTAGCTTAAGCAAAGTGACAAGAAAATCAGGGTGTGACAGACCTACCCCCCTTACAAGAATCTCGTCCCCAAGATTCCCAGACTAGGCGTGGAAAGAAAGGCGGAGTCTTGGATACGGGGTAGTCTTCACTTCTCCTTGTTGGTTCTGCTTCCGAGCGGTGCTCCTTGGAATCCTGGAGTTCTTGATGGTATGACTTCTTGCTTGATGCCTTCCTTGATGGAGGTTGCTGAGGGGTCTCTTGCATAGGTTAGGTTGGGTTAGCTGTCAAAGGCTCGGTGATCGATGTCCTTGCGGGCATCCGGCTAGCTAGGAGGTAAGAAGTACTTCCAGAGTGGGGGCTCGTGGAAGATTTGGTGCACGGAGAGTATCTCAGGTGGTAGATCTAGCTGGGGAGCCGTCTACTACATGACTTGCAGTGATCTCAAAGGGTCCGATGAACCTTAGTGCGAGCTTCCCCTTGACGTGGAAACGCTTGTTTCCCTTCAGAGGAGTTACCCACAGGTACACATGGTCCCCGATATGGAAACTCATGTTCCGACGGTGAGTGTCAGCATAGCTCATTTGCCTTGACTTGGCTGCCTTCAACGCTCTCTGACTAGTTGGACCTGCTCTTCCGCTGCGCGGAGAATATCCGGTCCAAAGACTAGCCCTACTCCGGTCTCTGACCAGCTGAGGGGTGTGCGACATCTGCGTCCGTACAACACCTCAAATGGTGCCATCAGAAGGCTCGACTGGTAACTGTTGTTATAGGAGAAGTCGGCAAAAAGGGAGACAGTCCTTCCACTTGGCTCCATATGCCAAGACACAGGCTCGGAGCATGACTTCAAGAATCTGATTGACTCGCTCAGTCTGACCTCCGGTCTGTGGGTGGAAAGCCGTGCTGAAAGATACTTGGTTCCCAAGGCTTCTTGGAACTTCTTCCAGAACCTTGAGGTGAACTGGGTTCCTTGATCTGACACAATCTCCTTGGGAACGCCGTGAAGACTTATGATTTGGTCGATGTAGAGAGCTGCCAGCCGGTTGCCATCATAAGGGGTCTTGACGGGAATGAAATGGGCCACCTTGGTCAAATGATCGACTATGACCCAGATAGATTCATGTCCTCTATTCGACCTTGGCAATCCAGTGACGAAGTCCATTCCGACTTTATCCCACTTCCACTCGGGAACCTTGAGTGGTTGAAGCAATCTAGCAGGTCGCTGGTATTCAGCTTGACCCTTTGGCACACATCACACTCTGCAACATAGGTTGCAATCTCTCTTTTCATCTCGTGCCACCAGAATCGTGCCTTCAAGCCTTGATACAATCTTGGTGTGAGCGTTCCTTTGGAAGGTGTGGTTTGCAGATACGCCCGGTCTTCAACGCGGAAGTTTACTTCTTGATGACGGTGGTCGGTGTATATCTTCCTTCTTGACAGGGCGGTCTCCAAATGTCTTCTATCCAGCTGTCCGTATCTTCTTTGTCTTCGGGCAGACAAGTAGGCCATCAAATAATGATGTTACCCAACTTGTCCAATTACTCCATGAGGTCTAAGGGGTACGCAAGGTAAGCTGAGGTATTGGTGGTGGTCTCGGTTGAGTATTTGCAGAGGCCTTCCTGACTTAGAGCGAAGGCCCGTGGTCAGAATCTGACCAGGTTGTGGCTCGGTGGGGCTTAAGGGTTTCAAGGATTCTAGTGAGTGAGTGAACTTATATCATCTTATCCTTAAGCACAGTTTCTGAGATGCCAATAGCTCTATCTAGTACTCCGAACGAAAAAGCAGCCTCTCGCATAGACCAACTTCAATCACCACTCATGCCATGCACATCCTCATGACTCTCAAGAGACGATCTAACGAAATTGTACTTGTCTACGATCCCCAAATCCATATGTACGTCTACCCCTAAAAATCCATGGGTAGGTCACACATGCAGCTAAGCTTGAATTAAACTCCACAATCCAAGCACTCAACCTATTCTTGCAAGGCTCACGATAATGCATCTCTATTTTAAGGAAACACGTCATATGCCACTCCAAGATTTGTTTCCTTTCTATAGATCAACTCCAATAGCCCGGTAATCTCCATCAATCACCACATAATCCAACAATTCCACAAATCCGATGTCTACGGTGTTCCACAAGATCTCAAGTTCCTATGATATCCAAACACTGGGAAGGACTATGCATCACGACAGTAAGTCCACCAAATTCTCATCATCCGGGTCAAGTAACTCCAAGATCACGATTAAATAGATCCCTAAATCAACTCCGACAAATAATCCAATCTCCTAGGTTATTGTCCACCGAGAAGCATGATATCATAATCAGGATCATAGGCCTAAATCCAATCTTACTCCGAACCATGCAGACATATCCAGCATCTATACCAACCAGAATCACCTACATAAATCCAAATCTCATGTCCAACGGGCACTCCTACATGCTTCCCCAAAGTCATGATCCCAACAATGTGAAATCTCACAATCCACCAAGGTCTCAGATAATTCCTCGAAGTCACTGATATAATCCTCCAAGTCATCTGTCCAATATCCTCGAATTGGTCTATCTATGGCATCGTCAGACCTCGTGCTATATTAGGATGAAAATATGCTCACTCATCGTGTCCACTAGCTCCTTTACGAACCCAGTGTTGTGCAAGGTTACAAAGGCTTAACTGGTTCTCTTGCTTTACCATGGGTTAGGCACATGGTTAAGGATTTGTGCTGGAGTGTCTTGTGAAGTCTCAAAGGGTCTAGGAATGGGTTTCTAGTCTGGAGGGTTAAACATAATTCTACGGGGTTGCAATTGGCCACGGAGGTTGTGGCAGTAGTCTTCAGTGCCAGTTGGTTGCCGAGGTAGAATCCTTGGTGCATCTTGTCTTGCGGGTCTTCAGCTGGGAAGAGAGAGAATAGAGGGAAGAAGCAGCGTAGAGGAGGGAAATGCCTAAAGGGGGTTTTTATAGTGAAAGAACAAACAACCAAGTGCCGTAAAGGCCACACACATTTGTTAAGATAAGATAGGTGATATAGTCGCGTACATGCTGCCCAAGGCAAAAGTGCGACATATATCGAAAACACAAGCAGATAAGGACAAGCAACACATGACATGGTTTCATATGAACCGCTACATAGACTCGACTTCGCATAAGGGGGTACACGAGTCATCCTATCCTAGGGGTCCTCGGATTGACAGTCGTGAGGAGGAAGGCCTTCAGTCTTCAGCTCTGTGGGTCTTCCGGTGGCTTGACAGATGGCTGCTTGCTGGGGCACATCCTTCTGATATGCCCGAGCTCACCACACTCGTAACATGTGATGGAAGCAAAGAGGTTGTTATCCCGTCTTGGGTCTTGTTTCTGGTGGCCTGACGTTGGTCCCTCATGACGTAGATATGGTAGTCTAGCCTTATGCCTTCTTCGCGGGGTCCGATGGCAAGCTCCTTGAAGCTCTTCGATCTGTTGCTTCTGATTAGCAATGAAGACTTATAGGGCAGTAATTTGTTGTTCCCGCTCGATCACCTTCTTCTTCTCGAGGCAGTGGAGATGTAGAAGTGAAGGGAAATCCTCGCGGGACTTGAGGAATTCTTCCGTGACGTTGCGCAGAAGATAATTCGCTGTCTGGGCGAAGCGGGTCTGGAGCTTGAGAGTTGGGTCTTCATCTCCTGGGGGAATCATGGCCTGCGAGGTGGTTCCTGTTCCGCTTTTGCTGGGCAGGTAGCAAGTAGCCCGACCTTCCTTCATTTCTGGGAGGAGATCTTGAAGGCGAAGAAGGGCTTCGTAGGCCACTTGCTGTATGGCCAGGTCCTTAGTGGGCATAGGTGGTCCGATAAAGAACCAGCCTTGAGGTGAGGTCTTGGCAGGTACAATCACTTTGGCATAGAATTCCGTCTTAAATTCACCATTGTCTAGTTCGTGCAGGGTCTACATCGGCTCCAAAGGATAGTGGCATTGTTGGAGGCAGTCCCTTAGGAGTGGTGGAAATCCGATCTTGAGGAGTCTCGTGGGGGCGACGGCCATCTACAAGGAGGTTAGAGAAGAGTCAATATGACAAGAGTTGCTACGACAAGTGCAAAAGGTTGTCGCTGCTAAAGAGTTCAGAAGGGGAGAGAAGTGGAATAAGTCTCGCAAGTTATTTGGAGGTCTCGGGGTCTAGCCCTTGTAGCTGGCGTTGACTTGATCTTCTCTTGTCTCTTTAATCATGACGATCCCTTGTGCCTTCTGGGACGTCGAGGGTACTAGGTAGGCAATCCATATGCAAATAACAAGGCATAATAGAGGTCCAACATGTCAATTTCGTTGATGAAAACATCGACACCAAGAGCGGGGGATGAAGAGAACCGTTTTCCTGCTCACTATAGTGAGGCGGACCAAATGGCGAGGTTCTCATCCACCGGTGGTTGTCGATACAACAACGGTAGTGACAGGATTACTCTATTAGCGATGCATATCATGATTTTGCATAACCTATAGCCTGGTCATCATAGGCCAATGGTGCATTTTCTTGGGGCACCGTCAAGGGTGTCACCATCTTCTGGGTCTTCATGTCCTCATCCATCGAGGATGTAATTTCTGTTGGTACCGTCTTGTCATGGTGTCACCAGTCTTGTGTGCAAAAGTGGTGGGTGAGTGTTTGGCAAGGTGCACTCCACGAGGATTACAGAAAATCCAGTGGTCAGGGGCATAGGGGTTTTAGCGACCAGGGTTTTGAAGGGGAAGAGATCAAGTATAGCCTAGTTTTCGAAAAACTGAGAAGGGGAGAGAAGCATAGATAGTTTTGAAAACTAGTAGTAGTTTTTGGAAATAGTTTTACCCTAACTAACGAGCATGCTAACTAAGGATTCCTACAGTCAGGATGGCTCTGATACCAGCTCTGTGGGGACCCCGACTCATAAGTCGTGATCACCGAATGCACGTGTACAGTGATCCCAGAGATCAATGCTCAGTGAACACACATAAGCTGAATAACGAGAGTCTTACATCCATACATACCGTATTACATAAATAGGACCATTATGGTCAAGCCTTGAGTATATCATCGCAGCGGAAATCTTCAAAGACAACTGGGACCCATGCCATCTGCCTTAACCCTACAGGCATTCTGACTGGGAAGCGTCCTAGCTCGCATGCTCGTCACCAAGAAATCTTCATCATAACCTGTTCTCTCATGCCTGGCCAATAAAATAACTAGTGGCAAGCCAATGAGTACTTTGTATGTACTCGCAAGCAACCCAAGTGTGATAACAGAATAATTATGCAAGGCTCTACTGCTAGGTTGGCAGTTTTGCGGAAAGCTAGTTTTTCATATGCAATTATGATCAACATATAAGAAGGGCATGCATGTGTCTGTAACAAGTATCACGAGGTCACAGACATCAATATCGAGAAAGAGTTGTAATCAACTCATGCTCAAGCTCATTGTGACTCTCTCATAATCACATCAACAATACCATCATACCGTGTTGTTTCCCAAAAACTTATGGACATAGTCTAAGTAGCACCACCCAACTGTCCTTGACCGCGGACACGGCTATTCGAATAGTTTGACACTCTGCAGAGGTTGCGCACTTTACCCACAAGATCTGGGGAACTTCCGTGTCATGCACGACCCGCGATACCTCAAGTACCAGGGGTAAGCACCCGATCACTATCTTTCCCTAGACGACACTAACATAGAGTCCACTCGATTGGTAGTAACCCCCGTGCCCACATTCACATCTTAATAATTGTGGAGACTCGCTCCATATTCATCACATACCACTGACACGGGGTACCAACAGTGTGTTCGGTGCCCTATGAAAACAGTCATGGCCGCCTATCCAAGCACGACCCTGTCCCGAGAGTGACCTCATGTCACCCCCGTCACTAGTAATGCGGGCACCATGCTAGTATCGACCTAGGTAATCAATAATGCCCGTTCCCATATAATGGTAGAGTGGTTGCGCATGTTTGGTTGGGACGGTAGTCACACATAAATCTAATCCATCTCTGTAAACAACACTTTCGACAACCCTCGGCACACTACTTCTTCACCAAGTAGTGCCCTAGTTTCTTATCAACTCCCAGGGGCATTAGTGGCACCCACTGGGCCATTTGCAAGTATGTCAGACCACACTTGTTTCTCTCAATGCATAACCCCGACCCATTTTGCGTAGCCAACTACTATAGCATAGATCTATCTACTCCCACCCTCATAACCCTCATAGGAAGGTAGGGTCATGTTTGATGCAAGTATCAATAGTAAGTAACAAAGGTAGCAACCAAAGTGGTCTCCACCTCAACATGATTCCGATGCATTGATAATAAGGTGCTATGAGACATGCATAAAAAGGTTTCTTGAACATGGTCAAAGGGTTGCTTGCCTTATTCTTCTGAGTCTTCAAACCTTCTGGTCCATCTCCGAGTACTTCGTTTATTTCGTCAACTAACGATGGAAACAATCGTAATAAGCAACACAATCAAGCAACAATAAAAGTGCTCTAAAGATAGGAGTTGGACTTTTCTAGGATACCTCTGGTCATATTAGAAATGACCAAGGTGGTTTCATAGGTGTTGGATCAATAGGTAGTTTGGAACATCCCAATGTGATGGAACCAAAGGGTTTATGGATTTGGAAGAAGTATACAGAAATATTTCCTTGAATGATGAGCAAAGGTACCCATCATCAAGTCATGATTTTAGAAGCATCTAGGAGTTGGTTTCACTGGATTTGGAATTGAAATGAATTTCCTAGGATTTTGCAAAGCTAATAAATATGAAGAAATGGCTCATTATTAGGTGGGGTATAGAAACTATTAATAAAAATGTTCCAAAACTAAGTTTGGATGTGACAAGCATCTAGGAATTTGAATCACTGCATTTGGATCAAGATTGAGCTCTCTGTGATTTTCTAAAGTTCATCACAGAAATGAAATAAAGGCATTTGATAAATATTTGTGAAAGAAATATTTCTGGAATAATGTGCATGTTGCACCATGTGATAGGGCATGATTTATGGAGCCATAGGAAATTTGAATCATGCAATTTGGAGTTCATTTGAATTATTTAGGCATTTTTGAAGTTGACAGAATAAAGAAAAAGAAAAGGAATAAGGGTTTACCCCTATACTGCGCACAGGGCGAAGCTTAGTGCTTCTGTGCACCGGGCCGGTCCTTCTGCTCAGCAGCGCGCAGGGACCCCCGGCCACGTCGAAGGCGCCCGCCAGGAAAGGCGCTTCCGCGCGGGGAAGGCGGCCGAGACCAGACCCACCTCCACTTAAACGGAGGGGCCCAGCCTCCAGGTCGCGGACGCGCGGGCCCCCGTGGCAGGTTCTTCTTCCTCCCGCGCGGACAGAGGCGAGGCAGAGGAGGCGCGGCCGAGCGCTCGCCGGCGTGGCCCCGTCGACTCAGGCCGTCTCCGGCGATGCTCCGGCCACCGGAACGACCAGCGCGGAGAGGCGCATCCGGTCGTGGGTGACACGCCTGCCGGGGAGGACCAGATCGAGCAGGGGTCCAACCGTGGCGGAGGAGGGCTCCGGTAACTTTGGGCTTCGAGCACACGGCGGCTTGGGAAGGATTGGCGGAGCACGGGGAGGCTTAAGGGGGTGCGTGAGGGGCTCCGGTGGTGGCTAGGTGGAGAGGGAGAGGCCGGGTGCCCGAATTCGAGCAGGGCCCCGAGGCGGCAATGGCGATCGAGGAGGAGAGAGGAGGGCTCGGGAGGGAGCGTGCTTTGCTCAGGGAGGCCTTCTGGAGGGTGAGGGAGTGGATGGAGTACGGAGAGGGGCTCGGGGAGGCCTTTTTATAGGCTAGCCCGAGGTTCACCGCGGGGCTGTGCGCCGGCGGGGCCGTGGCCGTTGCTGGAGGCCAATCTGGCTCTCCGGGGCATGTCTGAGGCGCTCGTGGACGAGGTCCAGTCCAAGGGGGAAGCAGAGGAGGAGCGGGGACGCGCCAGAGTCTTCGCGCATGTGAGCTTGCTCACTGGTGCTCAGGGTCAGCCGGTGCGCGTGCGAGCAGGGGTGAGGGAGGAGGAGAGAGGAGGGGGCCGACCGCACGGCGTGTTGCGGACGTCGAGGCCGCCTCGGGGGACATGAGGGGGAAGCCCAAGGCTGTCGGAAGCAGCCGATTGGGGGCGGCTGCAGTGCAACAGAGCACTGTAGCGCGCTCCAGAGCGTGCTTTTGGCCGGCATGGTCGTGCCTTTTGCTCCTTGGCTGTGTCCTCTTGTGTCCAGCAGTGCTAGGGAGTAGTAAACAATAGTGTGAAGGTCTTGGATGCCCTGGGGGTGCTGAGAGAGAGGGAGGATGCTGGTAACTTGGTGAAAGTTTGCTGTCCAGCAAGGTAAACTTGGGATCTCACCCCTCAATCATGGAGCTGGGGTGCTGGGGAAGTTACTGGAGGTAGCCAGTAGCTGAATGATCATGTGGTAAAAAGTTGAGGCCATGGAGAAGAGTAAAAGTGATCAAGATGAGGGTTCTAGTAAAAAAGCCAGAAGGTGTTTGATCAGTGTTTGGTCAAGCAAATGACCTCCACTTGACATGGGACTTAACAGGATCAAATGTCACATATAATTAGGCCCCTACACCAAATTTGAGCTCATTTGGGCAAAGTGGCCAATGTAACTTTGGTGAACCCTAGAAATCAACAGAAATGGTTTCACCATGTTTGAGTCAAGCAAATCATCTCCCCTTGATGCACCACTTGGTGTAGCATCATCATTTGGGGTTATGATCATGCCCACAAAGTTTGAGGCTCCAGGTAAAAAGTTGACAATGTAAAGTTGTTCAAATTTGAATTTGAACAGAAGTGGTTTTGGGGCACTTAGACCAAGTTATGCTTCTCAAAAACTTGTGCCATTTGGCATAGATGCATGATTACATCATTTTAGCATGTACACCAAGTTTGAGAGCATTTGGACAAGTTTGGCAATGTAAAGTTGCTCAAACTTCAAATATGGACAGAATGGTTTTGAGGGGATTAGAGGATGTTTCCTTGATCTTCAAGGCATGAGGCTTTGCAAGATCATCAAATATGTCATATATGACATGATAGAATTTCCCTGGAATTTTTGGAGAATAATTCCTTTGTACATATTTCAAAAGCTTGAAATATCCAGAAAGGGTTTTGGAAGCATTTGTCCAACATTTTGAACATGACCATGTGTTGAAACTCTTATATATGGACAATACATGTCCTATGAGTCTCCCTGAATTTTGGCAAATATTTTTGAAATGATTAAATAATTTTTCCCTATTAAAGACAATTTCTGGCCTTAAGAAAAAGCTTTTAAATAAAATATAAAAATAACTTTTAAAATTATACTTTTGTGGTTTCTGGGAGTCCTATACCTAATAGGATTCAAATATACTTTTTGAAAGATTTTTCACACCCTAAATAAGGTACTTGCACTGCAAACCTCAATTCAGGGGTTTTTGGAAAACTAATTTTAGAAAATACCATTTGGCCAAAAATATTTTTTATAAGAAAATTCTATACTGGTCTATACACATGGCATGATCATTGGGAAAAGGTTTTGGGTCAAGGAGATGAAGTATAAGAGTTGGAGGATTTATTTGATTTTTAGAGCACTAGCAAACAGCAGACAAAAGTCAAATCAAGCAAAGTCAAAAACACTCAAAAGTTTTTGCAAATCCACATTTTTAACATGGAAATTAGCTTAAGCAAAGTGACAAGAAAATCAGGGTGTGACACTTCCTCAGCACCTGCACACTTGTCGGCCAGGGCATACAGCTCACTGACGTCTCTGATCTTGCACATCGCCATCTCCTCCCTCATCCTGCGGTTACGCACGTTCTGGTGGAACGCGCTGATGACCGCGGTAGGGTGGACATCTGGGATGTTGTGCTGTACACGACTGAAGTCTCTGAATATACTTGCGCAGGGGCTCTCCTTCCTTCTGGGCGAGCAGATGAAGGTCAGTCTCTTGGCCATGAGGTTTGTGGCCGCCTGTAAAGGCGCCGACAAACTGATGGCATAGATCTGCCCAGGAGGATATGGAGTTGTCCGGCAAGTGCATGAGCCAGGATCTGACGTTGGGCTTGAGTACCAGCGGGAAGTAGTTGGCAAGGATCTTGTCGTCCCGCCCCCCAGTAGCTTGCACCGCGATGGTGTAGATGCTGAGGAACTCCGACGGATGCATCTTGTCGTCTTACTTCTTTGGTACGTCTGGCTTGAAATTCTTCATGCTGGGCCACTGGACTTGCCGCATCTCACGAGTGAACGCAGGGCAACCTACCGCGTACGGCAGGTCGCCTGGTTCCCCTGGCGCATGCATGTCGACAGTGGGCCCAGCGCGCTGGTCTGATTGACGCCGTGCTTCTCTTCGGTGCTCGATGCGAGTACGAGCGTCTTCTTGCTGTCGTTCGTGAAGAACTTGGCGCTGATCGCGACGAGCTCGTGGATCCGATGACGCGGTGGAGTCGCTGTCGAGGTGGATCCGACGAGTCGGCGATCGTGGTCTTCGGGCGGAGAGTGCACGGTGGTTGCACCTCCACCGGTCTTGTCGCCATCGGCTCGTGCCTGGGTGACTTGCCGCGGCTGCGATGTGCTCGGCTGCCGTGGTGTGTCGCCGTTGGCGAAGCTGATGAGACTCTGAATGGCGGCCCTCCAGTCGTCGATGTTGTCTGCCGTTCGAGGGTAGTCCAGGAGCAGTTGAGCTCGCGCCAAAGCTTCTGCTGGAGTGGTGGGTAGCGGTGGCGAACGGTGTGAGGAGCGGGATATGCTTGGACTTCTAACTATGTTAGAAGGAGCAGTATCTCGTCCAAGCGACCGTGCCTCGCTCGTGCCAGCATGTTGGCGTGCATGCTGGTCTTGAGCATTCCGAGATCCACCAGCTCGATCTTGGTCCAGCAAACGTATGGTACCGTGAGTACCATGACGCTGCCGGTCCCGCGCCTCCTGAGATGGGCGCGGTGCATGTATGGACGCCGAAGTCTTGGAGTGCGCCCGGTCGTTGTGGGAGTCGTCTATGCCGCCGATGGGCAGCGCAGCCTTGTCCTTGGACCGGGCAGCACCGTGAGCTCCCTCGTCGGCCCCCGGTCTTCCGCCAGCGTCTACCCCACCAGTCGTTGGCTCCGGCGGTGGTGGGTTCGACGCGGACGGAGCAGCCGCCTCCGAAGCATTCTTCTTCGGCGGCATGTCGATGAAGATGATGAAGATCTAGCTCGTGTGCAGGCTGGATCAGGTTCACACAACCTCAACGCACCCCCTACCTGGCGCACCAAAGATGTCGGGGAAACTGATCCACGAACACCTATGGGACCGGCGGACCGAGTCCCTTTCGATTCGGCGGGGGTGGAGATCGAGCGAAGAGCAGATCGAGGCGAAGCACACGAGCAGATTACCCAGGTTCGGGCCGCACGGATGCGTAAAACCCTACTCCTGCTTTGTGGTTTGTATTGAGTTCTTGCTCGGGAGCGCTAAGTGCTACAGTACACTCTAGCAGCTAATGAGACCGAGCGTGAGTGTTCTTTGGCTTCGAACCCTCCTCTACGTTGCACATGGGCCTCCTTTTATATGCTCAAGGGGTCACCGACAGGTGGCAAAGCAGATAAGGGTAAAAATGGAAAGGTGTTGCGGTTGGTACAACTACCTGTACAGTGTATCATACCTAACCCTGACGGCAGGGGACAAGGGCATTAAATGCCCATCGGCGTCGCCTAAACAGTGCAAAAAGGGACAGTCAGGGACGCCACCGCTCGCCACGATGGTGATCTTGTCAGCGCCACTTGCCATCGCGTACCGCTGGCTGCACAGCCTCCCGCCACGTACGCCTGGAAGGGTCCTAGGGCGACACGTTGGTGGATGTGCTGGAGCGCGGGAACAGAGTGGAAGCTTGCCGCGGCAAGTGCTTTGCCGCGGTCGTTGTCTTGTCGCGTCCGAGAGCTTGCCGCTCACCGGGCCTTGTCGGGACGTGTGGCGCGTCGCGGCAAGTTCCTGGAGATGCCTTGGTTAGCCTTCCCGGCAAGCTCCTCTCGCCGGGGTCTTGTGCCTTGAGTGGCCTTCCCGGCAAGGTCCTCTCGCCGGGGCCTTGTCTTCTTGGCTTGAATACTTTGTTCTTGAATGGCTCCAAAGGAACCACGGAGGACCTTGGCGGTCGCCCGGCAAGCCTTGCCGCGGGACGCTGCGACTGCCCGTGCACAAGTTCTGGATACTAGGGTACCCCTACTCTAGTACACCGACACATACTATACAAAAATGATAATATGTTCACAAACATGCATATACATTGAACACAAGTTGACCAACACATCTTGACAAAGCATAGTTTTGACCATCTCAACAATCACCCAGAATACACAAGTCACAAAAATATGAGCACTATTTGCTGGTATGAGACTTCAACTAGATGGTCCAGAACACACAAGTCTGTATCCACATGCACAAAGTGCAAGCTCCCAAATACCAGAAACAACAAATGGTCTAGAATATACATAAGATCCATGATCACAAGTTGGTTGGTCCATAAATTCTGCAAAGTAATCACGTCCATGTGCACCAGTTGGCTAAATGCCTGAAATGTTTTCACAAAAAATTGTGAAGAAAGTGGAATCAGCTCTAGTTGTTCAAAGCTCATATGTGGTTTAACACAGATTCGATCAATAAATCCTCATGATATCATAGTTAACAATATAGGTTCTACAAAAGTTATGATTGGCTCACATGATACTATATAGAACTATGTTTTCGTGCTTGCAGTTTTATCAATAATGAACGCATTGACCATCTAAAACAGAGATCCTACAACCTAGTTGCTTATTTTATAGCCTATTACATAAGCATTCACTGAAGAAAAGACAACCTCTTTTGCAACCTCCCTGGATTTTCATGATTAAGAGCGACATAACCATGAAAAAAATGTACCTAGTGTCAGGGATATTATTAGCAGGTGTAAACCGGCTAGAGTAAACCGGATTGTGATGATATAGTTGTATAATTGTAAAGCTCGGTAGAGGTTACGGCCCAGAAGGCTTAGGGCCCATGTGCAGAGTTACGGTTTGTAAACCGTCTTATCATGTAACTTGAGAGACAAGGAAGAAAGAGCAGAGACCGAGGCGGCCACAAATATGAGCCGGCCTCGGGACTCTGTAAACCGGACCGGGCGTCGCCTCTATATAAAGGGATGACCCGGCGACGGTTTAAGGACAAGAAACAACCCGTGGAGACACAAGCAAGCGATCCGCTCCCTGTTCATCGATGCCCAAGCAATACCAAACCAAACTAGACGTAGGCTTTTACCTTCATCGAAGGGGCCGAACTAGTATAAACCCTCTGTGTCCTTTGTGTGCTTTTAACCCCTTCAAGCTAACCCGTGCGATGGTTCCATCACTAAGTCCGTTAAACCGGACATCTGCCGTGCTAATTCCACGACAGTTGGCGCCCTCGATAAACCAGGGGACCAACCCTTTTTTCCAATATAACTATCTTATGGTGATATCCATCTACAACATTATTTCTCTTGTTATATATCATTTTCATTAAGAAAATAAGATGCTTTGATCAGCCTATCTGGCTATGCAGGACAATTCTATAAGGGACCAAAGAGGGCTTTTCCGCAAGGCGCGATTCCTATATAAGCACTCTGCTTCTAAACTCACTAAAGGCTTCCTGTTCAAACATAGGTCGTATTCGAACCAAAGAGAACATAGCCATTCCTGTTCAAACATGGTCGTATTCGAACCATGGGCCCTTTGGATCGTATTCGAATCCATTGATTGGCTAAAAATTTCATGACCCCAAGGGGGCTACGGATCGTATCCGAATCCTAGCTTAGCCCCTTGCGGTCCGGTTTATATGATCGTATTCGAATCATAAGCTCCTTGGATTGTATTCGAATCCATTGCTTGGCTAAAATTTCACGATCCCAAGGGGGCTACGGATCGTATCCGAATCCTAGCTTAGCCCCTTGCGGTCCGGTTTACATGGTCGTATTCGAACCATAAGCTCCTTCGATCGTATTTGAATACGTTGCTTGGCTAACATTTCACGATCCCAAGGGGGCTACGGATCTTATTCGAATCCTAGCTTAGCCCCTTGCGGTCCGGTTTATATGATCGTATTCGAATCATAAGCTCGATTTGGAGCCTAGCAGCTCGCAAAAAGCCTCGACTACATGATTTTATTTGCAAGCCTGTGTTTTTTGTATTTCTGTTCTCATGTGTCTCTATGGTTCTTTGATCCGGAGTGGGACAACTTCAAGGTTGACCACATATCTTCAAAAGTCTGGACACAGAGCTCCAGCATTATTTAAATCGGTAGTTCTTGTAAACCCGGAATAATTGGGTACGCCCCAACGGAGCCAAGAGCTTCCTCAGAAATAACAATTTTCGCCGGATTAAGAATATCAAGCATACTTAATCACAGGTATGAAATTATTTCTGGTATAAACAGACACTTGTTTGATATATATTGTGAGCAATTTAATCGGTCCGGCGATAAACCGCTAGGACATCTTTTAAGTGTTATCTATGCAGAAACAGATAGTATGCAAGATAAACCATATCAGACAAGATTCAAATTGGCAAACGTCAAAGCAAAGTTTGGACATCCGGATCAAGACGGACAATATTTTAAGCTATCCTATTACAAGGCACAGCAGGCCTGAACGGATTAAAGTTTTTCGGCAAAATAATACTGCAGCTACAAAGATAATCTGTGTGGCCTATGCTTCCTCCTGCTACGACGGCTGAGGATCGACCTGTTCCGGAGCTTCTTCGTCTTCTTGAAGCGGCGGAAAGTCAGGGACGCACCAATCGATTTTTGTCAAAGCACGGAAGTACATCTCTTCTGTAATAAGATCAGACGGATCAACATCTGGGGCGAAAGTGTGGGGGCGCACTGGTGGGATTAAATTTACGGTATCATAAACCGGTCGATCCACCCGCTCATTCTGTAAATCGTACACCGGATGATACCTGGTCAAGTCTGATTCAACAGCAAGTTTGCTGGCAAGAGGACGCATCTCCTTCGTTAAAGCATGAAGGTCTTTACCAGTGAAGGCCGATCCATCTTCTTTGGTGCTGGGATACCCGTACAGAGCTTCTTCCGGATCGAAGTCTAGAACCCACGCTTTGGCTCTGGTGAGCACTACAAGAGAACCGGCTCGGGCAGCAGACTTCTTCACTTCCTCCAAGCGTGCTGGCAAGATAGAAAGCTTCTCCATAGTACCTTGAATGGTGGTGGGGGCCGGTTTATTGAAAGACATTGCACTTATAATCCTCTGAGCGCCGGAATACAACTACTCAACCAGAGTATAAGAGGCCTTGAGTTTCTTCCGAAGATCATCCCCAAGATGGGTGACGCGCCGTCCTGCATATGGTTATCACAATTAAACCGGAAACGGATTAAAGGTTGCAGAAATGAAAGGATGGGCAGGTTAAGTATTTACCGAAGACGGCAGAAGTCATAAGTTCTATTTGCCGCTTTAAACCGGTCAACTCTTCTATCACCGGATTGAGAGCTTCCTCGGCGTCCTTTGCTCTCTTTTCAATAGCATTTTTCTGCACTTCCTAGGTTGCCTGTTCCGATTCAAAATATTTCTTCAATTGTTCAGCAGTAGTCAAGCTCAGCGCCAGATCTTTTTTGGCCTTGGCAGCAGCAGATTCAGTTTCAGCAAGTCTATTCCGGAGCTCAGTTATCTCTTTAGCCCTCCGGGTCAAATCAGCCTGCAAAGGAAATCCAGTGGGATAAATGACAAGTTCAGACAAGTCTCAAGCATATAACCAAGTTATCCACTTGACACTTGGGGGCTAATGAGCAATTGAAGTATCAAAGAGTGACAATTAAAGACAAGTCTCAAGCACACAAACAAGTTGTCTCCTTGAAACTTGGGGGCTAATGGGCTTATGGGCAGTTGAAACTTCCAAAGAAAGATTCAGACAAGTCCCAGGTACATAAACCGAGTTATGCCCCTGGCACTTGGGGGCTAATGTAAGATCATTTGCTCATAGCTGGAAGTACCGGTTCACCTTCTAACATAGCTAAACCGGAACTTGGGGGCTACCATGGTATAGACAGAAATACAAAGAAGGAAAAAGCAAAGGACAAGTAAGATACCTCGTATTTGTCCTTCATCATATTGACCAAGCCCGCTTCATAGTCCAGACTGGTATGCAGCCGGTTCAAATACCCGGAATAAAGCTCCTAGGCACTCAGCTCGGCGAAACTAGACAAGTCTGTACTCCATTTGCCCTTCTCTTGCTGGAGTTTCTCCACTTTAGCAGTATGCTTAGCTAAAACAACGGGCTCAGCAGGAGCGGTATAACCTGTACCGGCCATTTGAATTTCCGGAGAAGAAGCGGCGGCAGGTTGTGGGGTGGCAGTATGAACCGGACTAGCGGGAGCCGGGCTAGTCCAAGGAGGGTTGGCCCGGGCAGGGCTCGCCAGTTCATGGACATCTTTAGTGTTGGGATTCTCAGGAGCAGTGGCATAATTATGATCCATGGGAGCGGGATCTTCAAGCTGAATTGTAGGCACATTTTCTGGAGGGATGACTGTATCCGCATCAACCGCCGGATCATCAGCGGCAGTCTCAGCTGCCGTTTTGCTGGCCTTTGCCCTTTTGCTAGGCTTAGGCTTGCTGAAAGGAATTAGAAAAGAAATCAGAGTCACGAAAGCAAATACAAAGGTAAACCGGATGAAATAGAGGACTTGCCCAGGGACAGTCTTCAGAGTTAGGACTTGTGTGGCAGTGGATTCGCCAGAAGAAGATAAAGGAGTCTCCTGATAATTAGGGTCAGACGGTTTAAGTGGTTTGCGTATAAGTCCAGCCTTGGGATGAAGAAGAGTTGGGGAAAGTAAAACCCCAGAGCGGCGCCTCCGGGCCGGAGTAAGAGATATTCTGGAAGACTCGACTACAAGGCCGCTATGGCGTGTAGCCCGGCGAGCTTCATGTTGCTCTTCTTCAAAAGAAAATTGGGGTCTTGTCCTGGTGCGCCACTGGTAAGCCTGGGCATGGCTGGTTACTGTTCAAAAACATAGTAGTGGCGCACCCCACACCTGGTGCGCCACTAGTAATGTCACTATTAGTGGAGCACCTGTTTGTGGTGCGCCACTGCTATATAGTAGTGGCGCACCACATCTCTGGTGCGCCACTAACAGTGATATTACCTATAGCCTTTTTTCTAGTAGTGTGAGCGTAAGGATGAGAAAACTGATATTTCCGGACTACCCGACGAATTTTTGGTGGAGGAGGTTCTGAATCTGAAGAAAGAGTGATTACCTCAGTTTCTGCCACTTTATCCCCTTCAGCCAAATCCTGCGAAAAGACATTGTTAACATAAATCGGGATAAAAGAGAATAAGACATATCAGGATTAACTCATACCTCAGAGTCCGGATCATCTTCTTCAGCATGTGAACCGGAGCCAGCAGCCACCTTTCTCTTCTTAACAGCATAGGTTTTCCGGCGTGGCAGTTTGCCTGACTTGTCCTGAGGTTTCCTCTTCCAAAAAGGATCATCGGCCTGTATACAAGAAGAAAGATAAATAGAAGATAATTTAAATGGATGGGTTAAAAGCAAGCAGAAGAGATTGAAAGCTTACAGCTGGCAGTTTATTCTTCTTATAATATGGAGCCAATCCGGTTTGGCTACATTCCTCCAAAGGGACGTTGAGCATCTTCTTAGCAGATTCAGTAACTTCCTTCTCAGGAAGCATGATGTCGGTATGGCGTTGAGGATCGTCCGGCTTACCGGTATATTGACACATCAAACGAGAGCGCCGGCTCAGAGGAAGGATACTCCAAGCGAGCCAATAACGAAGGAAGTCAACTCCAGTCAATCCATTTGCCATAAAAGCTTTGAGTTTTGCAAGCTGAGGGGCAAACCGGGGCCGGTCTGAGGAGCTAAGGCGCTGTGGCAGCGGATGATCTTCGGGAAGGCGATGTTCGCGATAACCCGGCAGTGGGTTCTCCCCTACAGGCGAAGTATCTTGGCAATAGAACCAAGATTTGTTCCAATCCTTGGGGTGAGTATGGAGAGCAGCGTGAGGAAAGACTGCGTCTCTTCTCTTTTGAATGCTAACCCCACCAAGTTCTTGATGAGGTCCTCCAGTAAACTCAGTTCGCCGGTTCAAATGAAAGAAATCCCGAAACAAGTCGACTGATGGCTCCTCTTGAAGATACACCTTGGAGAAAACTTGGAAATCGCAGATGTTTGATATCGAATTTGGACCTATGTCCTGAGGATGAAGTTGAAAAGCGGCAATCACATCCCGGAAGAACTTTGAACCGGGAGGGCTAAAGCCCCGAGTCATATGATCAAAGAAAACTATAACTTCTCCCTCTTTGGGAGTAGGGGGACGTTCATTTCCAGGGGCCCGCCATTTCAGAACTACTCGAGGACCCAGAATGCCAATTGAAGCAGCTTTAACTAAATCCTCTTCCGTGATGATGGAAGGAACCCAGTCGCAAGAAACGAACTGCTTGGCAGACATATTAGCAGAAGGAAAGTGCTGAAAAGGTGAAGTATAAAATTCGGATTATTTAAGTACAAAGGCATAAACCGGATCATATATGCGAGATCACATCGACGGTTTAGACAAGGGACTAATGGCATTACTAACCCGGAAGTAAGCAGGAAACGAGCTACTACCGGCTGTAAATGCTCGAAAATACTTTTGTGATCCAAACAAAAGGGTAGCATAACCACTTATCATCATAGAGTCAAGGTTCTGAGTCCAATAGTTGAACAAACAGAAGTGGTAGAAACTAAACTGAGGGTTGAAACCACATTAACGTGATCCTAATAAATAGAAAGAGAATCCTAGTTCTTAATCCCCGTAGAAGAAGAAGGTGACTCAGATCAGAAGGTCACAGGGTAAAGGAGTAAAAGAGCCTTGCGTTCCCATCCACAATTAATTCCCTTATATAACTAAAGGGTTTCTAGACACGACTTCGACCAGTTTGGCTTGCTAATCCTACAGGCAGCCAGGCTCTGATACCAAAGAAGTCAGGACCCCGATCCTAAGTCACACAGGTCTGGCATGTAACACATCATATCACTTTGCGGCCTCACGCACGGTATCCCCATGGGTGCCACCTTACCTGGCCCGGGAACGTTTGCGCATTTCGGCACACGTATATGATAGTGTCGATAGCATCCGTATGACAGAGAACCCGGGCCGACATGACTAGTAATAAACCAAAAGTGGCACTAAATTACAGAGACAGGCATACATGACCCAGCAACGAACGTGTCGGTCATCAACGTATGAAACAGAGTCGTAGCAAGCTACAAGGACTTAAGGAACAACGCGTGACATTTCCCCTAAGGGACAGACACAGGAACAAAGAAGGACACATGCCGGCCAGCCTAAGTGTTCCGGAGCAGTAGCGAGCTACCAAGTGTGATGCCCCCGATTTGACTGTACACTAATCATGCACGCAAATGTGTACGACCAAGATCAGGGACTCACTGAAAGATATCACAACACAACTCTAGACACAAATTAAAATAATACAAGCTTTATATTACAAGCCAGGGGCCTCGAGGGCTCGAATACAAAAGCTCGAAAACACAAGAGTCAGCGGAAGCAATAATATCTGAGTACAGACATAAGTTAAACAAGTTTGCCTTAAGAAGGCTAGCACAAATATAGCAACGATCGAAAAGGCAAGGCCTCCTGCCTGGGACCTCCTAACTACTCCTCGAAGCCGAACTCCATGTAGAAACATCATCGGGATCTTCTGGCTCCTGGACTCCACCATCTGGTTGCATCATCCGAGAAGAAGGAACAAAAGGGGAAAAGGGGGAGAGATGCAACCGTGAGTACTCATCCAAAGTACTCGCAAGCAAGGATCTACACTACATATGCAAAGATATCTATGTAAAGGGGGTAATGTATGTGGACTGAACTGCAGAAAGCAGAATAAGAGGGGGATAGCTAATCCAATCGAAGACTACGCTTCTGGCCACCTCCATCTTGCAGTAGTAGATAAGAGTAGCTGGAAAGTAACAGGTATCCTTGCTTCTCACAGCCTCCGTCTTGCAGCAGTAGAAGGGAATAGATGGTAAGTTCACCAAGTAACATCGTATAGCATAATCCTACCCGGCGATCCTCCCCTCGTCGTCCTGTGGGAAAGAGATCACCGGGTTGTATCTGGCACTTGTCTGGGTGTGTTTTATTAAGTATCCAGTTCTAGTTGTCATGAGGTCAGAGTACAACTCTGGGTCGTCCTTTTACCGAGGGACACGGCTATTCGAATAGATTAACTTCCCTGCAGGGGTGGACCACACAACCCAGCACGCTTGATCCCCTTTGGCCGGACACACTTTCCAGGGTCATGTCCGGCCTCGGAAGATCAACACGTCGCAGCCCTACCTAAGCACAGCAGAGAGGTCAGCACGCCGGTCTAAGTCCTAAGCAAGCAGGGGTCCGGGCCCATCGCCCAACGCACACCTGCACGTTGCGTACGCGGCCGGTAAGCAGACCTAGCCTCTCCTAATACCAGAGTAGGCTTTCCAGTCCAATCCAGCGCGCGCCGCTAAGTCACTGATGTCAAAAAGGCTTCGGTTGATACCACGACGTCGAGTGCCCATAACTGTTCCCACGCAGCTGGTTAGTGCGTATAGACCAAATGGCCAGACTCAGATCAAATATCCAAACTCGTTAAGCGTGTTATTATGAAACAACCGCGGACAACGTCCAGGGCCAGGCCACCTGTCTCCTAGGTGTCTCAACCTGCCCTGTCGCTCCGCCACAAAGATCCACACAGAGGGCTGTCGGGAAAGTATGTCCTTTCGGCCCCCAATCCGTGAATCAACCGCGGGTACTCAACGAGCCGACCCGACTGTAGTCACCTCAAGTATCATGTATAAGTGTATGTAATATATACCCGTGATCACCCCCAAGTGATCACGGCCCGATAGAATAGTAGGGCAGACGCACAAGGGTGTAGGGCCACTGATGGAATACTAGCATCCTATACTAAGCATTTAGGATTGCAGGTAAAGTATCAATAGTGGTAGCAACATTGACAGGCTATGCAGCAGAATAGGATTATCGAAAACAGTAACATGCTATTCTACTCTAATGCAAGCAGTAGAGAGAAGAGTAGGCGATATCTGGTGATCAAAGGGGGGGGGGCTTGCCTGGAAGCTCTGTAGACGAAAGGAATCTTCGGAATCGTAGCCGTAGTCGAACACCAAAGCATCAACGGTCTCAGGGTCTAGCACAGTATCGGAGTCTACCGATAATAAGCAACGAAGGGGAAAACAAATAAATAACAGAGCAATCAATAGCATCACAAAGCATAACATGGAAATACGCGGTGCTACGTGTGACCTAACGCAGTAGGAGGTGATACTGGCAAGGATGAAAAACATCCGGGAAAGTATTCCCGGTGTTTCGCGTTTGCGGGCGGATGAAACGGAGGGGGAAAGTTGCGGGTTCGATATGCTACGGATGTATGGCGGGCGAACGGACCGCGTATTCGGATTCGTCTCGTCGTTCTGAGCAACTTTCATATATAAATTATTTTCATCCGAGTTACGGATTATTTTTTATGATTTTCTAAAGTTTATAACATTTTCTAGAATTAATTATTTATTTAAATCTAACATTATCCAGAATAGTGCCTGCTGACGTCATCATGACGTCAGCATGATGTCAGCGGTCCACAGTCTGTTGACTGAGTCAAACTGACACGTGGGGCCTACTGTCATATATTAAGACTAATTTAAACAGATTAATTAATATAACAGTAATTAGGTTAATTAAGATTAATTAATTAAGTTAATTAATTAATTAATTAATATTATTTTTTAACATATATTTTTTTAAACTCCTTTTTTTTAATTAAGGGGCTGGGCCCCACTTGTAAGTGGCCCAGGGGGGGCTTGCGGGCGCTTAGCGGGCCGCGGTGCGGGCGAACGGGCGCTGCCCGTGTGGCGATGCGACCCGGTGCAGTGGCCAAGGCGGCGGACTGGCGCGGTCGGAGGGGGGCGGACGACGCGCCGGCGAGCGGGCGAAGGGCCCCGGCGGCCCGAGCTAGCCGCAGTGGCGAGCTGGCGCTGTCCAAAGGGGGCGGACGACGCGCCGGCGAGCGGGCGAAGGGCCCCGGCGGCCCGAGCGAGCCGCGGTGGCGGGCAGGCGAGGTCGGAGGGGAGGGCGGACGACGCGCCGGCGGCAGGGGGGCGGCGGAGGTGGCCGCGGGCGGTGGCCGGTGTGTGGAGGCGAGCAGGAGGCAGCGCGGTCGGCGGAGGCGGGGCTGCAGCGACGGGCCACGGCGGGGCAGTTGTGGAGCAGCAGCAGCTGATGCGCGGGGCTGCCAGGAGATCGAAGCGAGGCGCAAACGGGAGCGCTGGGGTGAGGCGCAGTGAGAAGGGCGGCAGCCGCGCAAGAGGGCGTGCGGCGCGGGGCCACCGTGGCCGTGGCGAAGGAGCGACCGGTGGAGGCGAGGGTGAGCTCGGCCACGTCTGTGGAGCTAGGGGCACGAGAGGCGGCTAGCTACGGGTACGAGCACGAAGAAGAAAGAAAGGGAAGAAGAAGAGGGGATCACGGTGCGCTTGTAGACGAGCAAAGTGAGCGCGAGGAGGGGTTGCCGGATCGAATTTGGTGACGAAGTGATCGGCGTCCGAGGAAGAAGAAGCCGATGAAGAGGACGATGCAGATGCGGTGAGCTCGAGGCTGAGGTCGGGGAAGGCATAGCGGAGCACGACGGAGATCGTGGGTGTGCTCCCACGGCGAGGCGAGCCCGTTTGGCGCGTGGGTGATGGCGTTCATGGCGACGCGGCATCGGGCGCAGTTAGATTTGGACGAGGAGGCGAGGCCAGAGGAAGAGGGGGAAGGACTGCGAGGGGACTAGGGTTTTGCGGGCGTCGACGGGGCCTTGTAGGCGGGGCAAGGGTCGACGAAGTAGCCGTCGGATGGCCGCCACGGCTTCGGCCGGTGCCGTGGCGGGCATCGGTCATGCCCACGGGGAAGGGGTGAACAGGGAGGAGAAGGGGAGTGGCCGGCTGGGCCGGCCTGGTCGGCCAAGCCAACTGGGCCAAGAAGTCCAGTGGGGGAGGGGAGCTTTTGTTTCTATTTTGTTTTCTTTTCATCCTTTGTTTATTTCTTTTTATAGTTTCCTTTTTATATGTTTTATCTTTGTTTCCTATTATTTTAGTTCTGTAAAAATATATACTTCACATCTAATTTAGTATTTTAGTTTAGCCCACCGCCACAAAAAGTCTAGCCCCCAATTAATTTAGTTTGATATTTTATTAATTAGTAAAGGCGTAATAACAATTTGGTTTGCTACTATAAGTTAAATCACTTTAGTGCATTTAAGAATTTCATAAAAGTTTGGTTCGCCCACCATACTCACCTATGCATTGTCTGGCATGACCCGAACATTTTAATTTCATTGTTTGAATACTTTTGTTGTTCGCCTTGGTTTTGAAATTGAATTTGAATCGGTTTCGAATCGATGCGATTTTATCAACAGTAACTGAGGTGACGTGGCATCATTTGCAGAGGGTTACTGTAGCTTCATTACCCGGGCATCACAATTCTCCTCCACTACAAGAAATCTCGTCCCGAGATTTAAGCGATGGAGTAAGGGGGGTGAGTGTTGGTAGTGCAACCTAATGAGTCTTCTCGGTCTTGGCTGCCCTTTCGAAGAGGTTGATCCCTGTCGTTGATGTCTTCATTTCTCTGTTTGAAGCCATCGTGATCAAGTCGTCATCCTTTCTTCGGGATCTCCATCGTCCTACGAACGCGACCAGGGGGAAGAACTCCGGAAGAACGCATCTCCACAAAGCTGGGCATCTGACGGTGAACTCAGTGGGAAATACACGAGGTACCGCACGAGTTGTATTTCAATGTATTCGTTGAGTGCAATATACGATGGTACCAAAGTTCCAAATGGGTAGGCAATCATTCGCTACCTAGACAGAAGCTGGAATGGGGGCTTGAACAACGTGAATAACATGGTGTTTGCTTCCAGGATGAATAATGGTAGAGAATTTAGCTCGTGAATCACATACGAAGCCAGGTGCAAAGGATACATTAGAATCCGGGTTGTAAAGAAGAGTCAGGTTTCAATCCAGCGGACCTGTGGGTTATGGGCCCACCATGTGGGTTGAAAGGAAGGGTGGTGACATCTTGCACATCCGCGACAGGGAGGCATGCCATTGGATAGCTTGTCAGCTAACTTCGGTCAACAAGGATGGGGAACGAAGAGGACCATATTCTTGCTCGTTGAACGAGGCGGACCAATAGGCAAAGTTCTTGTCCATCGGTGGTTACCGAAATGTTATGAACAATAGTATAGGTTCTTACTGACAGAGTTGTATACCAAGGTGTTTACATAAATAGAAATTTGTTACTGCTTAGATTATATGTAGATCAAAGAAAGGTTAAACAAACAAATGGAAAGGAAAATTGTGATTACACACAATTAATAGGAGTATATCCTTCCCATGGACAAGCAGAACATGGTATACATGTTAGGAGAGAAAGTACCTAACCATTCAGATAAAGAGGCAAGGAATTAATCAAGATATTACCCATCAACGGTGTTTGGATAACTGACCAAGAAACATTTAGCATTGGGCTTCAAATGCTCTTATTGAAAATCGGAGTACCACAGACATGCTTCGAGATAGCATTGGCATGGTCTTGAAGCAAAGGTCGGACTTGGATACACAAAGGATTCATCAGGAACAACTTATGGAATAAGTCTTATAATTTCCTCCTGGAAGAATGGTTATCATTGCAAAAGAAATTATAATGATAGGTCCTCCAGTCAGGGGTGCTAGGCATGACATCATATTACCGGGTCTTCAAAGGACCAACATTATAACTACTGGAAAGTTCTCCCAACCATCATATCTGACCGAGATTCAGATCCGACTGGTGTCATGATACCTCAGACTCAGGGTGTTCGGGAAGAAACGGTGCAACATTAATCGACAAAATGACATTGCAAGATTATCGGGAAATGAACTATGGGAGTGGGTTCCCGAAACAATAGTTCATCATTTAACCAAGGAGAGGATGAGGAGGTGGCTGATGGGCTCATCGACAATTCATCGAGAGTTCCAAACGGAGGGATTTCCACAATAATGTGAACAAGAGGATGACAATTATTAATTCAAATGATATACTGTTGTATGCTCGACGAAAACATACACCATTAATCATTAGTTGAAAAGTGTGCCCGAAATATGACCTTAGGCAGCCATATCAATGTTAGAGTGATTATTCAATAACCAACAGTCTAAGAACGAACTGTCGATCATTAACTTCAAAGAAATTGGGCTGCTAGAAGTACAGAACTCAAGCAACATCGTTGGCATATTGGTATCCCGGTTAAAAACAACACGGGGACCAAGGAAGAATGGTGATGGTGAGAGGTATCATCATACCGAGAATTTCTAAGGGGTGGAGCAATCTCGCAACATTCTTAACATAAAAGATGGTAATACTTCAATGCAGAATACAACACTAGCTTGAGAGCAAGTTGTATTCATAATGTGGACGAGTTCGCGATGAAGGGAAGTCAAGGGTGTTGCCGATGATAATAAAAATCATCAAGGGCAAGGAGAGTATTACTCATCATGAACACAGTTGACATCTCGGAAGAAGTCAAAGTGTTGAAGGTGATCCGACACATTTGCCGGGAGGTTTCAAGAGGATGCAATCAAACAACAACGGCAACAAGCAATGGAATGACAAAGTGGCAAGTTATAGGATCAATATATAAGATGCAAGCTCGGAACCAAAGTTGCCTTTCAAGACAAGCAACATGATGTTAAAAGCTCGACGTAAGTTGTGCTCAATCTCTAAAGAATTCGTGCACCAAAGAAGGACGAGGTAGCACAGTCAAAGACATCTAAACAAGGGATGTACCCAATAGTCTAGGAATAAACCAGATTGAGTTTAAAAATTTCCCAGTAACATCTACTAGGGGTGTTGAATTTTTAGAGCGGATTTGATTTACTAAACGGTGTCCTCGGTTGACGGCAACCTAGAACCCATAGAGTGATTACGACAAGCAAAGGTATTACTTCACCAAAAGTTCAATAGGTGTAGTGCAAAGGCATGATATCCTCGAGATATCAGAGGGTAAAGCTCGAAGGTAGAACACGATAGAAATTGAACTAGGTCATTGACCTATGACAGTAGATACTTTAACCTTGTCAAAAATTGACGAGGCCTGGAATGGATTCATTCCAGATATATTGAATAAGGAAAGCATGGTCGGAACCATATGTCAGGACCCCGATCCTAAGCCACACCGATGTAGCTGTAACACGTCATATCACTTTGCGGCCTCACGCACGGTAACCCCACGGGTGCCACCTTACCTGGCCCGGGACCGTTTGCGCATTTTGGCACACGTATATGACAGTGTCGCTAGCATCCATATGACAGAGAACCCGGGCCGACATGGCTAGTTATAATCCAAAAGTGGCACTAAATTACAGAGACAGGCATCCATGACCCAGCAACGAACGTGTCGGTCATCAACGTATGAACCCAAGTCGTAGCAAGCTACATGGACTTAAAGGAACAACGCGTGACATTTCCCCTAAGGGACAGACACAGGAACGAAGAAGGACACATGCCGGCCAGCCTACGTGTTCCGAGCAGTAGCAAGCTACCAAGGCTCATTGGAATCACTAGGAGGCATTTCCCTGTAAGATAGGCTACCAAAGGAAAACAACTAGGTGTCGGATCCCACACATACCAAGCATTTCAATCATACACGCAATATGCTCAATATGTGCAAATACAACATTGCATCACAACAGAACTCTATGACTCAAAGTACTTTATTTAAAAGGCTCCAAGAGCCATACATAACATAGTCATACAGGTAGGGGTCACATGACCCAACACTCAAGTCATACAGTCATACAAGCACAAGCGGAAGCTACATGTCTGAGTACAGACAACTTAGAAAATAAAACAGGCTTGGTGTAGCCTGACTATCTACAGGGCCCTTCACAAGCTCCAGATCACCGTCTGGGTGTCAAGCTACTCGTCGACGTCAACGTCTATGTAGAACCCATCAGCGGGGGCAGGGTTCTCCTCTGCAACAGTTATTAAGCAAACATGAGTACAAAGGTACTCAGCAAGTCTTACCACAGAACCTATCATACATGCAACATTATCAAAGGGGGTAGTGGAGTTTATAGCAGAATGCCAGCTTTGACCTTGGCTAACCTATACTACAACTCCCAACAGATTGCAAGATGTTATTACGAACACGAGTCCTCTAGTCACCACATCAATACACTACCGAGGATCCTCTTCCGTCATCCTACGGAAGGGCCATCCACGGCACTCACGCTTATCTTGAGGCTTTTAGTAGTATCCATCAACTTGTCTATGAACTGTAAGAGTAACCAAGTAGTTCGTACCGCGAACAACGGCTATTCGAATAGTTTGATAACCCTGCAGGGGTGTACCTCTTCACACACGCTTCCACCACTTATCGCCGTCTACTCGGCGTGTACTCGGCAACCTTCAAGCGGAAGCCCAGCGAGGGTGTCGGCCACGACCTGACTAACTACTCAAGTCTCTCGTCCAGGTTTATCGCCTATTTGGGTTCCATCCGTGGGGAGATCCGGCCGGGGTGTCGCTCACGGCCCCAAACGATGTGTACAGGGTTCCCGAGTCACCAAACGGGCAACCGGTACACCGTGCCACGTACCTGTCGCATCACAGCCCACCCCGAGGGTCAGCGCTGCGCACGACCTCCAGTAAACTATAAACACCAGAAACTAGTTGCAACTCCTGGACAGAGTACAAGGGCAGTCAATAAGTCGAGCGGGGTCATATTTCAGGGCCCAATGTGTGGTAGTAACTGTAACTTGAATCACACACACAGATCTCGGGTCCTATGGACGATTCCAATGAAACAACCCACCATGTACTCCTACATGGCCTTTCATCGATACCTTTACCAAGCGTATTCCACACTTCCCTCTCTTTATCGGTAAGATCATTTCACTCTGATTCATCACCCAGATGAACCAGACCAGACACAACTCTAAGCATAGCAGGCAACATAAGTAAATAGCATGGTGGATCACACATCACATGGCTCAATCAACTCCTACACATGCTAGTGGGTTTCAACTATTTACTGTGGCAATGACAGGTCATGCAAGGGAATAGGGTTCAACTACCGCAGCAAGTAGCAGTTCACGCGCTGTTGCCTTAATGCAGTAAAAGAGAGCAGGAGCGAGAATATTGGGTTTGTATCGGAATGATCAATGATTGCTTGCCTGACAAGGTAGTTGTCGGGTACTGCTCTTCAACTGGATACGCAGCAGTATCCTCGGGAGCAGGACCTAACACAGGGAATACCGACGATACAATCATTAACAAACAAATGCAACAATATGATGCATGTTTATGACATGGCAAGATGCATGTGTGTTGGCTAATGCAACTAAAACCAGAAGGGTTTGAACCTATTTGAATCAAGGATTCAAATTGAAGTTCAAACTATTATTTAAATAAGTGCATTATCATGTTTTTGATATATACAGCAAGTTAACTTGTTCAAACATGCATGAAACCAGTGCCATTGGATAGATTGGATTTTTCTGATCATTTTTCATATATAAATCTTTTCCATCTGAGCTATGGTTGATTTTATATGATTTTTAGAAGTTTTGGGTATTTTCTGGAATTTCCTGAATTATTATTATATCTAAAATCCCAGAAAAACCTTTACTGCGTCAGCATGACATCATGCTAACGTCAGCCAGTCAACAGGGCCAGTCCAGGTCAAACCTGACCAGTGGGTCCCTCATGTCAGCGTCACAGCTAATTAACTGAGTTAATTAGAGTTAAACTAAAACTAATTAGCTATCAGTGGGGCCAGGGCCCACATGTCAGTGACTAAACTAATTAACTAATTAATATTAAATTAACACCTAAACTGAGTTTGACTTGCGGGCAGGGCCCACATGTCATTGACCCAGGGGGTCAAACCCGTGGTCAAAACTGGTCCAACTCGCCGGCGTTTAGCCGCCGGCGAGGCCAAACGCGGCGGCGTGCTTCAGAAAACGGCTGTGGGGCACGGCTCGAGCTGCGGCTGGGTGCGTTGGAGAGCTCTTGCTCTTCCGCATCGGATGGTGGTGGTCGCCGGACCTGGGGTGGCCGGAGACGACGGCAACAAGCTCGACGGCGGCGACCGGCGTCGGGCGTGTGTGGGGATGCGGCTGCAGGGGCCTAGGCGATGCGTGCGTAGCACCGTTCGCATCTACGTGCTGTGGTGAGTGCGTTGGACGGGTGCCGGTGACCAAATGGTCACCGAAGCATCACCGGCGACGAGCACGGCGGCGGTGCGTGCGGTGGAGCTACGTGCAGTGGGTTACAGGGCAAGAGGGAGCCAACGGAGAGGGGGAGGAGGTAGCTAGGCTCACAGTGGTCGCAGCAGACACCGAAGCGAGCTCGGGGGTGGTCGGAGCTGAGCAGCACGACGCGGGGGATCTCCGCGGCCGGAGTTGGGGAAGAAGAGCTCGGGGGCGTCTCCAGGGCGGGCGAGCGCTCGGGGCTCGGCCTGTCGAAGCAGTCGAGGTCGGCGGAGACGAGGGACAACACGGCGGAGCTCGGGGACGACGGTGGACGTGGTTTCTACGACGGTGCGATCACGGCGGCGTCGGCCATGGCGCGGGGAGAGCGGAGGAGAGGAGCTGGGGAGAAACGGAGGTGTCTGAGGGGTCGAGGGGGACGTGGACGTTCGATCCACTCCTCCAGGACGGCGAGGGGGCGAAGCAGGGCGGCGGGCAGCTGCGTGGCGCGCCGTGCGGTCGCCGTCGAGCACCTGCCTGCCTGCCTGGCCGAGCCAAGCAGCTCGCTGGAGCGGCAGCTGGGCTGGGCCGGCAGGTGGGCCGGGTGGGCGCCAGGTAAGTGTTCTCTCTCCCTCCTTTTTCTATTTTCTTTTCTGTTTCATTTCTTTTGCAACTTTGTTCATTTAATAAAAATGCCTAAACATTTTTATAAATCATAACACTTGTCATATCTGCTGTATATAATATGAACAATAGGAAACATTATAGTTTATGATTATTTGAGCATTTAAAATATTTTATAGCATTTAAATGCCCAAATTCAAATACCATATGATTTAATCCAAAACCCTAGATTGTCCTAGAAAATTGTGCACCATTTTTGGCAGAGGTTTAAGACCAAGGCAGAAATGATGAACATTTTGAAGGGCATTTTGGGTACATTGGAAAATATTTTAGCAAACCCTAGTTGTTAGGGGAGGGGTGCTGGGGTTTCTGTTAATCCCATTTCAAGTTTCTTTGAAAGTAAACATGATGCACACTCTAGTCAGATCCTAATGCAAGTGCTAGCTAGGGATGTGACACCATAACTGCAAGGGATCAAATTTATTGACACTGAAAGAATTATTTAGATGAAAAATCATCTTGCAAGAAACTTCCGAGACGGTCTACATCGTTTCCATGGGCATGAACAAAAGCTCAAGGTCGACTCCCACTTCTTTAATGCATATCATTTCATTCACCTCTCGCTTTGATAAAACGGTAGTGTTGGGATTTTATCTGGTAGAACACCGGAAGGGTATGACTTGTGAAAACTTTTGGGTTCTCACGGATTAGGGGAAGGCATAGGTTCAACCCATCGAGAATCTTAGTAACATATACCACGAGTTTCAAAAGTAAATACTCAAGCTCAAAAGCAGAGCATGGTTGACCAAGCAGGGGATACAATTTACCAAAGGCATTATGTATCAGGGGAAGAACTCACAGTGTGAGTGAATATGAAGGACATTGTCGGATAACATTCCAACAATGGATCGGGCGATCCACAACGGAGCTGATGTGAGTATTGGTACTCACTCAGAGGAAGAAGGAATGCAGAGGCATCAGATTCAAGAATCACCTGATTAGTCTGATGCTTAAACAGAAAGAAGTTATGGTTCCCAAAACAAGGGATCAGGAGCAAACGCTCTGATCAAGGATGGATAAGTTGAAAACACGTAGTTGGACAATCAGTAATGGTTTGAATTGCCAAGAACCAACTCATGTCCGGAATGACGTCTGAGCCGGAAAGATAATTTTTAAAAGGATAACCTGATGATTGCGTGCATACACACACATTGGATCAATAGGTTCAAAATGGCTAGTACAAGGGATGTTAACGAAGACTACTAGTCATATGAAATTACCCATAATGCAAGCAGGCAAGAATTTCAAGAGTAACAACCTGCAGAGGATTTTCGAAACATCGAAAAGTATTTCGAATTTTTTTGGGAGAGATATGAACAATCGAGAAGGATGGATCCTCGATAAATGTGAGGAAATAACCGTAAGGGTTTTCATGTGCAATAAAATTGCAGGGCAGTAAACTCAAAGGATTCTCAAGACAACGGAGAATATTTCGAGGCCTCTTGTAACACCAAGAGCGACGAGGAATGATCATGAGAATGACAAGTGCATGCAGATATCCATAGGGATATATCGGTGGAGGTGAATTACAAAGGCGATGACCACAAGTTCTCGGGTTAACAGCGGAGAGTATCTTCAGGGTCTTCTGGTGCAGCGGACGATCATCGATCATAAGGTGCTCTCCGGGTGAAAGTGATAACAGATCCTAATGTTAGATTTAGCAAAATTCATTTATCCCGAATAGAAGAGAGATAAGAGTCCCAGAGTATAGACGAGGAGTAAAAGATCCTAATACCACCCAATGGTGATGTGGGCCCGTAAGCCACACAATAAGTTAGTAAATTTGTTTTTTTAAAGACTAGACTCAACTTCGGCCAAGGAGTTGGAAAGGGGGATTCCTACAGGCAGTCGGCTCTGATACCAACTTGTGACGCCACCGATTTGACCGTACACTAATCATGCACGCAAATGTGTACGACCAAGATCAGGGACTCACTAAAAGATATCACAACACAACTCTAGACACAAATTAAAATAATACAAGCTTTATATTACAAGCCAGGGGCCTCGAGGGCTCGAATACAAAAGCTCGAAAACACAAGAGTTAGCGGAAGCAATAATATCTGAGTACAGACATAAGTTAAACAAGTTTGCCTTAAGAAGGCTAGCACAAATATAGCAACGATCGAAAAGGCAAGGCCTCCTGCCTGGGACCTCCTAACTACTCCTCGAAGCCGAACTCCATGTAGAAACATCATCGGGATCTTCTGGCTCCTGGACTCCACCATCTGGTTGCATCATCCGAGAATAAGGAACAAAAGGGGAAAAGGGGGAGAGAAGCAACCGTGAGTACTCATCCAAAGTACTCGCAAGCAAGGATCTACACTACATATGCAAAGATATCTGTGTAAAGGGGGTAATGTATGTGGACTGAACTGCAAAAAGCAGAATAAGAGGGGGATAGCTAATCCAATCGAAGACTACGCTTCTGGCCACCTCCATCTTGCAGCAGTAGATAAGAGTAGCTGGAAAGTAACAGGTATCCTTGCTTCTCGCAGCCTCCGTCTTGCAGTAGTAGAAGGGAATAGATGGTAAGTTCACCAAGTAACATCGTATAGCATAATCTTACCCGGCGATCCTCCCCTCGTCGCCCTGTGGGAAAGCGATCACCGGGTTGTATCTGGAACTTGTCTGGGTGTGTTTTATTAAGTATCCAGTTCTAGTTGTCATGAGGTCAGAGTACAACTCCGGGTCGTCCTTTTACCGAGGGACACGGCTATTCGAATAGATTAACTTCCCTGCAGGGGTGCACCACATAACCCAGCACGCTTGATCCCCTTTGGCCGGACACACTTTCCACGGTCATGCCCAGCCTCGGAAGATCAACACGTCGCAGCCCTACCTAAGCACAACAGAGAGGTCAGCACGCCGGTCTAAGTCCTAAGCGCGCAGGGGTACGATCCCATCGCCCAACGCACACCTGCACGTTGCGTACACGGCCGGTAAGCAGACCTAGCCTCTCCTAATACCAGAGTAGGCTTTCCAGTCCAATCCGGCACGCGCCGCTAAGTCGCTGACGTCAAAAAGGCTTCGGCTGATACCACGATGTCGAGTGCCCATAACTGTTCCCACGCAGCTGGTTAGTGCGTATAGACCAAATGGCCAGACTCACATCAAATATCCAAACTTGTTAAGCGTGTTATTATGAAACAACTGCGGACAACGTCCAGGGCTAGGCCACCTGTCTCCTAGGTGTCTCAACCTGCCCTGTCGCTCCGCCACAAAGATCCACACAGAGGGCTGTCGGGAAAGTATGTCCTTTCGGCCCCCAATCCGTGAATCAACCGCGGGTACTCAACGAGCCGACCCGACTTTAGTCACCTCAAGTATCATGTATAAGTGTATGTAATATATACCCGTGATCACCCCCAAGTGATCACGGCCCGATAGAATAGCAGGGCAGACGCACAAGGGTGTAGGGCCACTGATGGAATACTAGCATCCTATACTAAGCATTTAGGATTGCAGGTAAAGTATCAACAGTGGTAGCAACAATGACAGGCTATGCAGCAGAATAGGATTATCGAAAACAGTAACATGCTATTCTACTCTAATGCAAGCAGTAGAGAGAATAGTAGGCGATATCTGGTGATCAAAGGGGGGGGGGCTTGCCCGGAAGCTCTGCAGACGAACGGAATCTTCGGAATCGTAGCCGTAGTCGAACACCGAAGTATCAACGGTCTCAGGGTCTATCACAGTATCGGAGTCTACCGAAAATAAGCAACGAAGGGGAAAACAAATAAATAACACAGCAATCAATAGCATCACAAAGCATAACATGGAAATACGCGGTGCTACGTGTGACCTAACGCAGTAGGAGGTGATACTGGCAAGGATGAAAAACATCCGGGAAAGTATTCTCGGTGTTTCGCGTTTTCGGGCGGATGAAACGGAGGGGGAAAGTTGCGGGTTCGATATGCTAGGGATGTGTGGCGGGCGAACGGACCGCGTTTTCGGATTCGTCTCGTCGTTCTGAGCAACTTTCATATATAAATTATTTTCATCCGAGTTACGGATTATTTTATATGATTTACTAAAGTTTATAACATTTTCTAGAATTAATTATTTATTTAAATCTAACATTATCCAGAATAGTGCCTGCGGACGTCATCATGACGTCAGGATGATGTCAGCGGTCCACTGTCTGTTGACTGAGTCAAACTGACACGTGGGGCCTATTGTCATACACTAAGACTAATTTAAACAGATTAATTAATCTAACAGTAATTAGGTTAATTAAGATTAATTAATTAAGTTAATTAATTAATATTATTTTTTAACATATTTTTTAAACTCCTTTTTTTTAATTAAGGGGCTGGGCCCCATTTGTAAGTGGCCCACGGGGGGCTTGCGGGCGCTTAGCGGGCAGCGGTGCGGGCGAACGGGCGCTGCCCGTGTGGTGATGCGACCCGGTGCGCCGGTGTGGGCGCTGGCGAGCGGGCGAAGGGCGCCGGCGGCCCGAGCCAGCCGCAGTGGCCAAGGCGGCGGACTGGCGCGGTCGGAGGGGGGCGGATGACGCGCCGGCGAGCGGGCGAAGGGCCCCGGCGGCCCGAGCTAGCCGCAGTGGCGAGCTGGCGCGGTCGGAAGGGGGGCGGACGACGCGCCGGCGAGCGGGCAAAGGGCCCCGGGGGCCCGAGCCAGCCGCAGTGGCGGGCAGGCGCGGTCGGAGGGGAGGGCGGACGACGCGCCGGCAGCAGGGGGGCGGCGGAGGTGGCCACGGGCGGTGGCCGGTGTGTGGAGGCGAGCAGGAGGCGGCGTGGTCGGCGGAGGCGGGGCTGCAGCGACGGGCCACGGCGGGGCAGTTGTGGAGCAGCAGCAGCTGATGCGCGGGGCTGCCAGGAGATCGAGGCGAGGCGCAAACGGGAGCGCCGGGGTGAGGCGCAGTGAGGAGGGCGGCAGCCGCGCAAGAGGGCGTGCAGCGCGGGGCCACCGTGGCCGTGGCGAAGGAGCGACCGGTGGAGGCGAGCGTGAGCTCGGCCACGTCGGTGGAGCTAGGGGCACGAGAGGCGGCTAGCTACAGGTACGAGCACGAAGAAGAAAGAAAGGGAAGAAGAAGAGGGGCTCACGGTGCGCTTGTAGACGAGCAAAGTGAGCGCGAGGAGGGGTTGCCGGATCGAATTTGGCGACGAAGTCATCGGCGTGCGAGGAAGAAGAAGCCGATGGAGAGGACGATGCAGATGCGGTGAGCTCGAGGCTGAGGTCAGGGAAGGCATAGCGGAGCACGACGGAGCTCGTGGGTGTGCTCCCACGGCGAGGCGAGCCCGTTTGGCGCGCGGGTGATGGCGTTCATGGCGACGCGGCATCGGGCGCAGTTAGATTTGGACGAGGAGGCGAGGCCAGAGGAAGAGGGGGAAGGACTGCGAGGGGACTAGGGTTTTGCGGGCGTCGACGGGGCCTTGTAGGCGGGGCAAGGGTCGACGAAGTAGCCGCCGGATGGCCGCCACGGTTTCGGCCGATGCCGTGGCGGGCATCGGTCATGCCCACGGGGAAGGTGTGAACAGGGAGGAGAAGTGGAGTGGCCGGCTGGGCCGGCCTGGTCGGCCAAGCCAACTGGGCCAAGAGGTCCAGTGGGGGAGGGGGAGCTTTTGTTTCTATTTTGTTTTCTTTTCATCCTTTGTTTATTTCTTTTTACAGTTTCCTTTTTATATGTTTTATCTTTGTTTCCTATTATTTTAGTTCTGTAAAAATATATACTTCACATCTAATTTAGTATTTTAGTTTAGCCCACCGCCACAAAAAGTCTAGCCCCCAATTAATTTAGTTTGATATTTTATTAATTAGTAAAGGCGTAATAACAATTTGCTTTGCAACTATAAGTTAAATCACTTTAGTGCATTTAAGCATTTCATAAAAGTTTGGTTCGCCCACCATACTCACCTATGCATTGTCTGGCATGACCCGAACATTTTAATTTCATTGTTTGAATACTTTTGTTGTTCGCCTTGGTTTTGAAATTGAATTTGAATCGGTTTCGAATCGATGCGATTTTATCAACAGTAACTGAGGTGACGTGGCATCATTTGCAGAGGGTTACTGTAGCTTCATTACCCGGGCATCACACCAAGGCTCGGTGGAAGCACTAGGAGACATTTCCCTGTAAGATAGGCTACCAAAGGTAAAACAACTAGGTGTCGGATCCCACACATAGCAATACACATTACACGTACGCATAACATGCAAGTATGTGTTGTACAACATGGCATCACAACATAACTCAACAACTCATATAGATAAGGCCCAGAAGAGCCATCATAGCATTTATTACAAACAGAGGTCACATGACCCAACATACAGAGCATACAGGCAACGGAAGCATAACATGTCTGAGTACAGACAACTACAAATGAAGAAGGCTGAAAAAGCCTGATTATCTACAAGACCCTCCCAAGGGTACAAGATCGTAGCTGAGGTAACAAGCTAAACGTCGAAGTCCACGCAGAACCACTAGCGAGACTGAAGTCTCTCTGCAAAACATAAATTAAGCAAATGTGAGTACAAAGGTACTCAGCAAGACTTACATCAGAACTAGCTACATATGCATCAGTATCAACAAAGGGGTGGTGGAGTTTGACTGCAGCAAGCCAGCTTTGACTCGGTGGCTATCCTAAACTACGACTGCAAGTAACTCTTTTGAGGTGGCGCACACGAGTCCACATATTCACCAATCGATACACCACTATGGATCCGCTCCCGTCTCCCTACGAGAAGGCCATCCACAGCACTCACGCTTATCTTGCGCGCTTTAGAGTATCCATTTCCACTTGTCTATGAACTGCTATAGGCAACCCAGAAGTCCATTTCCGCGGACGCGGCTATTCGAATAGATTATATATAACCCTGCAGGGGTGTACTTCTTCACACACGCTCTCACCACTTACCGCCATGTACACGTCATGTATCTCGGCAACCTTCAAGCGAAAGCCTGGCGAGGGTGTCGGCCACGACCTGACTAACCACACAAGTCTCTCTTCCAGGTTTATCACCTATTTGGGTTCCATCCGTGGGGAGATCCGGCCGGGGTGTCGCTCACGGCCCCAAACAATGTGTACAGGGTTCCCGCATCACCAAACGGGCGACCGGTACACCGTGCCACGTACCTGCCGGGTCACAGCCCACCCCGAGGGTCAGTGCTGTGCACGACCTCCAGTAAACTACAAACACCAGAAACTAGTTGCAACTCCTGGACAGAGATCATGTTGATTTATAAGTCGAGAGAGTCAATTAAGGATCCCAATGTGTGGTAGTAGCTGTTTCATGGACCAACCAACACAGAACTCAGTTCCTGAGGACGGCTGCAATGAGACAACCCACCATGTACTCCTACATGGCCTCTCATCGCTACCTTTATCAAATCGTGTTCACACACTTAGCTCACACACGTTAGGACATGTTCATCACCCTTCCAATTCATCCCCGATGAATCAGAACTGACACAACTCTAAGCAATAGCAGGCATAACCAGAAAGCAAGAATGAGTAGGCACAACATGGCTCAAACAACTCCTACTCATACTAGTGGGTTTCAACTATTTACTGTGGCAATGACAGGTCATGCAATGGAAAGGGGTTCAACTACCGCAGCACGTAACAGTTGAAGCGTTGTTGTCCTAATGCAGTAAAGAGAGCAAGAGCGAGAAAGTGGGATTGTATCGGAATGCTCAATGGGGTTTTGCTTGCCTGGCACTTCTGAAGATAACCATGGGTCTTCATCGGTGTCATCGATCACATCGTCGGAACACGTCTACTGAAAGGCGACAAGCACCGACAAACAAGAGAGAACACAATCAACGCAATGCGACAATATGATGCATGATCATGATATGACAATATGCTGTTGATTGAGCTAATGCAACTAGCAACACAATTAAATGAAGCTGGTTTGAACCCAAGGTTCAAATTCAAACTCCATATGTGGTTATTTAATTATCATTTAATTGATTTGACCTGATCAGCAGGTTTAACTTCTTCAAACATGCATGAAAGTGCTCAGATTCCTTGAATTTTTCTGATCATTTTCCATATATAAATTATTTTCATCTGAGCTACGGTTGATTTTATATGATTTTTAGAAGTTTTGAATATTTTCTGAAATAAATAAATCATTTTTGATTTATTTAAAATTCCAGAAAACACTTATTGCGTCAGCACTAGGTCATGCTGACATCAGCAAGTCAACAGGGGCTGGTCCAGTCAAACCTGACTAGTGGGTCCCACTGGTCAGTCTCTCAGCACTAACTAAAAGTTTAAAACTAAACTAAACAAACACGGGGCCCACATGTCAGTGTCTCAACTAATTAACTCAATTAGATAACACTAATTTAAACCTGACTCTAATTAGTCAAAGGCCTGGGCCCACACGTCAGTGAGCCAGGGCTAGTCCTATTTTAATTAAACCTAAACTAGGTAGTTAGCAGTGGGGCCCGTATGTCAGTGGCCCTGGGGGGTGGTTAGTTAGGGCGTCATTAGGCTAATAGCCGCCGCCACGTCAGCAGGTGACGCCGGCGACCACAACAGCGGCGGGAGCTCGCCGGAGTTGTTCGGGGCGGCACCGCAGGCCGCGGCTGGGCGTGCTGAGAGCACCAGAAGGAAGCCCTCACTCGCCCGCTTCCATCCACGCAAGTGGTAGGAGCTGGGGTGGCCGGAGCTTGCCGGAAACGAGCTCGCGGCGGCGCCGGAGTTCGGGCACCGTCGAGTTAGGCGCTGCGGGGCACGGGAAGGTGAGCTGGTGGGTGCGGCGTGCTCCTGGGGGTGCGCTGAGTGTGCTTATGCACTCGGACGAGAGCGGCAGCAGCTGTGGCCACGGCGGCGACATGGCCGGCGGACCACAGCTCCGGCCGGAGGTGGAGCCGTAGCTAGAGAGTGCGGGGAGGTCGGGGAAGAGGGGGAATCGAAGTAGGAGCTCATGGCGATGCCGAATAGGAGATCAGCGGGCTCGGGGAGGTCCAGTCGGCGGCGAATCGTCGACGGCGGTCACCGGACGCATAGGAGGGGAACGACGGTGTTGCGGGTGAGGGGGAGCTCCTGGCGCCGCGTGACATGAAGGAGAGGAAGAGGGGGACACGGCGGAGCTCGGGGGCTCATCGGAGGGACGAGGGGGAGGCCGTGGCCATGGTGGTGCTCGGTGGCGCGGCCGTGGTGGTTTCGGCCATGGCGGAAGAACGAGAGAGAGGACGAGGGAGAAGGAAGAGAGTGAGGGGAAAGGCCAGGGGGGCTCGAGGCATTGCGTGGCGCTCGTCCAGGCGTCCGGAAGGAAGCAGGAAGGGAGGAGGTGGTCGGAGTGGGGCGACCACGCGCCAGCACGCGCGCTCGTCCTCCTGGCAAGGAGGAAGACGACAGGGAGGAAGCGGTGGCGGGCTGGGCCGCCAGCTGGGCCGCACGTAAGGCCAGGTAGTCCTTCTCCTTTTTCCTAATTATGTTTCTGTTTCTATTTTAGCTTCTGTTTTCTTTTTTTTTAAATATCTTTTTCCACTGTTTTGAAATTAAACAATTTCTAACAATGCCAAAACTCCTCTGAATATTTTTATTTTGCTAGATGGACTTTTCCAGAAGCTCATAAAACATTTCTGGGGTATTTGAAATTATATTCTAATTATATGAATACAATTCAAATTCAAATAGCTAATGATTTAAATTCAAAGTCCCAAAAATAAATCCTTAAAAATGTTCCTAAATTTTGGTTTGGTCTCAAAGCCTTGCCAAAATTATCAAACATTGATGAAGGCATTTGGGTTTATTGAATGCAAATTTTTAAAGCTGGACCTATTTGGATTTCAAGGTGCTAGGGTTTGAACATCCCCAATTCAAGTTTAACAAAATTTAAACATGATGCTCAAGCAAGACCAACCCAAGTGCAAGACAAAACTAGGGATGTGACAACTCACCCCCACTAAAGCAAGAATCTCGTCCCGAGATTCAGGACGTGAGATAAGAAATCAGAGGGGACACTAACTAACACAATCTTCTCGATTCAACTGTCCTCCTCGAAGTTGCTGGTTCATTGCATCATGTTGATCCTGACATCCTTGATTACCAGATCTTTGTCCAACACAGTGATAACAGAAGAAACTCTACAGTAATCTATCTTGCCAGAGATCGAGCAACTCAGATCAACTCATGGAGTGAGACGTTGAAACAGCTCTTGAGCCGAGATACAAAACACACATCCAAAGGGATGGAGAGAAACAAACGATGAAGGTTCACTTGGTAGGCAATAATTCCACACCTAAGAAGATGGTGTTCGAGGTCACCAGACGGGGCACCTTAGTGAAGGTGACTCATAGTGTTATTCCCTTAAGTGGCAAAAATAATTACTTTTGATATAGAGATCATTGAAACTCTCTATACCAGCCGGAGGCAAATCACATCCGATCGTTTGACGGAGTCCGAAAGAATAACATTCTCGGGCCAGAATGGATGATGTGGAATACCTTGTTGAAGACAACAGAAGGGATGATTTTGGTTATTACCAAAGATGGATGGGACCCATGGCAAGTCCACTTCTGAGGATAATCCTGAACCGCAGTGGCTGAGAAAGGTAACCCATGGAAAATTGGCACATGGTGGTGCAAGCTGGGAACAAAATGCAAATGCTGGGAATGATTCTGGTAACTGGGAAGAAACCCAACAGTAGAGAGTGGATCTACTCTTTGAGAGGTTATAGCATAACCAAGAACACTGGGAGCAATCCCGGTTAGTGCCAGTGATAACACCTAGTGTTTGTGCGTGCTCTCAAGAACTTGAGCATTCCCATATTCATCAAGGTTTTACCAATATCCGTGTCAAGGATCCTGGCAACATCACATACTACCATGATGAATAATGATGGATGATGCAGATGCAAAGGAAGATAACACCTTCTCGGATTTCACCTTGGCGAGGCCAAGAGGACGAAATCTGGATGATCAACCGAGAGACATTTAGCACTGCGCTTCTAATGTTCTCCTTGATGTGTTAGCGTAAGCCATTCATAGATATGTTTGGTATCTTGAACATCAAGTAAAGGTCGGACTTCGGGAGCACAAAAATTCATAAGGAACAACTAGGGAGTAAATCCTACGAAGTCCTAATGGGGAGGTGGCCAACTTCTTCAATCAAAATACTACAGCAATAGGTCTTCCGGCTGGGTGTGGTGGCCACGACATCCACTTTACCGATTATCAAGACCAAATTATAGTTCTTGGGAAATGCTCCAACCATCATATCTGCCTGAGATTCAGCTCTGGTTGGTGTCAGACATTCCAGACCCATCGAGTCTAGAAAGGAAAAATGGAAGTTTGCGACACAACTCGACGAGATGACGTTGCGAGATTCTCGGGAATGAACTACGATGGGAAGCTCCAAAACATGAGATGGTTCTGCTACAAACCTATGAACACGTTGTCCAAGACAAGCATGACCACATAGCAGTCTTATGATAAAACACTACCGAGTTCTGGTTGGGAACCATCGTCTAGAATATCGAAGTCCTTACATAAGTCATATCTTAGCTCTTATGATGGAACTTTTCTCCTTGAACAAATCAATCAGTGGCTTGGTGTGCTAGGGATACATATAGAGTGAAGGTTGCAAGTCTCCAAACCACAGAATACTTCGCATGTATGCATGACTGACTTGGGATGATTCCACAGGAAGAAAAACAACTTTCTCAAACTCACGGTGGCAACTTACATCAATTACACATGAATTAGGGAAAGGCTCTTCTCTCATCCAACATATACCTCATGAACGGAACACGAAGGCCATGCTTGAGAAGTTTCCAATACTAACTTAATGTTCAGCATGAATCGTGGTCAAGATAAACGATGTTGATGGGCTCAACAACGGGTCATCGAGATATCCATGAAGATGGAATTCCACAATTTATATGAACAAGGTGGTAGCATTGGTCAGACCAAGAGATATAATGAGGTATGCTCGTGGGACACCCACGAGTAAGACAACATTATGAATATCATTGATTCTGATTTGATATGATGATAGCCCATACTCAGATCAAAGTTTTGATATGACAATAGGTCCAACAACTGATCACAGGGACCAATTGATGAAGATGTCATCTATCTTCAACACACGCAAACATACCCCTTGAGATGAACTAAGCTGGCAAGCTTTTATCTTCCAACTCTCCAAGTTATTGTTTTAGCTTAATCAACCAGTTCAGGGTATCCAGCAGAGATTCTTGGAGAAATGGTGGTTTATAAGGAACCAACTTGATCACGAACTCAACATAGCGGTCAGGTGACAACCTGGTAATACTTCCGAGAAGATATTCAGAAAATCACGAACCACCGATATGTTGCTAAGTCAGAAAACAATCCTGCTTTTCATGGCAAGAGGATGTGATCAAATAAGCAAGGGATTGAATAATCCTAACTCATTGGTCAAGGAGTGCACCAGGAAAGATGGACTAGTAGCACAATCGATCTTAGAATGGTGATTTGGTGACCAACACACTAAGAATGAGATTATAGTCCATTTGCTACCAAGCAACGAAGTTGCTAGGAGTATTGATTTCACACATCACGATTCACTTGTCAGTATTCCGGTTACAACGACACGGAGACCGAGGAATGAACGATGATGGTGAGAAGTATCACTATATCAAGAGTTCATAGGAGGTTGTGCAATTCTCATGACATTCTTGACATAAAGACAGTAATATTCCAAGATAGAACATATTAGAAGCTGGATTAACATTCTCCATCTGCAGAGTACAACTTCTTTGACCCAATCCTGGATATGGATAAGGTACTAGAGTTTGTTTCTCCTAGTCATTCCAGAATAGAATGACTTGATGGACCACAAGAGTAGAAGGCATCGATGAACACGAATGCACAACCACTCCTGGCTATCAACTGATAGACGGGGTCATAATACAACCAAAAGGGGCAACTCAGAGGAACATATAACTCTCCGAGTTGTGGATGCATAGACTAGCATGTCAAACTCTCAACATACTTCTTCCGGATAGTCCATGCAGAAAGGTAGAACTGGCAGAGTCACAATACGAATGGAGTACTACTCAAGAGCACTCTGGTTGTGATCTTTTGGTTTGGGAGAACTTTTGCCAAGGGTGGTTCATGGTATTTGGAAGAAGGATATACCATGGACCTCGAGGACTATCACAAGGTTACTAATATCCTAAAGGAACGAGCAATACTATCAACATGAAGTAAGTAGAGTGAATCTTGGGTTCAAGAACCCAGAAATATAATGCCTACTAACTAAATGGCATCACGGGATGCTTTCGAGAATGATGGCCAGAATCATCACACTGGGAATATGAAGCATTGCTAGATTACTGGGTGATCTTCTCAGACACCTAGGGTCATAATAATAAGTCCAACATATATGTCGAGGTAACGGAGTGCCTCAACACACCGACTAGTGTGGTTAATCTGGCCTAAAAGGAACATTGGGAACATGAAAAAAGGATTTGCAAATGCATCAAATTATTTAGAAACCTGGGATGACTCGGACAGCATAACGGCTGTAAATGCTCGAAAATACTTTTGTGATCCAAACAAAAGGGTAGCATAACCACTTATCATCATAGAGTCAAGGTTCTGAGTCCAATAGTTGAACAAATAGAAGTGGTAGAAACTAAACTGAGGGTTGAAACCACATTAACGTGATCCTAATAAATAGAAAGAGAATCCTAGTTCTTAATCCCCGTAGAAGAAGAAGGTGACTCAGATCAGAAGGTCATAGGGTAAAGGAGTAAAAGAGCCTTACGTTCCCTTCCACAATCAATTCCCTTATATAACTAAAGAGTTTCTAGACACGACTTCGACCAGTTTGGCTTGCTAATCCTACAGGCAGTCAGGCTCTGATACTAAAGCAGTCAGCACCCCGATCCTAAGTCACACAGGTCTGGCCTGTAACACATCATATCACTTTGCGGCCTCACGCACGGTATCCCCACGGGTGCCACCTTACCTGGCCCGGGACTGTTTGCGCATTTTGGCACACGTATATGATAGTGTCGCTAGCATCCGTATAACAGAGAACCCGGGCCGACATGACTAGTTATAAACCAAACGTGGCACTAAATTACAGAGACAGGTATACATGACCCAGCAACGAACGTGTCGGTCATCAACGTATGAACCCAAGTCGTAGCAAGCTACAAGGACTTAAGGAACAACGCGTGACATTTCCCCTAAGGGACAGACAAAGGAACGAAGAAGGACACATGCCGGCCAGCCTAAGTGTTCGGGAGCAGTAGCGAGCTACCAAGGCTCGGTGGAAGCACTAGGAGACATTTCCCTGTAAGATAGGCTACCAAAGGTAAAACAACTAGGTGTCGGATCCCACACATAGCAATACACATTACACGTACGCATAACATGCAAATATGTGTTGTACAACATGGCATCACAACATAACTCAACAACTCATATAGATAAGGCCCAGAAGAGCCATCATAGCATTTATTACAAACAGAGGTCACATGACCCAACATACAGATCATACAGGCAACGGAAGCATAACATGTCTGAGTACAGACAACTACAAATGAAGAAGGCTGAAAAAGCCTGACTATCTACAAGACCCTCCCAAGGGTACAAGATCGTAGCTGAGGTAACAAGCTAAACGTCGAAGTCCACGCGGAACCACTAGCGAGACTGAAGTCTCTCTGCAAAACATAAATTAAGCAAACGTGAGTACAAAGGTACTCAGCAAGACTTACATCAGAACTAGCTACATATGCATCAGTATCAACAAAGGGGTGGTGGAGTTTGACTGCAGCAAGCCAGCTTTGACTCGGTGGCTATCCTAAACTACGACTGCAAGTAACTCTTTTGAGGTGGCGCACACGAGTCCACATATTCACCAATCAATACACCATTATGGATCCGCTCCCGTCTCCCTACGAGAAGGCCATCCATAGCACTCACGCTTATCTTGCGCGTTTTAGAGTATCCATTTCCACTTGTCTATGAACTGTTATAGGCAACCCAGAAGTCCATTTCCGCGGACACGGCTATTCGAATAGATTATATATAACCCTGCAGGGGTGTACTTCTTCACACACGCTCTCGCCACTTACCGCCATGTACACGTCATGTATCTCGGCAACCTTCAAGCGGAAGCCTGGCGAGGGTGTCGGCCACGACCTGACTAACCACACAAGTCTCTCGTCCAGGTTTATCGCCTATTTGGGTTCCATCCGTGGGGAGATCTGGTCGGGTTGTCGCTCACGGACCCAAACGATGTGTATAGGGTTCCCGCATCACCAAACGGGTGACCGGTACACCGTGCCACGTACCTGCCACGTCACAGCCCACCCCGAGGGTCAGCGCTGCGCACGACCTCCAGTAAACTACAAACACCAGAAACTAGTTGCAACTCCTGGATAGAGATCTTGTTGATTAATAAGTCGAGAGAGTCAATTAAGGATCCCAATGTGTGGTAGTAGCTGTTTCATGGACCCACCAACACAGAACTCAGTTCCTGAGGACGGCTGCAATGAGACAACCCACCATGTACTCCAACATGGCCTCTCATCGCTACCTTTACCAAATCGTGTTCACACACTTAGCTCACACACGTTAGGACATGTTCATCACCCTTCCAATTCATCCCCGATGAATCAGACCTGACACAACTCGAAGCAATAGCAGGCATAACCAGAAAGCAAGAATGGGTAGGCACAACATGGCTCAAACAACTCCTACTCATACTAGTGGGTTTCAACTATTTACTGTGGCAATGACAGGTCATGCAATGGAAAGGGGTTCAACTACCGCAGCAGGTAACAGTTGAAGCTTTGTTGTCCTAATGCAGTAAAGAGACCAAGAGCGAGAAAGTGGGATTGTATCGGAATGCTCAATGGGGTTTTGCTTGCCTGGCACTTCTGAAGATAACCATGGGTCTTCATCGGTGTCATCGATCACATCGTCGGAACACATCTACTGAAAGGGGACAAGCACCGGCAAAAAAGAGAGAACACAATCAATGCAATGCGACAATATGATGCATGATCATGATATGACAATATGCCGTTGATTGAGCTAATGCAACTAGCAACACAATTAAATGAAGTTGGTTTGAACCCAAGGTTCAAATTCAAACTCCATATGTGGTTATTTAATTATCATTTAATTGATTTGACCTGATCAGCAGGTTTAACTTCTTCAAACATGCATGAAAATGCCATAAACAGATTCCTTGAATTTTTCTGATCATTTTTCATATATAAATTATTTTCATCTGAGCTACGGTTGATTTTATATGATTTTTAGAAGTTTTGAATATTTTTGAAATAAATAAATCATTTCTGATTTATTTAAAATTCCAGAAAACACTTATTGCATCAGCACTAGGTCATGCTGACATCAGCAAGTCAACAGGGGCTGGTCCAGTCAAACCTGACCAGTGGGTCCCACTGGTCAGTCTCTCAGCACTAACTAAAAGTTTAAAACTAAACTAAACAGACACGGGGCTCACATGTCAGTGTCTCAACTAAGTAACTAAATTAGATAACACTAATTTAAACCTGACTCTAATTAGTCAAAGGCCTGGGCCCACACGTCAGTGAGCCAGGGCTAATCCTATTTTAATTAAACCTAAACTAGGTAGTTAGCAGTGGGGCCCGTATGTCAGTGGCCCTGGGGGGGTTAGTTAGGGCGTCATTAGGCTAATAGCCGGCGCCACGTCAGCAGGTGACGCCTGCGACCACAACAGCGGCGGGTGCTCGCCGGAGTTGGTCGGGGCGGCGCTGCAGGCCGCGGCTGTGCGTGCTGAGGGTACCAGAAGGAAGCCCTCACTCGCCCGCATCCATCCACGCAAGTGGTAGGAGCTGGGGTGGCCGGAGCTCGCCGGAAACGAGCTTGGGGCGGCGCCGAAGTTCGGGCACCGTCGAGTTAGGCACTGCGGGGCACGGGAAGGTGAGTTGGTGGGTGCGGCGTGCTCCTGGGAGTGCGCTGAGTGTGCTTATGCGCTCGGACGAGAGCGGCAGCAGCTGTGGCCACGGCGGTGACATGGCCGGCGGACCACAGCTCCGGCCGGAGGTGGAGCCGTAGCTAGAGAACGCGGGGAGGTCGGGGGAGAGGGGGAATCAAAGTAGGAGCTCACGGCGATGCCGAATAGGAGATCAGCGGGCTCGGGGAGGTCTAGTCGGCGGCGAATCGTCGACGGCGGTCACCGGACGCAGAGGAGGGGAACGACGGCGTTGCGGGTGAGGGGGAGCTTCTGGCGCCGCGTGACATGAAGGAGAGGAAGAGGGGGGACATGGCGGAGCTCGGGGGCTCATCTGAGGGACGAGGGGGAGGCCATGGCCACGGTGGTGCTCGGTGGCACGGCCGTGGTGGTTTCGGCCATGGCGGAAGAACGAGAGAGAGGACGAGGGAGAAGGAAGAGAGTGAGGGGAAAGGCTAGGGGGGGGCTCGAGGCGTTGCGTGGCGCTCGTCCAGGCGTCGGGAAGGAAGCAAGCAGGGAGGAGATGGCCGGAGTGCGGCGACCACGCGCCGGCACGCGCGCTCGTCCTCCTGGCAAGGAGGAAGACGACAGGGAGGAGGCGGTGGCGGGCTGGGCCGCCAGCTGGGCCGCAGGTAAGGCCAATTAGTCCTTCTCCTTTTTCCTAATTCTGTTTCTGTTTCTATTTTAACTTATGTTTTCTTTTTTTAAAATATCTTTTGCCACTGTTTTGAAATTAAACAATTTCAAACAATGCCAAAACTCCTCTGAATATTTTTATTTTGCTAGATGGACTTTTCCAGAAGCTCATAAAACATTTCAGGGGTATTTGAAATTATATTCTAATTATATGAATATAATTCAAATTCAAATAGCTAATGATTTAAATTCAAAGTCCCAAAAATAAATCCTTAAAAATGTTCCTAAATTTTGGTTTGGTCTCAAAGCCTTGCCAAAATTATCAAACATTGATGAAGGCATTTTGGTTTATTGAATGCAAATTTTTAAAGCTGGACCTATTTGGATTTCAAGGTGCTAGGGTTTGAACATCCCCAATTCAAGTTTAACAAAATTTAAACATGATGCTCAAGCAAGACCAACCCAAGTGCAAGACAAAACTAGGGATGTGACACTCGGGTACGGAGACGGAGGAAGAAGAAGCGGAAGGGAAAAGAGATGAGCCTCAGCAGTATTTATGGGCCGAGGAAAGACGAAACGGTAAGCGCGGGATTTGAGGAAGAAAGAGATTGGATAAAGATTCCCTGTAGCCTCGATTTTCGGGATGGCCTTTAAAGCAAAGATAATAAACAACCGTGTGCGGTAAATGTGGAAGTGATGTCACGATTGAATCAAACGATTTTCAAGGATGACGTCACAGCCGGTTTACAAAAACAGAGAAGATACAAGAAAGAGAATTATGCAAGACTGAGAAGACTGATATGAACAAGTTCAAATCATTCTGGGGCCTAATGTCAGGGATATTATTAGCTGGTGTAAACCGGCTAGAGTAAACTGGATTGTGATGATATAGTTGTATAATTGTAAAGCTCGGTAGAGGTTACGGTCCATGAAGGCTTAGGGCCCATGTGTAGAGTTACGGTTTGTAAACCGTCTTATCATGTAACTTGAGAGACAAGGAAGAAAGAGCAGAGACCGAGGCGGACACAAATATGAGCCGGCCTCGGGACTCTATAAACCGGACCGGGCGTCGCCTCTATATAAAGGCACGACCCGGCGATGGTTTAAGGACAAAAAACAACCTGTGGAGACACAGGCAAGCGATACGCTCCCTGTTCATCGACGCCCAAGCAATACCAAACCAAACTAGACGTAGGCTTTTACCTTCATCGAAGGGGCCGAACTAGTATAAACCCTCTGTGTCCTTTGTGTGCTTTTAACCCCTTCAAGCTAACCCGTGCGATGGTTCCATCACTAAGTCCGTTAAATCGGACATCTGCCGTGCTAATTCCACGACACCTAGTATTGGAGGTACCCGGTGAGGTAGACTTCCATTCGCCACCAGTTGCCCACTACAAGTCGTGGCCCTGGTTCTCAGTGAGGCAGCCTTCCCATCCACCATTCGATTTTTGCTGCACGTGCTCGACCAAGGTTCCCAGCGAGGTAGCCATCTGTTCTCGGATCATTGCCCATGCTGCATGCTGGTGGTCGTGGTTCCTGGCTATTGCTGGCAAGACTAAATGAATCAGTAATTTGTTTCACGTCGGGCATTGTAATTATGACAACTGTATGTAACTAAATTATTCGAATTTTCTTACTCTAATTATGTGCAATTGACATAGGCATATCAAGGTGGAACACTAAATTTAAGGATAAAAAGTACTAGACTGAGCAATATATATTGTGCAAGTTCAAAAGTTCATGCTTAAATGTGCAGTGTTCATAAGAAGTAAATGATTGACCCAACCAATAACAAGCAAATGCTATGCTTTAGCATTACTGAATACTCTGGAACCAAAACCACCAACTCCTGTTAACTAAGCATACCAATGTCAATATAAAGCATGAACTTGTCACATAAGCATAAAAGAAATGATATCGTTCCTACGCACAAACCCCAAAATATTTTAGCCCTCTTAACAAACTAAACACATGAGATATTTCAGGCACAACCATAATATTATGTTATTCCAGTTCTTCTTGGACAATAAAAGATTCCACACATTTTCAGCGTTCACCAAAATGAACATTAAATACTTAAGTTCTGTCCAAAATCAGATCAGACCACTTAGTAATTTCATAGGAATTAATATACCAAACAAAATCTAGTAAATAATATGTGTTTAAACATCTACAGAATAGTCTCTACATCTTTTGTTTTGTAACTTTATTTTCATTCAGCCTCTAGCATGGCTCAAAGTTACTCACAAGGTCACGACAAGCAAACAAACAGCTTCTGGACAACAAGCTTGAGGTTGCCGCTGCTCGCAAAGTGAGCAGCCAAAAACAAAAACAAATATTCTCTAGAAAGCTTGAGATATACACTACAATCTATATTTGGAGACTACCTCGAAAACAAGAACGGATCAACACATAATAGCTCAATATTACTTGACTGAAATTATACCTGACACATCATCACCATGTTCCTTTCTTCTCCTACTATGTGCATCCCCTGTTTACGCCAGCCCACTTCTTATAGGTTTAGTTCCAGTGTCAGTATATATATCCAATAATAAGTCTAGCCCTGCTACTAAGATCAAATAATTTTAGACTAGTTAAAATCATTCGGTCACATGTACAGGAAGCACAACACAAGTAGCAGATTCTATCATCTCTATATTTTAGAGAACTCAAACTGTAGCCCAAACTACATGTAATTAGCTACACCTAGGTACAACCGTAGCGAACCCATCCAATCCATCTACAGATAAGCTGCTACAACACCATCACAGGGAATCAAAACATCACGGGTAATATTGGGGCAACATACTATTATGTCGACGGATGGCCGGCGCCCGTACTGAAGTGGCAGCAGCGACCCGATAGCGGCGACCTGTGTTCCAGCAGCAACGACAACATCAACATTAGTGTAAAACCAGATCGATAATAGAGTAACTGAAAGTTTTCAGATCCATAGCATTTTCCTTTCTCGAGAGGAACACGAGGGCATTGACAGGGTCCTTCGTGAGGCTAGCAGTGCTCGGTGAAGGTCCCGGCGGCCACTCCACCTGGGAAGGCATGCATCAGATGGGGTGAGTGGATCTGGGATATGCTCACAGGCTTCGGCAGGGACTCGGGCCGGTGAAGATGCCTAGATGGTGGCAGCGAAGGGGGACGGGGAAGCCAAGCGACGGAGGGGGGCGGGAGATTGGGGCTATGGGCGCCGGTGGCGGCAGAGATGGGGCTGAGGATGGAGACCCCGAGGACGGTGGCGGCAGAAATCAAGGAAGACGAGTTGTGGAGGATAAGGTTAAAGAGAGTGGATGTGAGGCTACAGGTTCCTTTGGGGGTACTCGGCCAGGCTGAGTTGAAAACTGGGCGGCGGCGGGATGGTGGGGTGGTGGGGCGGCGGCGGCGTGGTGTGGTGGTGGGGCGGCGGGGTAGCGAGGTGGTGGGGCGGCGGCTGGTGAGATGTGCGTGGGAGAGGAGGGGAGAGAGGAAGAGGAGGGGAGAGAGGGAAGGGATAACCCCACAGTTTTGTTTTCTGTGGAAAAAAATAACCCCATCTCTTTGCCATCTACCAGTAGATGGCAAAGAATCTTTGTCGTCTGCTGGCAGATGGCAAAGAGGTGGGGCTGGTACGCTGTTACATTCTTAACGGGCACAGGATTTGCCAACCTCTTTGCTGCCATCTACTGGCAGATGGCAACCATGTTCTTTGCCATCTGTCAGTTCTATGCCATCTGTTTTTTATAAGCAGATGGCAAAGACGTTCTTTGCCATCAGCTGGCAGATGGCAAAGAGCTGGCTGATGGCAAATTCCCAGATTCCAGTAGTGTAAATTGTAACACTATTTTAGGTGTTACTTTTGTATTTCGTTGAAACTGAACTAAAAAATATTATAAGTAAAAGAAAATTAAGAAAAGGAAAACATTACAAAAAAAGAGAACAAACAAAAACAAAAAAGGACCCCCTTGGTCAGCTGGGCCTCGGCCCAATTGGCCGGCCCACCACAACCCAGCCGGCCTCCCCTTATCCCCCACTAACCTAACCACCGACACCTCCCCCACTCTCACTCTCCCTCGATCCAATCGGGATCGGGCTCGACGCCGAACTGACGTCGCCGAAGGAACCTCGCCCCGCTGCCATGCGGACCTCGCCGGAGCCACCACGCCGGCCTGCCTCCTCGCCTCCTCATCCCTCTCCTCAACGGAGCGTCGTCCCCGTCCGCCTCCTCGACCCCGCTGCCCGTACCTTACGCTACCACGATGAGGCATCGACCTCCCCCCTCCCCTGCCTCTGCTCGATGTCGACCGCGCGCACGCACACCACCGCGCCGGACACGCCCTCGCCCCCACCCACGACCTTTGCTCCGGGCCGCACTCACCTTCACCTCCCCTAGCCCCTGCTCCCCGGCGCCACCAGCGGTCGTGCTCGCTCCGGCCAGCTACCGAGCACGCCTCGCCCCTCCTGCTGCAGACCGTGGCCGCCATCGCCTCGGGCCTTGGTTAGAGCTCCCTCCTCGACGTCCATCGCGCCACTCCAGCCTCCCCGCGCGGCTGCTCTCTACTCCGGCGCCGTCCTCGCCCGGCCGCGCCACCACGACCACCATGCGCACCGCTCGTCGCCCCTCCTCGACCTGCTCTGCCCCGCGTGCCGCCCGCCTCCGGCCCCGCTAGCCACACCGTCGCGCCGCCGTTCTCACCCCGCAAACCCCTCGCACGTGCCCCTGCGCCACTACCTCCAGCCTCGCCGCGCCGCCCTGCTCCGGTCGGCCCCCCCTTGCTCACCGCGCTGCCGCTTCGGCCGCCCCTCCCCTTCGCCCGCTCTGCGCCCTGGCCGGACCGGCTCCACCCGACCGTGCCCGCGCTGGGCCGGCGCCACCCCGCTAGTGCCATCTCCGGCGCCCAGTGCCACGTTACCTGGTCGCGCCTCGGGCTCCAGCCGCGCCGACGCCCCCGGTGCGGCACCGCCGGTCTCGCCCCGTGCCCGGGTGGGCTTCGGCCTCAACGGGCGCCCACCCCACAGACCTGATAACCCGCCCCACTTTGGCCCCTGTGCCTATGGCACGTGGAGCCCGCCCCTTTAAAAGAAAAGAAAAAAATATTAAAAATAATAATTAATTAATTAAATTAATTGACTTAATTAATTAATCTTAATTAACCTAGTTAATCAGATTAGTTAATTATAAAACTGTAGTTAGTCAATATGTGTGTATGACAGGTGGCCCCAACCCATGTTGACCAGTCAAACGTTGACTGGTCAACTGGGACCCCCGGGACCCACATGTCAGCATGTGTACACCTCTGTGCACACAGTGCTGTGTACACATAGCAATTTACTGTCTATTTTAAAATTAAAATAAATTACAGAATATTCTTTAAAACTTCGACAAATCATATAAAATAAACCGTAACTCGGATGAAAAAGTTTTATCTATGAAAGTTGCTCTGAACGACGAGACGAACCCGGATACGTTACCCGCATATTCGTGTGGTGCCTCTAAATACCTGAACCTAGAACTTTCCCCCTCCGGTCATCTGTCTAACAAATGTCCGAAACCAGGAAAACTTAACCGGATGGGATCCTCCTTTATCGGTGACATGTACCACTGCATTAGGGCACACCCAGCACATCGTATCGCCATGTCATACTTTGTGTTATAATTGTCTGCTTTATATTTATTATTTCTTCCCCCCTCTTCTCTCCGTTAGACACGAGGACTGAGACCGCTGACGGTGCCACTGTGATCGACTGCGTCGACGACGACCCCTCCTTCTTGCCAGAGCAGCCAGGCAGCCCCCCCCCCTTGTTCACCAGATATCACCCATTCTCATCTCTCTTATTCTTGCATTAGAATTGCTCCTGTTGACGATTCGATAACTCCTATTCTGCTGCATAGCCTGTCGTTGTTGCTACAACTGTTGATACCTTTACCTGATATCCTATTGCTTAGTATATGATGCTAGTATTCCATCAGTGGCCCTACATTCTTGTCCGCCGACCATGGTATACTATCGGGCCGTGATCACCTCGGGTGGTGATCACGGGTATATATTGTACATATACTTTACATGACACATGATGACTAAAGTCGGGTCGGCTCGATGAGTACCCACAAGTTATTCCGATGTGGGGGCTGAAAGGACAAGTGGCTCCATCCAGGTAGTGGTGGGCCTGAGTTCCCGACGGCCCCCGAGTGGATCTTTGTGGCGGAGCGACATGGCAGGTTGAGACACCCAGTCGAGAGGTGGCCTGGCCCTGGTCGTTGTCCATGGTTATTTCATAATAGCACACTTAACGAGTTTGGATATTTTATCTGAGTCTGGCCATTGGCCTATACGCACTAACCAGCTACGTGGGAATAGTTATGGGCACTCGACGTCGTGGTATCTGCCGAAGCCTTCTTGACATCAGCGACTTAGCGGCGCGCGCCGGGTTGGACCGCGTAACGTAACTTCCTTAGTAATGGAGGTTGCTAGGTCTGCTCACCGGCCGCGTACGCAACGTGAAGGTGTGCGTTGGGCGATGGGCCCGGACCCCTGCGCGCCTAGGACTTAGACCAGCGTGCTGACCTCTCTGTTGTGCTTAGGTAGGGCTGCGACATGTTGATCTTCCGAGGCCGGGCATTACCCAGGAAAGTGTGTCCGGCCAAATGGGATCGAGCGTGCTGGGTTATGTGGTGCACCCCTGCAGGGAAGTTATTCTATTCGAATAGCCGTGTCCCTCGGTAAAAGGACGACCCCGTGTTGTATTCCGACCTCATGACAACTAGAACCGGATACTTGATAAAACACACCCAGATGAGTTCCAGATATAACTCGGTGGTTGCTCTCTCACAGGGTGATGTGCGGGAGGATCGTCGAGTAGGATTATGCTATTCGATGTTACTTGGTGAACTTACCATCTATTCTATTCTTCTGCTGCAAGACGGAGGCTGTCAGAAGCTTTGACGCTTGTTACTTTCCAGCTACTCTCTTCTCCTGCTGTAAGATGGAGGTTGCCAGAAGCGTAGTCTTCCTTTGGATTAGCTATCCCCCTCTTATTCTGGCATCCTGTAGTTCACTCCACAGATATTACCCCCCCCCCCTTACACAGATATCATTGCATATGTAGTGTAGATCCTTGATTGCGAGTACTTTGGATGAGTACTCATGGTTTCTTTTCTCCCCCTTTTCCCCTTTTGTCCCTTCTTCTCGGATGACGCAACCAGATGGTGGAGTCCCGGACTCAGAAGATCCCGAGGATGTTTCTACGTGAAGTTCGGCTTCGAGGAGTAGTTAGGAGGTCCCAAGCAGGAGGCCTTACCTTTTCGATCATTGATGTTTTGTGCTAGCCTTCTTAAGGAAAACTTGTTTAACTTATGTCTGTACTCAGATATTATTGCTTCCGCTGACTCTTGTTTATTCGAGCTTATATATTCGAGCCCTCGAGGCCCCTGGCTTGTAATATAAAGCTTGTGTTATTTTAATTTGTGTCTAGAGTTGTGTTGTGATATCTTCCAGTGAGTCAATCTTGGTCGTACACATTTGCGTGCATGATTAGTGTACGGTCAAATCGGGGGCGTCACACACGCAACTTGTCAGAAGTATTATGTTTTTGCTGTAGTGAAGCAGAGCACTTTGCTAGTGATTATCCCAAGAAGAAGGAGAGTTGAGCTAAGTATTGGAGTTGAAGCAAGAAAATGGAAGTGCAGTAGATTGTAGTAAGTTGAGGACATATACAGTTGGCATCAGGGTATTGATTTTGGATTTTTATGAGTTGTTACTACATAAGTGGTGAGTGAAGACATGATACATGGATCTAGATTTTGAAGAAACTGGTGTTATTCATTTTAAGTGCGGTAGAATCCAACACCATTACCCGAATACACTAGCTAGTGGTTAGTTACGTCAGACTTGGAATGGATTGCCCAAGGATGAGTGTGAATAATCACAGTCAGTTTTAAACCCAGAGAAGTAAGGGATAGTTGGATGGAACTAAGAAAAAACAAAGGAAGTTGGATATCGGAAGAATGATCCGTTGCAACCCGATGAAGAGACCAAGTGTTACTAGTGGCAAGTTGGAGATGAGCCATAACCCACAGGCCCCAGGACCCGTCAAAGAAGCAAGCACACTCTTGCTGAAGGAAAACCCCTGGTAGAAGTTACGACTTTGTCAACATACGGTTGCATAGGTGTTTACGCAAAAACCCGAGGGTTGTGAAGAAACAATAGATGGTTGTTTGGTTTGCAGAATCTATGGATATACCCGAACTTAGTTCGTTGACAAGAGAAATTCTGCAATGCTTGTGAGGATGACTGAGTGTTAGAATGCCAGATTCACTAAACCATATACAAGGTAATGATTTGGGTGCGGGATGGATTGATCAGCATACCGACTTACTCTTATTATTCGCCTTTGTTATACGGAATGGTAAATCTGAGTGACTTACCTATATAGAGAGACGACGATGACAAAACCTTGTTTAAACCTTAGAATGGTATAGAAATTTTTCCCTTGTGCACAGCACGATGTTGCCAACCGTAGGATATACAGTGAGGATGAAGCTCAGACCCATTTTCTGCAGGGACCCAACAAATTGTTTTATGACCACCATGAGATATCGATATTTGTTTAGTATTGGCGCCAGACCTGTCAGCTGAGAAGAACCAAGGTTTCGAGAGAACCTTACCAATATGAAAGGACAGAAGAATTGAGGGCAAAGGTTATGCCACTACCGAAAGAGCCGAGAGAAGGAATTACCCTGAAGATCTGAAGAAGAGCGACACCGTCAACCCAAAGAATGGAGTAACTGATTTTGCTGGAACCATACCCATGTTTCTAAGTGTGGTAGCACACTAGATCATACCGATAAATGGATGTGTTAGGAGACCCCAAACCGTAACATATTTCTTGCTAGCCTCTTCAAATCTCGAGGACGAGATTCATTTTAAGTGTGGTAGGTTTGTAACATCCCAAAATTCTAAATTTTGGAACGCTATATTAAATAGATAGATTTGATTGCTTGTTTGATGTGTTGTGTGAAATTGAATGAAATTTGAAACTTTTGAAAGTTGAATGAGAGGGAATAAAATGACTTTCCCGAAACTTTCACCTTGCATTTTGATCTCCATGAATTCAAATTATTTTCATCGCAAAACACTGGAGTGAAGATAATATGACTTCTTCAATTTATTAAATGAAAAAGGGCTTTGAAAGGATTTTTGAATTTCATTCAAGAAATATTTCAAATTCAGAAACTTTATGCAACTCAATGATTTTCCCGAGAGAAGATAAAATGACTTCTTCAAATTATAGGAAATATGAGTTGGATGTTCCTTTGAAGTATTCTGAAATTATTTTCAAATATTGAGTTATTAGGTTTTTATTCAAATTATTTTTCTCCAAAAATAAAATATATGGAAAATAGGGTAACATGATTCCCTATAGTGGAAAATTGGAGAGAAATAAATTTGAAATCATTTTGGTATATTTTAAAATGATTTTATTGGATTTTATTGCAACAGAAGCACCTTTTGATATATTAGAATTTGTGAGGATTTTATTTGACTATAGAAAAATGTTCATGTGGCAGGGTTTGTTTTTCTGAAAATCTGGTTATATTACATGCCTATATAATATTTTATTTATTTATTTGGTTTTTATTATTTTGTTTGTCTGGAAAAAAATGTTTAGAAAAAAAATTGTTTCCTTCCTCCGACTGGGCCGGCCCAGCTCCAGCCGGGCCCAGCCCAGCCCACTCCCCGCCGCCTTCCTCCTCCCGTCGGGACTCCTCCGTCCGCACGACTCCACCGCCGCTGCCGTGCCGCCCCCGGCCACCTCGCCTTTGCCCCCTCCTCCACGCCTTGACCCCCCTCTCCGCCTATATAAAGGCCACGCCCGGCCCGCTGCCCCTCTCCTCGCTCACGCTGCCGCTGCACGTCTGTCGCCGCCGCAACGCGCGCAGTAGCCGCCGCCGCCGCTGCCTTTGCTCGCCGCCGCTGCTGCCTATCCACACCGCCGCCCCTGCCCCAGCACCGCAACGCCCCTCGCCCCGCGCGCCCTCGCCTGCCTTCGCCTCCTCTCTTGCCCGCACTGCCGCCCAACCCCGCTCAGGCCGCCTGCTTCGCCGCCGCCGCGCCGGAGTTTCGCCGGACCCGATCCACCCGAAGAAAACCGCCCGCAGTCGCCGGTTTTTTTAACTAACGAACTGGTAAAACCTCAAAAACCACCTGGTTTTCTCTTCAGATCGGTTTTCTTTTTAGTTAGATCTATTCAGTGAACGTTCATTAGTCAGGGTTAAAAAGCGAGCGTTCGCTAGATAACATTTTTCTTTTTATTTTAGTTTTCGGCCAGGAACTTATCTGTGAATTTATTTTTTACAGTTTAGCCCCTAAACTTCAAACGGCCATAATGTTTTGTTCGTTGGTCCAAATCCAACGAAACCAACGCCCACATCTTCGTTACGATCCCCTCTTTCTAGTAAAACAACTTAAACATGTTTTTGAAAGTTTTAAAATTTGAATTCAACTAGTTTTTGTTTCAAAATTAATTTGGTCATAACTTGAGTTTTATAACTCCCTTTTACTTGATTATTTTTGCAAATCAAAGCTCTTGACCTAAACTTTCTGATAAGGCCAAATTCACATAATTTTGGTACTGTTAGAAATTGTTTTCTATTTCAAGAGTCATTCGTTTGTATTCGAAGTTTTCCGAAGTGTTTATTCATTCTTTCTGATCTACTGAGTGATTGCTTATGTGTGGTTACTATTGTTTGCTTACGATAGATTGATCGGAGTGTGACGAGTAGATCTGTTACAAGTTCTGAGTGCGAATCATCTACATAGTCAGTACAAGGCAAGTTCACACTTTGATCATACTTTCCAATACCCAGTTTTCATTGCATTAGTTATATCCTCAAACACTTGCATGAGCAGGATCTCTTAACTTGTGGGTCTGGGAAGTAGATTGAGGTAGAACCTATTATCTGCATTATTTTCAAACCCATGGGAGTTACTTCTACGTTATGCTTAGGTTGCCATGCTATGCTCGTAGACGTGGTTTTGGTTTGAGAGTATCCCTGACAGATGTGAGATTGTTAATTAATGGTTCAACTTAAGGTGGCTACTTTAATACACATCTGGGTGGATTGGTTGTGGCACCCTAGAGCACCCAGTGGTTTGCCGGGCACCTAGAGAAACAAGTGTTGTCCTAGGGGATCCCGGAGGAACCGTGTGATCACCCTATTGGAATGCCACCCAGGCTCAAAGGGATCATATAATATTTTCATGCCTAGAAACTTCCATGTGCAGCCACAAGCCATTATGGGCTCTGGCATAGTATGAGTAAGTTGTGTGAGCTCTTTGAGTGGTGGACTAGCAGATGTAGGGGGAATGTAGGTGTACGGGTCCACCCGGGGTAAAGAGTAAATGCTTCTAAAAGACTGTGTCTCGGTCATCCATTACTCAAACATCATGAAGTGCGAGAAATTAAACGAAGGCGATCGAGTCTTATGGGGAAAAGTGCACAAACCTCTGCAGAGTGTAGAAACTATTCATGAGTAGCCGTGTCCCCGGTTATGGACATCTTTGAGTATCTAGAAGTGGATTATTTGTTGATCTCAACACTCCATTGAATAAATTTGTTGGGTTAATGATGACTTTAGTTTGGGATTGAGATGGAGGTACCATTCTCATTGTTCATAATTTAAATTTAACAAAGTAGTTAAATAAATGTATTCCTTTGTGGTAGGGAAAAATCAGCTTTATGCAAAAACAGCCTTACAACATCCACCAACTAAATATGCATGTAGTTGTAGGCATTGTTCATCATTATCATTATAGTGTGAAATTGCCAGTACATTCAATGTACTGACCTACATAGCTGCAATGTCTCATGTTGCAGGAATTATTCGACGAGTAAGTGTTACGTTATGGTTACGCTGTCTCCACTCAACTTTGCCGTTGGTGTTGATGGAACTCTACAACCTTTGTTGCTTCCGCTATGATTGATTGAGGTAATAGTATTTACGCTACTTTATACATGTGATTTACCTCTGTTATAAATCCTCGAGTACTGTCTATGTCAGCATACCGATCCAGGGATGACACTTAAAGCACAAAGACTTGATCCATTTGGGTCAGGTCGCTAAAGCCATTTACCTCTTGAAATAGAACATAAGGCATATTGGGCCGTTAAAGAGCTCAATTAGGATTTCAACCTTGCCGGTGAGAAGAGATTATTTGTCATTAGCTCACTTGATGAGTGGACAACCCATGCCTACGAGAATGCCAAATTGTTTAAAGAAAAAGTTAAAAGATGGCATGACAAAAGGATACAAAAGCGTGAGTTTAATGTAGGTGATTATGTTTTGCTATACAACTCTCGTGTAAGATTTTTTCCAGGAAAACTTCTCTCTAAATGCCAAGATCCTTACGTTATCGAGGAGGTCTATCATTCCGGTGCCATAAAAATCAACAACTTCGAAGGCACAAATCCGAAGGTGGTGAACGGTCAAAGAATCAAACATTATATCTCAGGTAATCCCATAAATGTTGAAAGTAATGTTATTGAAACCGTAACCCCGGAGGAATACATAAGGGACACTCTCCAGAATGATTCAGACTCCGAAAAGGAAGAAGTATGTGGTACGGTAAGTAAACTGACTCCAAAATAGTTCTAATAGCAATTTTTCTCCGTTTTAGAATATTTAAGAAAATAGGAAAAAAGGAAGTAGTCAGAAAGGAACACGATGCACCCATGAGGGTGGAGGGCGGGCCCTACCCCCCGGGGCTTGCCCCCTGCCTCGTGGGTACCTCATGTGCTCTCCGAACTCTGTTTTCTTGCACGATACTTCTTTTTGTCGGTAAAAATTCATTATATAAACTCCCGAAGGTTTTGACCACCACACCACACGAATAGGTCCTGCTTTTGTTTCAAGCTGTTTTCCTGACTGGTCTAGATCACCATGACGTCTTCAAGCGCCCCTAAGGACATGTTTTTCGAGAAGGTCATCAACTCCTACCTCGCGGAGGTGCTGCAATACCCTCAAACCATTGAGATGCATGAGGGGGTGCTGCACATCCGCGATGTTGAAGGACCAAGGAGGACCGGAAGCGTGGAGACAAGACTCGAAGCAATGGAGCAACAAGTTTTCAAGTGTCAGGGGGATGGTGGAACAAGGACTCAACGCCAACCACATGATGATTGCGAAGTTCACCAAAAACCACAAGCTGGATGCCAAGAAGATTGGGGAGGTCATCTTCAAGCTTCACGAGAAAATCGAGCACCTCCAGTCCCAGATCCATGACCTGCAAAACCAAAACTATGAGTATGAACATAGATTCAAGAAAATGAGTTTGGCTGCAAATTTGAGGATCCCGGAGACTCGATCATCCTTCTACGGTGGTGAGCCTATGCCTTGGGAGATGGACATCAAGCCTACATCATCAACAACTCCATCATCACCACCTCCAAAGAAGGAGACATAAACACATGGGTATGGGCACTCCCCTTGGCAACTGCCAAGCTTGGGGGAGGTGCCCCGTTATCGTATCACCATCACACTTCTATCTTTACCGTTTCCTTAGTTCTATCCTTTTGGTTATATCTTGATCGAGTAGAATAAAGTTTAGTATGATCTACTTGTGGGCTTTGCTTTATGATCCTTATCTACGTAATCGAGTCCGTGAGATATATATATATATAATAAAGATTAGTTTTGAGTCAAGGTCTTGATTGTCTCACTATGATCATGAGAGAATAAAAGAAAGAATAAAAAGAAATAAAGAGATCATATTGATCATATAGAAAGTAATGACTTCACATATAAAGAGTATGATGAATAAAAGTTGTTGAGAGTTGACAAACATAGTTTTGGTCATCGTTGCAATTAATAGGAAGTAATAAGGAAAGAGAGGTTTTCACATATAAATATACTATCTTGGACATCGTTTATGATTGTGAGCAATCATTAAAATATGACATGCTAAAAAGTTGATGTTGGACAAGGAAGACAACGTAATGGGTTATGTTTTCTTATATCCTAAATAAAGTATATTGTCATGGTTCACCCAACATGTTGAGCTTGCCTTTCCCCCTCATGCTAGCCAAACTCCTTGCACCAAGTAGAGATACTACTTGTGCTTCCAAACATCCTTGAACCTATTTTTTCCATGAGAGTCCACCATATCTACCTATGGATTGAGTAAGATCCTTCAAGTAAGTTGTAATTGTTGCAAGCAATAAAAATTGCTCTCTAAATATGTATGATCTATTAGTGTGGAGAAAATAAGCTTTATACGATCTTGTGATATGGAAGAAATAAAAGCGATGGACTGCATAATAAAGGTCCCTATCACAAGTGGCAATATAAAGTGATGTTCATTTGCACTAAGATTTCGTACATCCAACCATAAAGGCACATGACAACCTCTGCTTCCCTCTGCGAAGGGCCTATCTTTTGTTCTTGTCTTATACCTTATACAAGAGTCATGGTGATCTTCACCTTTACTTTTTACATTTTATCCTTTGGCAAGCACATTGTGTTGGAAAGATCCTGACATATATACCCAATTGGATGTAAGTTATCATAAACTATTATTGTTGACATTACCCTTAGGGTAAAAGGTTGGGAGGCAACACTATAAGCCCCGATCTTTCTCTATATCCGATTAAAACTCCATACCCATAAGTATTGCATGAGTGTTAGCAATTGTGAAAGACTAAATGTTAGTTTAGTATGTGGACTTTCTGAAAATCTCTTATATTGACTCTTCCAATGTTATCATAAATTGCAATTGCTTCAATGATCGAGGCCATAGTTTGTTAGTTTTCAATGAAGTTTCTGATTCATACTTGACATTGTGAATAGATTGTTACTTTAGCATAAGAAATAATATGACAATATATATGTTGTTGTTATAAGAATGATCATGATGCCCTCATGTCAGTATTTTATTTTATCGACACCACTATCTCTAAACATGTAGACATATTTTTCGATATCGGCTTCCCCTTGAGGACAAGCAAGGTCTAAGCTTAGGAGAGTTGATACGTCCAGTTTGTATCATGCTTCTATATTGATGTTTATTGCATTATGGGTTGTTATTACACATTATGTCACAATACTTATGCCTTTTCTCTCTTATTTTACAAGGTTTACATGAAGAGGGAGAATGCTGACAGTTGGAATTCTGGGCTGGAAAAGGAGCAAATATTGGAGACCTATTCTTCACAACTCAAAAAGTCCTGAAACTCCACGAAAGTCAGTTTTGAAAAATATGAAAAATATCGAGCGAAGAAAGCACCAGAGGGGGGCCACCCACCGTCCACGAGGGTGGGGGACGCGCCGCCCTGCCTCGTGGGCAACCTAGTAGCCCTCTGATGCCCATCTTCTGGTATAAGGTGTCTTCTGCCCTTGAAAAAATCATAAGGAAGCTTTCGGGACGAAGCACCGCCATTTCGAGGCGGAATAATGGCGGAACCAATCTCGGGCTCCGGCGGAGCTGTTCTATTGGGGAAACATCCCTCCGGGAGGGGGAAATCGTCACCATCGTCATCATCATCGATCCTCTCATTGGGAGGGGGTCAATCTGCATCAACATCTTCACCAGCACCATCTCCTCTCAAACCCTAGTTCGTCTCTTGTATCCAATCTTTGTCCAACAACCTCAGATTGCTACATGTGGGTTGCTAGTAGTGTTGATTACTCCTTGTAGGTGATGCTAGTTGGTTTATCCGGTGGAAGATCATATGTTCAGATCCTTTATGCATATTAATACTCCTCTGATTATGAACATGAATATGATTTTTGGGTGGTTACTTTTGTTCCTGAGGACATAGGAGAAGTCTTGCTATAAGTAGTCATGTGAATTTGGTATTCGTTTGATATTTTGATGAGATGTATGTTGTCTTTCCTCTAGTGGTGTTATGTGAATGTCGACTACATGACACTTCACCATTGTTTGGGCCTAGAGGAAGGCATTGGGACGTAATAGGTAGATGATTGGTTTCTAGAGTGACATAAGCTTAAGCCCTAGTTTATGTGTTGCTTCGTAAGGGGCTGATTTGGATCCATATGTTTCATGCTCTGGTTAGGTTTACCTTAATACTTCTTTTGTAGTTGCGGATGCTTGCAATAGAGGTTAATCATAAGTGGGATGATTTTCCAAGGAAGGTCACTACCCAAGCACCGGTCAACCCACATAACAAATTATCAAAGTAACAAACGCGAATCATATGGGCGTGATGAAAACTAGCTTGACGATAATTCCCATGTGTCATCGGGAGCGCTTTTCCTTAAATAAGAGTTTGTCTAGGCTTGTCCTTTGCTACCAAAAGGATTGAGCCATATTGCTGCACCTTATTTACTTTTATTACTTGCTACTCGTTACAAATTACCTTATCACAAAACTATCCGTTACCGATAATTTCAGTGCTTGCATACAATACCTTACTGAAAACTACCTATTATTTCCTTCTGCTCCTCGTTGGGTTTGACACTCTTACTTATCGAAAGGACTACAATAGATCCCCTATACTTGCGGGTCATCAAGACTCTTTTCTGGCGTCGTTGCCTGGGAGTGAAGCGCCTTTGGTAAGTGGAATTTGGTCAGGAAAAATTTATATAGTGTGCTGAAATTTACTGTCACTTGTTACTATCGAACATAATCCTTCGAGGGGCTTGTTCGAGGTGTCTTCACCCCGACCAGTAGAGCAAAGAGTTGGTCCTCAACCTACTGAACCTACTGAAAATGTTTACTTTGAAATTCCTTCGGGTATGATAAAGAAACTGCTAGCTAATCCCTTTACAGGAGATGGAACATTGCATTCCGATCAGCACCTAATCTATGTGGATGATGTTTGTGGATTATTTAAGCTTGCAGGTATGCCCGAGGATGTTATCAAGAAGAAGATCTTCCCTTTATCTTTGAAGGTAAATACGTTGACATGGTTTAGTCTATGCGATGATATTGGATCATGGAACTACAACCGGTTGAAATTGGAATTTCATCAGAAGGTCTATCCTATGCATCAGGTTCGTTGTGATCGTAATTATATATATAATTTTTGGCCTAGCGAAGGAGAAAGTATCGCTCAAGCGTGGGGGAGGATTAAGTCAATGTTATATTCATGCCCTAATCATGAGCTCTCAAGAGAAATTATTATTCAAAAAATTTATGCTTGGCTTTCTCTCAATAATCGCTCCATGCTCGATACTTCTTTTACTGGTTCTTTTATGATGAAGACTATTGAATTCAAATGGCATTTATTAGAAAGAATTAAACACAACACTGAAGATTGGGATCTCGACGAAGGTAAGGAGCCAGGTATAACACCTAAGTTTGATTGTGTTAAATCTTTTATGGATACCGATGCTTTCCGTGAATTTAGCACTAAATATGGACTTGACTCTGAGATAGTAGCTTCTTTCTGTGAATCATTTTCTACCCATGTTGATCTCCCTAAGGAGAAGTGGTTTAAATATCATCCTCCCATTGAAGTAAAAGTAGTTGAACCTGTTAAAGTTGAAGAAAAGACTATCACTTATAATGTTGATCCTATTGTTCCTATCGCTTATATTGAGAGACCACCCGTCACTGTTAGAATAAAGGATCATGCCAAAGCTTCAACTGTGGTTCATAAGAGTAATACTAGAACGCCTAAACCCTCTAAGCAAATTAATGTTGAACCTAGTGTTGCTATGGTTAAGGATCCCTTGGTCGATAATATTGATGGGCATGTCATTTACCTTTGTGATGAAGCTGCTAGAATTGCTAGACCCGATACTAAAAATAAACATAGACCTATTGTAGGAATGCCTGTTATTTCTGTTAAAATAGGAGATCATTGCTATCAAGGCTTATGTGATACGGATGCTAGTGCGAGCGCAATACCTCATTCCTTATACAAACAATTTATGCAAGATATTGCACCTGCTGAGCTAGAAGGTATTGATGTTACAATTAAGCTAGCTAATAGATATACTATTTCACCAATGGGGATAGTTAGAGATGTTGAAGTATTGTGTGGGAAGGTTAAATACCCTACTGTTTTTCTTGGTCTTGGTTCCCCACAAGATGACTTTTGTCCCATCATATTTGGTAGACCCTTTTTGAATATTGTTAATGCTAAGATAGACTGCAAAAAGGATATTGTTACTGTTGGTTTAGGGGATATGTCTTATGATTTCAACTTTGCTAAATTTCGTAGACAACCCCATGATAGAGAATTGCCTAGTAAGGATGAAATTATTGGTCTTGCTTCTATTGTCGTGCCTCCTAATGATCCTTTAGAGCAATATTTGCTAGACCATGAAAATGATATGTATATGAATGACAGAAGGGAAATAGATGAAATATTCTTTAAGATGGGACCTCTATTGAAACACAGCTTTCCTGGTGAAATCCTAGGGGATCCTCCCCTACCAAAGGGTGATCCTGTGTTTGAGCTCAAACCATTACCTGATACTCTTCAATATGCTTATCTCGATGAAAAGAAGATATATCCTGTTATTATTGGTGCTAACCTTTCAGAGCAAGAAGAAGAGAAATTATTGAAAACTCTGAAGAAGCACCGTGCTGCTATTGGATATACTCTTGATGATCTTAAGGGCATTAGTCCCACTCTATGCCAACATAAATCAAAATTGGAGAAGGACACTAAACCGTTTGTTGATCACCAACGGCGGTTAAATCCTAAGATGAAAGAAGTGGTAAGGAAAGAAATATTAAAGCTTCTAGAGGCAGGTATAATTTATCTTATGGCTGATAGTCAGTGGGTAAGTCCTATCCATTGTGTCCCTAAGAAGGGAGGTATTACTATTGTTCTTAATGATAAAAATGAATTGGTCCCACAAAGAATCGTGACAGGTTATAGGATGGTAATTGATTTCTACAAATTAAAGAAAGCTACTGAAAAGGATCATTGCCCTTTAACTTTTATTGATCAAATGCTAGAAATATTATCCAAACATACACATTTTTGCTTCCTAGATGGCTATTCTGGTTTCTCTCATATACCTATGTCAAAAGAGGACCAAGAAAATACCACTTTTACTTGCCCTTTCGGTACATTTGATTATAGACGTAAGCCTTTTGCCTTTTTACGTGCTACCTTTCAAAGATGCATGATGGCTATATTCTCTGATTTTTGTGAAAAGTTTGTTGAGGTTTTCATGGATGATTTTTCCGTTTATGGAACTTCTTTTCATGATTGCTTGAGAAACCTTGATCGAGTTTTGCAGAGATGTGAAGAAACTAATCTTGTCTTGAATTGGGAGAAGTGCCACTTTATGGTTAATGAAGATATTGTCTTGGGGGATAAAATTTCTGAAAGAGGCACTGAGGTTGATAAAGCTAAAGTTGGTGCTATCGAAAAGATGCTGTAGGATCGAAGAAGTAGGTCTAGAGGGGGGGGGGATTAGACTACTTGACAAGATAAAAATCTGCCTTTTGGGTGTGCAAAGTTTTAGGCAGTTTTTGCAATTAAGATCAAGTCAAGTAACACACTATACATGCAATTCTAGAGTATGGGCAGCGGAAAGTAAATTGCATATATAGTAAATGGAAGTGGAGAAGATCAAACGCAGTTTGGTGACACGGAGATTTTTGTCGTGGTTCCGATAGGTGGTGCTATCGTACATCCACGTTGATGGAGACTTCAACCCACGGAGGGTAACGGCTGCGCGAGTCCACGGAGGGCTCCACCCACGAAGGGTCCACGAAGAAGCAACCTTGTCTATTCCATCACGACCTACGCCCACGGAGGACTGGCCTTACTCGGGGTAGATCTTCACGAAGTAGGCGATCTCCTTGCCCTTACAAACTTCTTGGTTCAACTCCACATCTCGAAGACGGAGGCTCCCAAGCGACACCTAACCAATCTAGGAGGCACCACCCCCCAAAAGGTAATAGACGATGTTGATGATGATGAACTCCTTGCTCTTGTGCTTCAAATGATAAACTCCCCAACACTCAACTCTCCTCACTGATATGGCTGTGGTGGAAGAAAGGTTTGAGTGGAAAGCAACTTGGGAAGGCTAGAGATCAAGTTTCATATGGTAGGAATGGAATGGCTTGATCTCAACACAAGGGTAGGTGGTTCATTTCTCAGAAAGTGTATGGTAGGAATGGTGGTACTTTCTGATGGCTCTCCTCACGAATGAGCAGGGGGTGGAGGGGTATATATAGCCTCCACACAAAATCCAACCGTTACACACACATTTGACCAATCTCGGTCAGACCAAAGTGAAAACTCGGTCAGACCGAAAGTTCAAATATAGTGAACGTTGGGATTTTCGGTGGGACCGAAAATACCATCTCGGTGGGACCGAAAGTGCAAAAGATATGAACGTTGGAGATTTCGGTGGGACCGAGAAAGAAAACTCGGTTGGACCGATTTGAGAAAGAGTAGGAACATGCCAGAATCGGTTAGACCGAAAATGAATTATCGGTGAGACCGATTTGAGCCAAGACAGAAGCTTGCCCATATCGGTGAGACCGATAATACAAACTCGGTCATTCCGAAATGAAGTGAAATGGTTACAGAAGGTTGGCAGTTCAGTTTCGGTGTGACCGATCTCAAACTCGGTAAGACCGATTTTTCTAGGGTTTGGAATATGGCAGAAGTGGTTCATCTCGGTGGGACTGAGTTGGATAAATCGGTGTGACCGAGATGTTAGGGTTTGTAGAGATAACTTCATCTCGGTGAGACAGAGTTGGTTTGACCGAGATTACTTATGGGTGTGTGTTAAGTAGTGAATACTGCTGATAGTTGAGGGAGTTAGATCACCAAGCACTTGAGCAACAAGAACATTAACACAACCTCATCCCCTTTTAATAGTATTGGCTTTTCCTATGGACTCAATGTGATCTTTGATCACTAAACCAAAAATGGAGTCTTGAGCTTTTGCCAATGCTTGTCTTAGCATTTGAGGGGTCCACTTCTTCAATCATCTTGCCATACCAATGTGATTGGGTTTCCTGAAACATACTTGATAAAAGTATTAGTCCAACCACAAAGTATGTTGTCATTAATTACCAAAACCACCCGGAGAGCAAATGTGCTTTCAATCTCCCCCTTTTTGGTAATTGATGGCAACACACTAAAATTATACTTAAACAAAACATCAAAGCTTATTGAAAGAAAGACAGAATTATCATAAAAGCTTTGACAAGCATGTAGTACACAGGCTCCCCCTACAAGTGTGCAAGATTTTCATATATTATGGTTTTGGACTACCACAAGCACACAAGAGAGATAAGCAAGATGTGCTACATGCAGCTTGGCTATATGCATCAGAGCAGAAGAAAAGGAAGTGAGTGATAATGCATATGTGCATGGTGATTTCTTGCAAACAAGTATTTACAAGCAAGTCACCATCATGCACATTCTGCAAGATGCATATACTTACCTTGAGGTTCCTTGACATTGTACCTGGAGGGATAAACTTGAGAAAACAAGGTTAGATAACACAAGAGTATTCCTTCAACCAACTGTAAGAACATCAAGAGTACCAAGCCAGGGAGGACATGTATAAAGAGTGTCTCATATTGAGCACAGGCTTGAATCAGCAAACATGTCTCCGAAGCTAAAAGATTTTCAAAGAACTCAGAGAGATTTTGCTTTTCATAGGATATCAATTGTGAAGATTCCTCTAAGTCTTCTCCCCTTAAGCTAAAAGATTCCATGAGATACCAATTGTGATAACAAGGGGTGTGAAGGAAAAAGCAAAATCAAAAGAAAGATGCCAATTGTAATGTCCAATGTAAAATACGACAAAGCTTTGATGTGATTCTCTCCCCCTTAAGATAAGATTGCTTTTCTTCCCTAAGTCTTCTCTTCTCTCCTACTCCCCCTACTCCCCCTAAGTTCTCTCCCCCTTTGACATCAAGTGCCGAAAAGGACAGCAAACTAGGTAGGACAGGAAAGATGGAAAGAAAGAAAGAAAGAAAGAAGTGGGATCCTTAAGAATCACAACAGGGCAAATAAGAACATTCAGAGAACCAATTTGAGTCTAAATTTGAGTCTTCTCCCTCGTTAAGATTTTAAGTCTGAGTGGAGCTGCAGAAGGTGATGTCCTGGAAGAAATCCAAGGAAACACAGAAATAATCCAGCTCACTCTGCGAGGGATGTTTCAAAGAATTTGCAATGAATTTGTAAAAGATTTTCGGGGAATTGATCAGAGCCATAAAAAGTTTTCCAGAAGGATATTCACAAAGAAATATAAGAAAAGAAATAAAAAGATTCCTAGATGAAGTTTTTTTTTTTAAAGAAAACTCAATGAGAGAACATAAGAGAAAAACAGAAAGACTCCAAAGGCATATGTACTTCATCTAGATAAAGGTCGGCGACAAAGTCACCTATGTTTGAGTATATTGACTTAGGAGTCAAATGAGGACATTTGATCATAGGTCATACTCATCGTTTAAGCTCAAAATGGGATTGCCATTTTTCGATTAAGCATTTGATGTGATCACATCTTATGAAGCTGCTTGTACTCATGACTTTGAGCAAAGCTCCTCAAAGATGTGAAGAACATACCTTGGGCTTGTTGTTGCTTTACTCATGTAGGTAGACTTGATGTAGGTGCTTATTGAATGTGAAGTTGGAGCGCCATTTCTACTTGTGTAGTTCATCTTCCTACATGGGTTAGGCAAGCAAGGAAATACTCAAGAATATCCAAGATGACAAGAGTGAAATACTAGATGTATAAGGTGTCAAAAAGGATATGTGGAATTTTGTTCCTTGAACTCAACATCCCAAAGGGCTAGATACTTGGTCAATGACAAGATTACTCATGATTTGAGTGTGTGGTAATCTTGTGGAATGTAGATCATCCAAGTACCTGCAAGGAGTTAGATGCAATACAAGGAGGCAAATGTGTCCAAGACATATGATCATCATCATAAGAGAAATATCAAGGATTAGTCAAGAGGCTCATGCCTTGCATGCATCAATGGAGTTATCACTCCAAGTTTGAAGCATCAATGATGTTCAACTCACTCCTTAAGCGACAAAACACTTTCTCATCAAGAGGTTTTGTAAAGATATCTGCAAGTTGTTTGTCAGTACGAACATGCTTGAGATTAATATCACCCTTGGCAATATGATCACGAATAAAATGGTGACGAACTTCAATATGCTTTGTTCGAGAGTGTTGCACTGGATTGTGTCCAATTTTAATTGCACTCTCATTGTCACAAAGCAAGGGAACACGTCTCACATGTATCCCATAATCCTTAAGCGTTTGTGTCATCCATAGCAATTGAGCACAACACGAACCAGCAGCAATATATTCTGCTTCGGCAGTGGATAAAGATACCGAATTTTGTTTCTTGGAGGACCAAGATACAAGGGATCGACCAAGGAATTGACACGTACCCGAAGTTGACTTTCTATCAACCTTGTCACCGGCATAGTCCGTGTCGGAATAGACAACAAGATCGAAAGAAGCTCTCTTAGGATACCAAATGCCAAAGTTTGGTGTGTGTATCAAGTATCTCACTATCCTTTTAACAGCTTTAAGATGACATTCTTTAGGGGCTGCTTGATATCGCGCACACATGCAAACACTCAACATTATGTCAGGACGAGAAGCACAAAGATATAGTAGAGAACCAATCATAGAACGGTAAACCCTTTGATCAACGGGCTCTCCATCTTTTGTCAAGTCATTATGTCCACTAGTAGGCATGGGGGTACTCATACCTTTGCTTTCTTGCATGTTGAACTTCTTGAAGAGATCCTTGGTATACTTTGTTTGTGAGACAAAAGTACCCTCCTTAGATTGCTTGATTTGCAACCCAAGGAAGAATTTGAGTTCACACATCATGGACATTTCATACTTCTCCGACATGAGCTGTCCAAACTTCTTGCTAAAATGGGGGTTAGTTAAACCAAAGATAATATCATCAACATATATTTGGCACACAAATAGTTCACCATTAACCCTTTTTGTGAACAGCGTTGAGTCTATCTTTCCAATCTCAAAGCCTTTTTCAAGAAGAAAGCTAGTTAAGCATTTGTACCAAGCTCTAGGGGCTTGTTTAAGACCATAAAGGGCTTTATGCAACTTATAAACATGATTAGGCTTTTTGGGATTCACAAATCCGGGAGGTTGTTTAACAAATACTTCCTCCTCAATTTCACCATTTAGGAAAGCACTTTTGATGTCCATTTGATAGAGAGTAATATCATGATGATTGGCATAAGCAAGAAGAATGCGAATGGACTCAAGTCTAGCAACGGGGGCATAGGTCTCACCATAGTCCATACCTTCGACTTGTGTGTAACCTTGAGCTACGAGACGAGCCTTGTTGCGGATGACTTGTCCATCTTCGTCTTGCTTGTTCCGAAACACCCATTTGGTTCCAATGATGTTTTGATCATCGTTGGGCTTCTCTACCAAAGTCCACACTTTGTTCCTCTCGAAGTTGTGTAGTTCTTCGTGCATAGCGTTCACCCAATCCGGGTCTTTAAGTGCTTCTTCTACCTTCATAGGTTCAATACTAGAGATAAATGAGTAATGCTCACAAAAGTTAGCTAAGCGAGTTTTAGAGCGAGTAATTCTCCCGGAGTTGATGTCGTTCATCATTTGTTCCACGGGATGATTCTTCTTGACTCTTGCTCGAACTCGGGATAGCTTTTGTTGATGTTGTGGCTCAGCTTCTTCATCATCTTCTTCTTCATTGTTGTTGGTGTTGTCTTGAGGTGGTGGAGAAGGAGGTTGTGGTGGATCTTCTTGTTGCCTTTCCTCATCTTGGTGAGTTCCACTTGTGGAGGCCTCCATGTTGCCTTGAGGTTCATCTCTCTGTGAGGTAGGTGGCTCCACATATGTAGATGAGGTACTCTCCTTCACTTCCATGGGACGGATCTTCCCGATAGATAAATCTTGGATTGCTTCCGATGGGTCCTTGTCTCCTACATCAATAGGCATTTGCTCTACTTGCGAGCCATTAGATTCATCAAACTTCACATCTACCGTCTCTTCAACCTTTCGGGTGAAATTATTGTAGACACGATAGGTGTGGGAGTTTGATCCATAACCAAGAAGAAAGCCTTCATGAGATTTAGGAGCAAATTTAGACCGACGATGCTTATCAAGGATATAGCATTTTGAACCAAAGACACGAAAGTATCCCACTTGGGGTTTGTTACCGGTGAGAAGCTCGTATGATGTCTTGCCGAGAAGCTTATGAAGATAAAGCCTGTTGATAGCATGACAAGCTGTCTCGACCGCTTCTCCCCAAAAATGTTTCGGTGTCTTGTATTCATCAAGCATCGTTCTTGCCATCTCAATGAGCGTTCGGTTCTTCCTCTCAACAACTCCATTTTGTTGAGGAGTGTACGTAGCCGAGAACTCATGTAGAATTCCTTCCTCATCGAGAAAAGAGTCTACATTGGCGTTCTTGAACTCCGTTCCATTGTCACTCCGAACTTTCTTGATCTTCACCTCAAATTGATTTTGGGCCTTTTTGGCAAAGGTCTTGAAGATTTTCTGAACCTGCGGTTTATCATCAAGGAAAAATACCCACGTAAATCTGGAATAATCATCAACTATAACTAGACCAAAGGAGTTACCACCAAGGCTTTTGTAAGCATTGGGACCGAAGAGATCCATATGAAGAAGCTCAAGCGGTCTCCTAGTGGTCATGATGTTTTTCACGGGATGACTTCCACCAACTTGTTTTCCTGCTTGACAAGCACTACAAAGTCTATCTTTGTCAAAGAAAACATCTTTAACACCAAGAATATGATCACCTTTGATTAGCTTGTCTAGGTTACGCATACCAACATGTCCTAGCCTTCTATGCCATAACCAACCTTTAGAGGATTTAGCAATGAAACAAGCTCTAGGTTGGGCTTTCTTAGTGAAATCAACAATATATAGATCACCTCTACGAATACCAGTAAAAGCCATGTTTTGATTATCACGACGAAAGACTTGGCAATCTACTTTGGTGAATAGCACATTGAATCCAAAGTCAGCTAATCTAGACACGGAAAGTAAATTGTATCCAAGAGATTCAACAAGCATGACATTTTGAATTGAGCTATCATGAGATATGGCCACCTTACCAAGGCCAAGTACCTTACCCTTGGAGTTGTCTCCAAAAGTCACATACTTGCGTGGACCATCGTTCTTTGCAAGCTCTCGAAACATGTCTTTGTCTCCGGTCATGTGGTCGGTGCATCCACTATCAAGAATCCACTCTTTTCCGCCGGACATGTAGTCTCTCATATTTGCCATAAGATTGAGACTCTTCATGACTTTGTCTAGCTCGGTGTCCGAATCGGAATAATCATCGTCTTGCTCATGCTCATCATCATATTGACCCATAGATTGTTCATCATCAACACCTAGGTCAATTTGATAAGCATTTGCATTAGTTTGGTCAATGGAATAATAATCTTCGGAATGCAATGCAAGAGCATTTCTAACTCTAATATTGATAAGACCGGGATCACCCTTCTTTTTCATAAGATCACGAAGCTCAAAGAAGCATTTATCAAAGTTAGGATCATTGGGGTGCAACCTATCAAATTCAATAGTCTTGTGTAGAATTTCATCAAGACCTCTCATAGAGTAGTCCGGATAAAGTTCTTCCAAGAATTTCCACATAGCATAGGCACACTCAAAATTTGTAACAAGATTAAGCAAGTCATCAGGTAACCCTCTAATGATAAGATTCACAGTTCTAAGGTTACGAAGCAAATCAAGCTCTTCATCCATGGTAGGGTGCAAGGGATCAACAGGAGGCACATAGGGGGTCTTAACATATTTGCACAAATTGTACACCTTAAAGATACTAAGCATTTCAGACCTCCAAGAGTTATAAAACCTTCCATCAAGAACAGGCACTCTATGGCTAACACTCCCATCCGTAGACACGTCCATCTTCCTCCAATGGTGTGTAAACCAAAGCAATGGAGACCAAAGCTCTGATACCAATTGTAGGATCGAAGAAGTAGGTCTAGAGGGGGGGGGATTAGACTACTTGACAAGATAAAAATCTGCCTTTTGGGTGTGCAAAGTTTTAGGCAGTTTTTGCAATTAAGATCAAGTCAAGTAACACACTATACATGCAATTCTAGAGTATGGGCAGCGGAAAGTAAATTGCATATATAGTAAATGGAAGTGGAGAAGATCAAACGCAGTTTGGTGACACGGAGATTTTTGTCGTGGTTCCGATAGGTGGTGCTATCGTACATCCACGTTGATGGAGACTTCAACCCACGGAGGGTAACGGCTGCGCGAGTCCACGGAGGGCTCCACCCACAAAGGGTCCACGAAGAAGCAACCTTGTCTATTCCATCACGGCCTACGCCCACGGAGGACTGGCCTTACTCGGGGTAGATCTTCACGAAGTAGGCGATCTCCTTGCCCTTACAAACTTCTTGGTTCAACTCCACATCTCGAAGACGGAGGCTCCCAAGCGACACCTAACCAATCTAGGAGGCACCACCCCCCAAAAGGTAATAGACGGTGTTGATGATGATGAACTCCTTGCTCTTGTGCTTCAAATGATAAACTCCCCAACACTCAACTCTCCTCACTGATATGGCTGTGGTGGAAGAAAGGTTTGAGTGGAAAGCAACTTGGGAAGGCTAGAGATCAAGTTTCATATGGTAGGAATGGAATGGCTTGATCTCAACACAAGGGTAGGTGGTTCATTTCTCAGAAAGTGTATGGTAGGAATGGTGGTACTTTCTGATGGCTCTCCTCACGAATGAGGAGGGGGTGGAGGGGTATATATAGCCTCCACACAAAATCCAACCGTTACACACACATTTGACCAATCTCGGTCAGACCGAAGTGAAAACTCGGTCAGACCGAAAGTTCAAATATAGTGAACGTTGGGATTTTCGGTGGGACCGAAAATACCATCTCGGTGGGACCGAAAGTGCAAAAGATATGAACGTTGGAGATTTCGGTGGGACCGAGAAAGAAAACTCGGTTGGACCGATTTGAGAAAGAGTAGGAACATGCCAGAATCGGTTAGACCGAAAATGAATTATCGGTGAGACCGATTTGAGCCAAGACAGAAGCTTGCCCATATCGGTGAGACCGATAATACAAACTCGGTCATTCCGAAATGAAGTGAAATGGTTACAGAAGGTTGGCAGTTCAGTTTCGGTGTGACCGATCTCAAACTCGGTAAGACCGATTTTTCTAGGGTTTGGAATATGGCAGAAGTGGTTCATCTCGGTGGGACTGAGTTGGATAAATCGGTGTGACCGAGATGTTAGGGTTTGTAGAGATAACTTCATCTCGGTGAGACAGAGTTGGTTTGACCGAGATTACTTATGGGTGTGTGTTAAGTAGTGAATAGTGCTGATAGTTGAGGGAGTTAGATCACCAAGCACTTGAGCAACAAGAACATTAACAGAACCTCATCCCCTTTTAATAGTATTGGCTTTTCCTATGGACTCAATGTGATCTTTGATCACTAAACCAAAAATGGAGTCTTGAGCTTTTGCCAATGCTTGTCTTAGCATTTGAGGGGTCCACTTCTTCAATCATCTTGCCATACCAATGTGATTGGGTTTCCTGAAACATACTTGATAAAAGTATTAGTCCAACCACAAAGTATGTTGTCATTAATTACCAAAACCACCCGGAGAGCAAATGTGCTTTCAGATGCCGTGTCTCAAGGACAACAAAGGTATAAGAAGTTTCCTTGGTCATGCCGGTTTTTATAGGAGGTTCATTAAGGACTTCTCAAAAATCTCTAGGCCTCTGACTAATCTCTTACAAAAAGATGTTCATTTTGTCTTTGATGATGATTGTGTAGAAGCATTTGAAATACTTAAGAAAGCCTTGATCTCTGCACCTACTGCCCAGCCACCTGATTGGAATTTACCCTTTGAAATTATGTCTGATGCTAGTGATTATGTTGTAGGTGCTGTTCTAGGACAAAGAGTTGATAAGAAATTAAAAATTATCCAATATGCTAGTAACACTCTAGACATTGCCCAGAGAAATTATGCTACTACTGAAAAAGAATTTTTAGCAAATGTATTTGTTTGTGATAAGTTCAGACCTTATACTGTTGATTCTAAAGTAACTGTTCACACTGAACATGCTGGTATTAAATATCTTATGGAAAAGAAAGATGCTAAACCTAGACTTATTAGATGGATTCTCTTGCTACAAGAATTCGATTGCATGTTACTGATAGAAAGGGAGCTGAGAACCCCGTTGCAGACAACTTGTCTAGGTTAGAGAATGTTCTTCATGACCCACTACCTATAGATGGTAGCTTTCCAGATGAACAATTGGCTGTCATAAATACTTCTCGTATTACTCCATGGTATGCTAATTATGCTACTTACAAAGTTGCTAAATTTATACCACCTAGTTTCACATACCAGCAAAACAAAAAGGTTTTCTATGATTTAAGACATTACTTCTGGGATGACCCACACCTTTATAAAGAATGAGTAGATGGTGTTATTAGACGTTGTGTACCTGAGCATGAACAGGAACAGATTATACGCAAGTGCCACTCCAAGGCTTATGGAGGACACCACGCTGGAGATAGAACTGCACATAAGGTATTGCAATCTAGTTTTTATTGGCCTACTCTCTTCAAGGATGCCCGTAAGTTTGTCTTGTCTTGTAATGAATGTCAAAGAATTGGTAATATTAGTAGACGTCAAGAAATGCCTATGAATTATTCACTTCTTATTGAATCATTTGATGTTTGGGGCTTTCATTATATGGGACCGTTTCCTTCCTCTAATGGGTATACACATATTTTATTTGCTCTTGATTACGTTACTAAGTGGGTATAAGCTATTCCAACTAGTACTGCTGATCATAACACCTCTATTAAGATGCTTAAAGAAGTTATTTTTCTGAGGTTTGGAGTCCCTAGATACTTAATGACTGATGGTGGTTCACACTTTATTCATGGTGCTTTCCGTAAAATGCTTGCTAAGTATGATGTTAATCATAGAATTGCATCCCCATACCACCCACAGTCTAGTGGTCAAGTAGAACTGAGTAATAGAGAGCTAAAATTAATCTTGCAAAAGACCCTTAATAGATCTAGAAAGAATTGGTCCAAGAAATTTGATGACGCATTATGGGCCTATAGAACTGTGGGGGAAACTGATCGCCCACGAACACCTATGGGACCGGAGCCCCTTTTCGGTACGGCAAGGGGGCGGAGGATGCACAAAGAGCGGATCGAGGCAAACACGCGAGCAGTTTACCCAGTTTCAGGCCGCACGGATGCGTAAAACCCTACTCCTGCCTTGGTTTGTATTGCGTTCTTGGCTCGGGAGCGAGGAGAGCTACAGTTCTCACCGCTAACAGGACCGAGCGTGAGAGTGATCGATGATCGGAACCCTTTCTACGTTGCGCATGGGCCTCCTTTTATAGGTCAAAGGTGTCACCGACAGGTGGCAACGCAGTCGAGGGTAAACATGTAAAATGGGTGGTAGTTGGAATAGTGTTTGCATAGTGCTCTATACCTAACTCTGACGGCAGGGGACAGGGGCATTAAATGCCCGTCACCGTCGCCCCAACCAGTGCAAAAAGCGTCCGTTAGGGCGCCACCGTCTGCCACGACGGTGGCCTTGTCATCGCAGCTTGCCACCGTGTCCCCCCAGGCTGCACAGCCTTCCGCCACGCGTGCCTGGAAGGGCCCCAGGGCGACGCGTGGGGGGATGAGCTGGAGCGTGGGCACTTAGTGGAAGTTTGCTGCGGCAAGCACCTTGCCGCGGGCGCTACCTTGTCGCGCCCAGAAGCTTGTCGCTCTCCGGGCCTTGCCGGGACGCGTGGCGCGTCGCGGCAAGTCTCTTGAAATGCCATGTTTGGCCTTCCCGGCAAGCTCCTCTTGCCAGGGTCTCATGCCAAAGAAGTGGTCTTGAGCCTTGAGCGGCCTTCCCGGCAAGCTCCTCTTGCTGGGGCCTTGCTTCTTTAACTTGAATACTTTGTTCTTGAATGGCTCCAAAGGAACCATAGTGGGCCTTGGCAGCCGCGCGGCAAGCCCTGCCACGGGGCGCTACAACTGCCCGTGCACAAGTTCGGGATACTAAGGTACCCCTACTTTAGTACACCGACAGGAGCCCCCGGGCCTGGGCCAAACACGGTGCCGAGCGCTGTTGGGCCAGGCCCAAAACAGTGCACGGGCACACGAGGCCCACGGCGCGCCGTATCCCACTCCGTATCCACCGCGCCCCTCCCTAACGGCATGCGTCAATCGCGGCGTCGTGGGAGAGATCGTGGCCTGTTTCTTTAATGGGGAAATGCGGAACGTCCCCCCTCCCCCCTTAAAAGCAGGGGAAACAGGGGCAGTTCCTTCCATTCGCCCGTTGCTTCTTCACCCTCCAGAAACCCCCGCCGCTCCCCTCCTCCCCGAAGGTCGAAAGAGAGCAGCGCTCCGCCGCCCACCCCTCTCCGCCTCCGCCAGCATCACCAGCACCGTCGACTTCCCCCATCGTCCCCGACATGGCCCCGAAGGGCGAGAAGGCGAAGGCCGAGAAGTCTGCCAAGGCGCTGCGGCTAGTAGCAATGCGGAAGAAGATGGCGGTCTTCCCGCCGAGGCTTGGTGCGGAGGAGATGAAAGACACATTCTACCTCTTCTGGTCGAGGGAGACAAAGGCGCATCCGCGCACCAAGGTACTCCCCACCGTGGCCTGCGATATTTTCCCGGGTGGCTATGCCTTTTTTACTCTGTTCTTCTACTGCGGGCTCTGCCCGCCCTTCTCGGAGTTCTTCTGCGATATCATGAATACCTACGTGTTTCATCTCCTTGACTTCACCCCAAACGCCGTCTTGACCATGGCTATTTTCGCACATCTGTGCGAAAATTTCGTCGGAGTTTACCCCAATGTTGCACTCTTCTACCATTACTTCATACCTCGAGTCGAGTCAGGGTCACCTCTATTTGGCGGAATCTCTTGGATCTTTAGGCTCCATAAGAAAGAGGCTTATTTGACGGGGGAGCTCCGCGGCAAGTGGGATGAGTGGAGGGCCAACTGGTGTTGGATTATGGAGTATGACCCGCAGCCGTTCACTTCCCGGTGCCAAGTTGCGGCAGTACGCGGCAACGACTGGAGTGACCTGGCCCCTGAGGACGACAAGCTGAAGATAGCCACCACTCGGATCCTTCGCCTCCGGCAAGCCAGGCTCACTATAGGTGCAGTCGGGGCAGATTTCCTCCGCCGCCGCATCGCTCCCTTGCAGGAAAGGAAGAGGACTGCTTGGGAGTTTGAGATCGTGGCAGACATCATGAGGCTGCGCCCGGGTCTCAACTACAACTTCACTGTTTTGGAGCTCAACACAATGCTCCAAGCGCTATTCAAGTACGATTCTGCCCATCCAGAGTGGTTCGCGTTGCCGCAGGGCGTAGTTCTGTTGTGCAACAACTCGTCGCTCAGCGCCATCCGCGCGGCGATGCCGTTGTGTGATTCCCACGGGATCGACCCCACTTGGCGGGAACCTTCTGACGAAGCCGTGCAGACGTTCTTCGACAGCCTGGTGGAGCTGCCAATCAAACCCGACAAGAAGAGGGGACTCACCCACGACACTACCGACCAGGAGATGGCGTATATTGCCACCAGGTTGGAAGAGGCAGCTGCAGACGCGGCCGCGAGCGAGTTCGGCTATACTGTGGAGGAAGCGGAGGCCGCGGAGGCGGTAAGTCTTGCCGAGGAGGAAGAGCTTCGAAAAGCGGGGAAGCTCGCCGGGCAACTTGCCGGGACAAGCGAGGCCGCCGAGCAAGGCGCAGAGTCGAGCGGGCCCGCCGAGCAGGGCGTCGGGTCAAGCGATCCTGCCGAAGACTCAGGCGGCTCGCTGAACCTCGACTCCTCTCCTTCGTCCTCGGGTAGCTCACCGCCACCAGCAAGCCCTCCGGCTCAAACAAGGAGGCGCCTCCGCAAGGCCGCAGATGTGGCGGGGCGGCCGGCGGGCCAGCAGCCGCAGCGCCGTCCGACACGCGCCACCGCGGTGAGCAAGGCCGCCAAGGGAGTGCCTCGCGCCTCAACGGCAACTGGAGGGGGATCTTCCCGGGCCGGCTCCACGGCTCCTTCCGCCCCTCGTGCCTCGGCGCCAACCGGAGCGGGGTCTTCTCAGACCGCCGCCCCTGCTCCCGCCAAGCGGCCAAGGGAGCCCACTCCCCCAGCTCCCCGCGCCGGGACGCGGGAGCCGGACTGCGATTTCTCGGCGCTCAGCTCCGACGACGAGGAGGAAGAAGAGTAAGTCTTCGCGATTCTTGTTCTTCTTTGGTTTCCTGTTGATTCTTGTCTTGTACTTCTTTTGCCTGATTCTGATCTTGTCTTTATTCCAGGACTCTGGCCCAGAGGGCGGCGAAGAGGGCCAAAGTCCCGGTGATCATCATCGAGGACGAGCCCGCCGCAGCAGCAGGGGGTGCGCCTGCGACAAGCTCGTCGGACCCGACGGCCGTTCTGCGGAGCAGCCCCCAGCGCAGCCCCCAGCGTAAGTCCTTTGTCCACTTTCCGCTTGCCGGGCGCGCGTAGGGCCTTCTATCCTAGTTAATGTTCTGTTTGTTGATTTGTGCAGAAGCAGAGCAGCAGCCTCAGGAGCGCCAGGAGATCGCTCCCGACGAGCCGCACGTCTCGACCACTCCGCCAAGGAGGAGCTCCCCGGCGAGGGAGGACAGTCCGCCAAGGGCGAGTACTCCGCCAAGGGCGAGTACCCCGCCAAGGGCGAGTACCCTGCCAAGGGCGAGCACTCCACCAAGGGATGGCGCTACTGGTCCTCCGCCGGCGGGAGTTACCTCCACGCCGCCGAGGGAGAGCTCCCCGGCAAGGAACTCCGCCGAAGAGGAGGCCCGTGCAGGTAAACCCTTGGACTTTTCTTTTTCTGAATTTCTCTTTTTGGATATTTGCTTGACTGTTATTTTCTTCTTTCTTCTTCTTTTCTTGTCTTCAGACCCGTCCGCAGCCGAGCCCATGGAGACGGAGGTCGTCGTCGAGGAGGATGCGCGTGGCAACACCGGCGACGCCGCAGCTACTGAAGGGGTGGCCGGCGCCGACGAGTCCGCCGCCGAAGAGGCAGCCAAGGTCGCTGGCGTGGCAGCTGAGGAGGGGACCGGCAGCCGCACTGACGGCCCTGAGGCCGCAGGAGCGTCAAGCGCTGCTCCGGCTGCCGATCCCTCTGCTGCCACAGCCGAGCCAGGCGCCTATCTGGAGGCCGGCAACGGTGTCTTCATCCAGCTCCCGTGGGCGTCCACGTCTAGGGCGCCTGTCGAGGGAGAGGTCTTCGACGGGGAGGTCCTTGCCTCCGCCGGGTTGAAGTTCGTCGACGCGCCAAGCAGCAGCAGCGAGCCCGAGGAGGAGCGGTTGCTGCGCAGGCTTCTGGCTTTGTATCGCGCACGGCAGGCCAAGCTGGAGTCCCGAGAGGCTCTGTCCGCCAAGGCGGGCGTCGACTTGGAGAAACGCGCCGAAGAGCTCCGAGCCAGCAACCAAGCAGCTCTCCGATCCTTGGCGGAGGAGCAAGAGCAGCTTGCCGAGGCGCATCAGGCCTTCATTCTGGAGAAGGCTTAAGCAGAGGAGCAGTAATGGCTCGCCACCGAGGAGTTGTCCCGGCGAGAGGGCGAATTGACGCAGTGGAAGGTCGACCTCGATAGCCACGAGGACGAGCTTGCCGCGCGTGAACAGTCTCTTGGCGGAGCCCTGCAGGAAGGGTAGGATGCCGCTGCGGCTGCTGAGACCGCCAAGAGGGACTTGGAGGCGAGGGTGGCGCAACTGGAGGCCAACTTGAAGACGAGCGAAGAGAAGGTTGCCGCACTTGTGCTTGAGAGGGAGAAGGACGCTCACAGCCACTCCGAGCTGCAGGTCCGCCTCTCCGACAAGGGCAAGGAGCTCGCCGTCGCCAAGGACTCCATCGCCGATCTGGAGTTGAAGCTCTCCACCCTCAGCACAACGCTTGACGGCGCCAGAGAGCGGGAGGCGAACCTGAAGGAGGAGCTCAGTGCTGAGAAGGCACTGTTGGACAGCGCTGCCATCTCCCAAAACAACTTCAGGTTGACGGTGGAGCACTGGACAGAAGGTCTTGTTGCCGCCGCCGCCGACGTTGACAAGGAGCTGGCGGAGCTGGGGGCGGAGCACCTCGGGTACTCCACCGACGAGAACCTCCCTCACAGCGCCAAGTTGAGTTTGTTCTTCAGGGGAGTGGCGCCGGCCCTCCAGCAGCTCCGGGAAAGGATCCCAAAGCAGCTGGCGGACGAGTCGCGCAAGCTCTGCGCGGGGGCCCTCGAGAAGGTGTTGATGAAGATAGTGCACCGCAACCCGGGCCTCAATCTCACCAACGTCCTCAGGACCTTGCCGCCGGACGTTGACCAGGAGGCGCTCAAGGCCCTTGTCGCGCCTATCGTGAACAAGGTGAGCGGCATCAAGAGGGTCGAGGGCAACCGCGCGGATTAGCTTTGTTTTCTTTCTCCTTTCCTTGTCGCTGCCAACCATGTTACGAACAATAGTCTATTAGAACTGCGACAAGTTGCTTTGTAATATAACTTTATTTTGGGTAGTTAATGCAACGTTATTTCCTTTACTTGACTTCTTTGCTTTGTATGCTTTTACCCTACGCTTTTAGGGAACTTGTCGGCGTAGGGACCCTTGCCGCGAGCGCTGAGTGTGGAACTTCAGCAGCCTACTGGCAATGCCATTGCCGACAAGAAACCTTGTCGTAGCTAGTCGCAGCACACTTAGGTTGTTGAGCGAACTCGAAAACGAAGCAAGGGCGCGACACTTGTCGCAGCACACTTAAGTCGTTGAGCGTGCTCTAAACAAAGTAAGGGCGCGGCTAGCCACGAGTTGGTTCCTCCGCGCACAGGTTTTCCATACCAAGCGAGGTCGTTCAAGGAAGATAACTTAGAAATTTGAAAATTTGATCGCTCAAACTCTGGCAACTTAGCTTTTGTGTTGTTTGCTTCCCGGCACGGCAAGGCTTTCTTGAACGGCACTTGTTCACTTGGTCCATACCACTATCTCCTTCCCCCCCCCCCCCCGGGAAACTTGTGCGCGAGGCAACCTTCCTCTGCTGGAGAAAAAAGGCAGGAGGGAAAATATAGATATGGAGCTCTCGGGCTCGTTATTGCTTACCGGGAGTAGATGCTGAACAAAGTGTCAGATAGTACATGCAATGAAATGAAAAAGACATGAAATGACAAGTTGTGTGATGCACATAAGCTTTTACCGTTGCACGGGGTCTGCGCCCGGCTTTGTACAAAGGATTACATGCAACAGCGGCAAGACTTGTACAAAAGGTGGTTGCCGAAGCGGATCACGGCAACCGCGCCTTATGGGTAAAACTTGCGAAGATGCTCAATGTTCCAGGAGTTGCTCACCGGTAAGCCATCTTCGGTCTCTAGGCGGACTACACCGGGCCTAGTGGCTTGTTTCACCCGATAAGGGCTTTCCCACTTTGGTGTCAACTTGTTGGAATTCTTGGCGGACTGAACGCGCTGAAGAACAAGGTCGCCTTCCTCGAGACTTCTGGCTTTAACTTTGCGGCTATGGTAGCGGCGCAAAGCTTGCTGGTATCGAGCAGCTCGTACAGCAGCCTGAAGACGGTTTACCTCAAGGAGTAGCGCATCATCTTGCCGCAGCTGCTCTTGTTCGAGCTCATCATAAGCGAGCACTCGAGGCAATCCGTATACGAGTTCTGTGGGGAGAACTGCTTCTGCTCCGTAGACAAGAGCAAAGGGTGTCTGCCCGGTGGCTCGATTTGGTGTCGTCCTGATTGACCAAAGAGCCGCCGGCAACTCCTCGATCCAGTTTCTTCCGCTCTTTCGCAGCCTATCGAAAGTCCTTGTCTTGAGGCCGTGCAGCACTTCAGCGTTTGCCCTCTCCGCTTGACCATTTCTTCTCGGGTGAGCAACAGAAGCGAAGCAGACCTTGGCGCCAAGGTCTTGGACGTACTGCATGAAGGTGCGACTTGTGAATTGCGTACCGTTGTCGGTGATGATCCTGTTAGGGATTCCGAAACGGCAAACAATCGACCTGAAGAACTTGACTGCTGATTGTGCGGTCACCTTTCTCACTGGTTCCACTTCCGGCCACTTTGTGAACTTGTCGATGGCGACGTACAAGTACTCAAAGCCCCCGGCTGCGCGGGGAAAGGGGCCGAGGATGTCGAGCCCCCAGACCGAAAATGGCCAGGACAAAGGGATCGTCTGGAGAGCTTGAGCTGGTTGATGTATCTGTTTGGAATGGAACTGGCACGCTTCACACTTGGTTACTTGTGCAATTGCATCTTGGAGGGCTTCTGGCCAAAAGAAACCTTGTCGGAACGCCTTGCCGACAAGTGCTCTTGCGCCAATGTGGTGACCACATATGCCTCCATGTATCTCTGCCAACAGCTTCTGTCCATCTTCCCGGGGAATACACTTCAATCTCACAGCGTTGAGTCTCCTTCTATACAGTTCGTTGCCGACATACTGATACATACTTGACTGCCGAGTTATTCTTTCTACTTCTTCTGGCTCTTCGGGAAGTTCTCCTGTTTGGAGGAAGCGGACAATCTGCTGTGCCCATGCTGGAGCCTGCGGCTTAGCAACAAGGACTAAAGGTATCTGTGCTGCTGCGGGAACGTCAGCTTCAACGGCAAGAACTTGCGGCTAAGCCAGAGCTTGACGTTCCCCGGCAAACTTGCCGGAGCGAAACTTGTCGGGAACGCCTGCTTCAACTGTACAAACCCTTGGGTTTGCAGGAGCAGACTGCTCCTCAGCAATCTTGTCATTGATCTTGGGGACCTTGTTGGTGGCGGCTTCAGGAAGCTCTGCCGGCAAGTAGTCACCAGAAACCAACTTTCTCTTCTTACTTTGTCCGGTTGATGGTGTTACGGATGGTTGAGTTAGCTTGAGCACAAAGATCCCCGGTTCCACAGGTAGCTTTAGTGCAGCACACTTTGACAGGCCATCATCTGCGATGTCGTTTTGAGCTCTTGGAACATGCTCCATGTTGGGGAACGTAGTATTTTAAAAATTTCCTACGATCACGCAAGATCTATCTACCAGATGCATAGCAACGAGAGGGAAGAGTGTGTCTACGTACCCTCGTAGACCTGAAGCGGAAGCGTCAAGTGACGCGGTTGATGTAGTCGAACTTCTTCGCGATTCAACCGATCAAGCACCGAACGTACGGCACCTCCGCGTTCAGCAGACGTTCAGCTTGATGACGTCCCACGAGCTCTTGATCTAGTTGAGCTTCACGGGAGAGTTTCGTCAGCACGACGGCGTGGTGACGGATATGATGTATTCACCGGCGCAGGGCTTCGCCTAAGCACTGAACGGTATGACCGAGGTGTGTTTCTGTGGAGGGGGGCACTGCACACGGCTGGAATAATTCAACTTGTGTGTCTTTCGGTGCCCCCTGCCCCCGTATATAAAGGAGAAAGAGGGGAGGGCCGGCCGGCCTCCTATGGTGCGGCTAGGGCAATCCTACTAGGAATAGGATTGCAATCCTATTCCTAGTAGGAGTCCATCAAGAAGGAAGAGAGGGAAAGGAAAAGAGGGAGAGGTGGCGCCCCCCCAATCCTAGTCCTACTAGGATCCCTAGGTGGGGCGCCGGCCAGCCTCTATGGGCTGCCTCTCTCCTTTCCTCAAGGCCCACTATGGACCATCCCCCTCGTAGGGGGTTCCGGTAATCCCCTCCGGCAATCCAGTTAAATCCGAAACTTTTCCGGAACACTTCCGATGTCCGAATATAGTCGTCCAATATATCAATCTTTATGTCTCGGACATTCCGAGACTCCTCGTCATGTCTGTGATCTCATCCGGGACTCCGAACTACCTTCGGTACATCAAAACTCATAAACTCATAATACCGATCGTCATCAAACGTTAAGCGTGCGGACCCTACGGGTTCGAGAACTATGTAGACATGACCGAGACTCATCTCCGGTCAATAACCGATAGAGGAACCTGGATGTTCATATTGGCTCCTACATATTCTACGAAGATATTTTATCGGTCAAAACCGCATAACAACATACGTTGTTCCTTTTGTCATCAGTATGTTACTTGCCCGAGATTCGATCGTCGGTATCTCCATACCGAGTTCAATTTCGTTACCGGCAAGTCTCTTTACTCGTTCCGTAACACATCATCTCGTGACTAACTCATTAGTCTTTTGCTTGCAAGGCTTATTGTGATGTGTGTTACCGAGAGGGCCCAGAGATACCTCTCCGACACTCAGAGTGACAAATCCTAATCTTGATCTATGCCAACACCACGAATACTTTCGGAGACATCTGTAGAGCATCTTTATGATCACCCAGTTACGTTGTGACGTTTGATAGCACACAAGGTGTTCCTACGGTATTCGGGAGTTGCATAATCTCATAGTCATAGGAACATGTATAAGTCATGAAGAAAGCAATAGCAGTAAAACTAAACGATCATAGTGCTATGCTAACGGATGAGTCTTGTCCATCACATCATTCTCCTAATGATGTGATCCCGTTGATCAAATGACAACTCATGTCTATGGCTAGGAAACATAACCATCCTTGATCAATGAGCTAGTCTAGTAGAGGCATACTAGGGACATACTGTTTTGTCTATGTATCCACACATGTACTAAGTTTTCGGTTAATACAATTCTAGCATGAATAAAAGACATTTATCATGATATAAGGAAATACAAATAACATCTTTATTATTGCCTCTAGGGCATATTTCCTTCAGTCTCCCACTTGAACTAGAGTCAATAATCTAGATTACAAATGATGATCCTCACACCCATGGAGTCCTGGTGCTGATCATGTTTTGCCCGTGGAAGAGGCTTAGTCAACGGGTCTGCAACATTCAGATCTGTATGTATTTTGCAAATCTCTATGTCTCCCTCCTTGACTAGACCGCGGATGGAATTGAAGCATCTTTTGATGTGCTTTGTTCTTTTGTGAAACCTGGATTCCTTCGCCAAGGCTATTGCTCTAGTGTTGTCACAAAAGATTTTCATTGGACCCGATGCACTAGGTATTACACCTAGATCGGATATGAACTCCTTCATCCAGACTCCTTCATTTGCTGCTTCTGAAGCAGCTATGTATTCCGCTTCACACTTAGATCCCGCCACGACGCTCTGCTTGGAACTGTACCAACTGACAGCTCCACCGTTCAATAAAAATACATATCCAGTTTGTGACTTAGAGTCTTCCGGATCAGTGTCAAAGCTAGAATCGACGTAACCATTTACGACAAGCTCTTTGTCACCTCCATAAACGAGAAACATATCCTTTGTCCTTTTCAGGTACTTCAGGATGTTCTAGACCGCTGTCCAGTGATCCACTCCTGGATTACTTTGGTACCTCCCTGCTAGACTTATAGCAAGGCACACATCAGGTCTGATACACAGCATTGCATACATGATAGATCCTATGGCTGAGGCATAGGGAATGACTTTCATTTTCTCTCTATCTTCTGCAGTGGTCGGGCATTGAGTCTTACTCAACTTCATACCTTGTAATACAGGCAAGAACCCTTTCTTTGACTGATCCATTTTGAACTTTTTCAAAATCTTATCAAGGTATGTGCTTTGTGAAAGTCCAATTAAGCGTCTTGATCTATCTCTATAGATCTTGATGCCTAATATATAAGCAGCTTCACCGAGGTCTTTCATTGAAAAACTCTTATTCAAGTATCCTTTTATGCTATCCAGAAATTCTATATCATTTCCAATCAACAATATGTCATCACATATAATATTAGAAATACTACACAGCTCCCACTCACTTTCTTGTAAATACAGGCTTCTCCAAAAGTCTGTATAAAACCATATGCTTTGATCACCTCATCAAAGCGTATATTCCAACTCCGAGATGCTTGCACCAGTCCATAGATGGATCGCTGGAGCTTGCATACTTTGTTAGCACTTTTTGGATTGACAAAACCTTCTGGTTGCATCGTATACAACTCTTCTTTGAGATATCCATTCAGGAATGCAGTTTTGACATCCATTTGCCAGATTTCATAATCATAAAATGCGGCAATTGCTAACATGATTCGGACAGACTTAAGCATCGCTACAGGTGAGAAAGTCTCATCGTAGTCAACTCCTTGAACTTGTCGAAACCCTTTCACAACAAGTCAAGCTTTGTAAACAGTAACATTACCGTCTGCGTCGGTCTTCCTCTTGAAGATCCATTTATTTTCAATGGCCTGCCGATCATCGGGCAAATCAACCAAAGTCCACACTTTGTTCTCATACATGGATCCCATCTCAGATTTCATGGCCTCAAGCCATTTTGCGGAATCTGGGCTCATCATCGCTTCCTCATAGTTCGCAGGTTCATCATGGTCTAGTAACATGATTTCCAGAACTGGGTTGCCGTACCACTCTGGTGCGGAACGTACTCTGGTTGATCTACGACGTTCAGCAGAAACTTGATCCGAAGTTTCATGATCATCATCATTAACTTCCTCACTGATTGGTGTAGGAATCACTGGAACAATTTTCTGTGATGTACTACTTTCCAATCCGAGAGAAGGTACAATTACCTAATCAAGTTCTACTTCCCTCCCACTCACTTCTTTCGAGAGAAACTCCTTCTCTAGAAAGGATCCATTCTTAGCAACGAATATCTTGCCTTCGGATCTGTGATAGAAGGTGTACCCAACAGTCTCCTTTGGGTATCCTATGAAGACACATTTCTCCGACTTGGGTTCGAGCTTATCATGTTGAAGCTTTTTCACATAAGCATCGCAGCCCCAAACTTTAAGAAACGACAACTTTGGTATCTTGCCAAACCATAGTTCATAAGGTGCCGTATCAACGGATTTAGATGGTGCCCTATTTAACGTGAATGCAGCTGTCTCTAAAGCATAACCCCAAAACGATAGTGGTAAATCGGTAAGAGCCATCATAGATCGCACCATATCCAATAAAGTACGGTTACGACGTTCGGACACACCATTACGCTGTGGTGTTCCGGGTGGCGTGAGTTGTGAAACTATTCCACATTGTTTCAAATGAAGACCAAACTCGTGACTCAAATATTCTCCTCCACGATCAGATCGTAGAAACTTTATTTTCTTGTTACGATGATTCTCTACTTCACTCTGAAATTCTTTGAACTTTTTAAATGTTTCAGACTTGTGCTTCATTAAGTAGATATACCCATATCTGCTCAAATCATCAGTGAAGGTCAGAAAATAACGATACCCGCCGCGAGCTTCAACACTCATTGGCCCACATACATCAGTATGTATGATTTCCAACAAATCTGTTGCTCGCTCCATAGTTCCGGAGAACGGAGTTTTAGTCATCTTGCCCATGAGGCATGGTTCGCAAGCACCAAGTGATTCATAATCAAGTGATTCCAAAAGTCCATCACTATGGAGTTTCTTTATGCGTTTTACACCAATATGACCTAAACGACAGTGCCACAAATAAGTTGCACTATCATTATTAACCTTGCATCTTTTGGTTTCAATATTAGGAATATGTGTATCACTACAATCGAGATCCAATAAGAATAGACCACTCTTCAAGGGTGCATGACCATAAAAGATATTATTCATAAAAATAGAACAACAATTATTCTCTGATTTAAATGAATAACCGTCTCGCGATAAACAAGATCCAGATATAATGTTCATGCTCAACGCTGGCACCAAATAACAATTATTTAGGTCTAAAACTAATCCCGAATGTAGATGTAGAGGAAGCGTGCCGACGGCGATCACATCGACTTTGGAACCATTTCCCACGCGCATCGTCACTTCGTCCTTAGCCAATCTTCGTTTAATCTGTAGTCCCTGTTTCGAGTTACATATATTAGCAACCGAACCGGTATCAAATACCCAGGTACTACTACGAGCATTAGTAAGGTACACATCAATAACATGTATATCACATATACCTTTGTTCACCTTGCCATCCTTCTTATCCGCCAAATACTTGGGGCAGTTCCGCTTCCAGTGTCCAGTCCCCTTGCTGTAGAAGCACTCAGTTTCAGGCTTGGCTCCAAACTTGGGTTTCTTCGTGGGAGTAGAAACTGTCTTGCTATTCTTCTTGAAGTTCCCCTTCTTTCCCTTGCCCTTTTTCTTGAAACTAGTGGTCTTGTTAACCATCAACACTTGATGCTCCTTTTTGATTTCTACCTCCGCAGCCTTAAGCATAGCGAAGAGCTCGGGAATTGTCTTTTGCATCCCTTGCATATTATAGTTCATCACGAAGCCTTTATATATTGGTGGCAGTGATTGAAGAACTCTATCAATAACACTATCCTCGTCAACTTTGCAACCAAGTTGAGTCATATGATTGTAGTACCCAGACATTCTGAGCAAGTGTTCACTGATAGAACTATTCTCCTCCATCTTGCAGCTGTAGAACTTATTGGAAATCTCATATTTCTCAATCCGGGCATTTGCTTGAAATATTAACTTCAACTCCTGGAACATCTCATATGGTCCATGACGTTCAAAACGTCGTTGAAGTCCCGGTTCTAAGCCGTAAAGCATGGCACACTGAACTATCGTGTAGTCATCAGACCGCGACTGCCAGACGTTTAAAGCGTCTACATTAGCGGGAGGGGGCTTGTCACCTAGCGGTGCTTCAAGGACATAATTCTTCTGTGCAGCAATGAGGATAATCCTCAAGTTACGGACCCAGTCCGTGTAATTGCTACCATCATCTTTGAACTTAGCTTTCTCTAGGAATGCATTAAAATTCAAAGGAACGGTAGCACGGGCCATTGATCTACAACAACATAGATATGAAAAAACTATCAGGACTAAGTTCATGATAAGTTAAAGTTCAATTTAATCATATTAATTAAAGAACTCCCACTTAGATAGACATCCCTCCGGTCATCTAAATGATCACGTGATCCAAATCAACTAAACCATGTCCGATCATCACGTGAGATGGAGTAGTTTCAATGGTGAACATCTTATGTTGATCATATCTAATATATGATTCACGCTCGACCTTTCGGTCTCCAGTGTTCCGAGGCCATATCTGCATATGCCAGGCTCGTTAAGTTTAACCCGAGTATTCTGCGTGTGCAAAACTGGCTTACACCCGTTGTATTTGAACGTAGAGCTTATCACACCCGGTCATCACGTGGTGTCTCGGCACGACGAACTTTCGCAACGGTGCATACTCAGGGAGAACACTTATACCTTGAAATTAAGTAAGGGATCATCTTATAATGCTATCGTCGTTCTAAGCAAAATAAGAAGCATAATAAGAAGCATAATAAGATAAACATCACATGCAAAAAAAATATGTGACATGATATGGCCATCATCATCTTGTGCTTTTGATCTCCATCTCCAAAGCACCGTCATGATCACCTTCGTCACCGGCGCGACACCTTGATCCCCATCGTAGTATCATTGTCGTCTCGCCAACTATTGCTTCTACGACTACCACTACCGCTTAGTGATAAAGTAAAGCAATTACATGGCGATTGCATTTCATACAATAAAGCGACAACCATATGGCTCCTGCCAGTTGCCGATAACATTACAAAACATGATCATCTCATACAAAACCGTATAACTCAACATGTTTTGACCATATCACATCACAACATGCCCTGCAAAAACAAGTTAGACATCCTCTACTTTGTTGTTGCAAGTTTTACGTGGCTGCTACGGGCTTAGCAAGAACCGTTCTTACCTACGCATACAAAACCACAACGATGTTTCGTCAAGTATGTGCTGTTTTAACCTTCACAAGGACCGGGCGTAGCCACACTTGTTTCAGCTAAAGTGAGAGAGACAGACACCCGCCAGTCACCTTTAAGCAACGAGTTTTCGTAACGGTGAAACCAGTCTCGCGTAAGCGTACGCGTAATGTCGGTCCGGGACGCTTCATCTGACAATACCGCCGAAGCAAAATATGACATGCTGGTAAGCAGTATGACTAGTATCGCCCACAACTCATTGTGTTCTACTCGTGCATATCATCTACGCATAGACCTGGCTCATGATGCCACTGTTGGGGAACATAGTATTTTAAAATTTTCCTACGATCACGCAAGATCTATCTACCAGATGCATAGCAACGAGAGGGAAGAGTGTGTCTATGTACCCTCGTAGACCGGAAGCGGAATCGTCAAGTGACGCGGTTGATGTAGTCGAACTTCTTCGCGATTCAACCGATCAAGCACCGAACGTACGGCACCTCCGCGTTCAGCACACGTTCAGCTTGATGACGTCCCACGAGCTCTTGATCCAGTTGAGCTTCACGGGAGAGTTTCATCAGCACGACGGCGTGGTGACGGATATGATGTATTCACCGGCGCAGGGCTTCGCCTAAGCACTGCAACGGTATGACCGAGGTGTGTTTCTGTGGAGGGGGGCACCGCACACGGCTGGAATAATTCAACTTGTTTGTCTTTGGGTGCCCCCCTGCCCCCGTATATAAAGGATCAAGAGGGGAGGGCCGGCCGGCCTCCTATGGTGCGGCTAGGGCAATCCTACTAGGAATAGGATTGCAATCCTATTCCTAGTAGGAGTCCATCAAGAAGGAAGAGAGGGAAAGGAAAAGAGGGAGAGGTGGCGCCCCCCCAATCCTAGTCCAACTAGGATCCCTAGGTGGGGCGCCGGCCAGCCTCTATGGGCTGCCTCTCTCCTTTCCTCAAGGCCCACTATGGACCATCCACCCTCGTAGGGGGTTCCGGTAATCCCCTCCGACAATCCAGTTAAATCCGAAACTTTTCCGGAACACTTCCGATGTCCGAATATAGTCGTCCAATATATCAATCTTTATGTCTTGGACATTCCGAGACTCCTCATCATGTCCGTGATCTCATCCGGGACTCCGAACTAACTTCGGTACATCAAAACTCATAAACTCATAATACCGATCGTCATCAAACGTTAAGCGTGCGGACCCTACGGGTTCGAGAACTATGTAGACATGACCGAGACTCATCTCCGGTCAATAACCAATAGCGGAACCTGGATGTTCATATTGGCTCCTACATATTCTACGAAGATCTTTTATCGGTCAAAACCGCATAACAACATACGTTGTTCCTTTTGTCATCGGTATGTTACTTGCCCGAGATTCGATCGTCGGTATCTCCATACCTAGTTCAATCTCGTTACCGGCAAGTCTCTTTACTCGTTCCGTAACACATCATATCATGACTAACTCATTAGTCTTTTGCTTGCAAGGCTTATTGTGATGTGTGTTACCGAGAGGTCCCAGAGATACCTCTCTGACACTCGGAGTGACAAATCCTAATCTTGATCTATGCCAACACCACGAATACTTTCGGAGACACCTGTAGAGCATCTTTATGATCACCCAGTTACGTTGTGACGTTTGATAGCACACAAGGTGTTCCTACGGTATTCGGGAGTTGCATAATCTCATAGTCATAGGAACATGTATAAGTCATGAAGAAAGCAATAGCAGTAAAACTAAACGATCATAGTGCTATGCTAACGGATGGGTCTTGTCCATCACATCATTCTCCTAATGATGTGATCCCGTTGATCAAATGACAACTCATGTCTATGGCTAGGAAACATAACCATCTTTGATCAATGAGCTAGTCTAGTAGAGGCATACTAGGGACATACTGTTTTGTCTATGTATCCACACATGTACTAAGTTTCCGGTTAATACAATTCTAGCATGAATAAAAGACATTTATCATGATATGAGGAAATACAAATAACATCTTTATTATTGCCTCTAGGGCATATTTCCTTCACTCCATCTGTAAGCCTTCAAAGTGCTCTTCAAGCTTTCTTACTTCATCAACGTAAGCTTCCATCAACGGACTCTGGTAGCTATTGTTCACATGGCGGACGACCAACTGCGAGTCACCCCGCACAATCAGCTTCTTGATCCCAAGTTCCGTCGCGATTCTGAGGTTGGCAAGCAAACCTTCATACTCTGCAGTATTGTTTGTTGCTTGCTCCTTGGGAAAATGCATTTGGCCGACGTACTTGAGGTGCTCTCCGGTGGGTGCGACAAGCAGCACGCCGGCACCGGTGCCTTGCAGCGAGAAGGCACCATCAAAGTACATTATCCATTCTTTGCTTGCTTCTTTGGCGGGGATGCTTGTCTTTGGAATCTCTTCGTCCGGCGTCGGCGTCCATTCCGCTATGAACTCTGCCAATGCTCTGCTCTGGATAGTTGAAGTACTTTCAAACTTGAGGCCAAAGCTCGACAGCTCCAGTGCCCACTCGACAATCATGCCTGTTGCTTCTGGATTTTGGAGTATCCTTTTCAGCGGAAAGCGAGTGACCACTGTTATCTCGTGCGCTTGGAAGTAGTGGCGCATCTTTCTCGAGGCCATGAGAAGGCCGAAAAGCAGCTTCTGCACACCAGAGTACCTCGATCTAGCCCCCTGCAGAAGAGAGCTGACAAAGTAAACTGGACGCTGCACCATCTTCTTCCGCACTTCTTCTTGTATCTGCGCAGACCTATCCTTGTCGGGGAAGCCACCTACTTGTCGCTGGATGTGCTTGCCGGGGCTGTTGGCTCATCATCTGCCTCCCTTTCCGCTACTAACGCAGCACTAACCACTTGGTTGGTTGCTGCTAGGTACAGCAGCAACTTCTCTTGTGGCTTAGGTGCGACAAGGATTGGAGTGGAGGACAGGTACCTCTTCAAGTCCTGCAGTGCTGCCTCCGCTTCCGGAGTCCATTTCATTGGACCTGCCTTTTTCAAGACTTTGAAAAATGGCAGGGCGCGTTCTGCAGACTTAGAAATAAACCTGCTGAGAGCAGCCACACAGCCGGCAAGCCTTCGTACATCCTTGACGCGCTTCGGTGCTTCGATCTACTCAATGGCTTTAATCTTGTCGGGGTTGGCTTCAATCCCCCTTTGAGACACGAAGAACCCGAGAAGCTTGCCGGAGGGGACTCCAAACACGCACTTCTCGGGGTTGAGCTTGAGTCGGATCTTGCGCAGATTCGCAAAGGTTTCGTCTAGATCTTGTATCAGAGTTGCCATGTCCTTGCTCTTGAGCACTATGTCATCCATGTAAGCTTCTACATTTCTATGTATCTGTGGCTCAAAAGGTGTATGGACAACCCTTGCAAATGTTGAACCCGCATTCTTCAATCTGAAAGGCATGCGTATGAAGCAATAAGTGCCACATGGAGTAATGAATGCGGTTTTCTCCTCATCTTCTTCAGCCATGAAGATTTGGTGATATCCAGAGTATGCATCAAGAAACGAAAGCAACTCACATCCAGCCATGGAGTCAACGATCTGGTCAATGCGCAGCAAGGGAAATGGATCTTTGGGACAAGCTTTATTCACATCGGTGAAGTCAATACAAAGCCTCCACTTCCCGTTCGCTTTGCGCACGACAACAGGGTTGGCCAACCACGTGGGATGGAGTACACCTCTGACAAGGCCTGCCGCTTCCAGCTTCTTGACCTCTTCCGCGATAAACTCTTGGCGCTCCACCGCTTGTTTCCTAACCTTCTGCTTGACGGGCCGCGCGTGAGGACAAACGGCAAGCTTGTGCTCAATCACTTTCCTGGGAACACCGGGGATGTCAGACGGTTGCCAGGCAAACACGTCGACGTTCGCCCGCAGGAAAGCAACGAGCGTGCTTTCCTATTTGGGATCGAGCGTGGCACTGATGGTGAAAGTACCACCAGTGTCGTCCTCCTTGGCGGACACCTTCTTGGTTGCGGGTGGAGCTGCCATCGCCTTCTTGCACTTGCCGGTGGAGCTCGATGGTGCGTCCTCGACGGCAGCGCAGCACTCCGAAGAGGTGCGTTTGCCGGAGTGGGCCCCAGATCTCTTGCCGGACTTGGTCCTGTTCTTCCCCCCGGGAGCTTCAGCGGCAAGTGTCTTGCTATCTGTTTCGGCTGCTGCATCTCGGTAAATCTTGTCGGCAAAGATAAGGGCGTCCTTCTTGTCGCCGGGGACAAAGATGACGCTTATCGGGCCGGGCATCTTGAGCATATTGTAGGCGTAGTGAGAGGCTGCCATGAACTTGGCGAGTGCCGGACGGCCAAGTATCCCATTGTACGGTAATGGGATATCGGCAACGTCAAAGGTGATCCTCTCGGTTCTGAAGTTCAGCTCTCCGCCAAATGTCACTGGCAATGTGATCTTCCCCTTAGGCTTGCTCCTTCCCGGGTTGATCCCTTAGAACGTGCCGGTTTCTTCGAGCTCGCTGTCGGGGATCTGGAGTTTCCGGTCCACAGCGGAGGAGATCAGGTTCTGGCCGGCCCCGCCGTCAACCAGCATCTTGGTGACCTTGAGGTTGCGGATAGTTGGTGAAACCAACATCGGCAAGCACCCGACCGCAGTTGTGCGATCGGGGTGGTCCTCAATATCAAAGATGATGGGCGTGTTGGACCACTTCAGAAGTTTGCGCGATTCGACGGGCGGTTCTGCCGCATTAACTTCCCGCACCCATTGCTTGAGTTGGCGGTGGGAAGTATGCAGAGAAGCACCTCCGTCAACGCACAGAACTTCCATGGCTTTCTGGAACTCCTGCTCGCTGTTATCTCCGTCATCCATGTCCTCGCCGTCGTCTTCATCTTCGTCCTTGTCGCGGCCGCGGGGAGATCTGTCTCCTTGCCGCCGCTTGGCCTTGCCGCGGCGTCCTCCCCGGCCGTTGAATGGCCGCTTCTTGCCGGACTCTCCACCACCTCCCTGGGCCTTCTCCTTGTCGCGTCGCTCGTACTCAACTTTCTGCTGCTCGACGAGGTACTCGACTCTTTTGCAGTTCTGGAGGTCGTGGCCCTTGGTACGGTGGATCTTGCAGTACTGCTTGTCGGAGCCATCCTGTTTGTCGGCGGCCGCCACAGTCTCCTTGCCAGAGCTGCCAGCCTGGGCTTTCTTGGCGCCGTCCTCCTTGCCGGACTGCTCAACGACTAGCACTTCTTTGTTCTTCTTTTTCCTGTTGTTCCGCCGCCGGTTCTTCTTTGCCGGGGCGGCATCCTCGCTATCCGATCCCCCTGCTCTAGTATCCTCTCCGGGGAGTTTCCTCCCCTCCTCAGCCCGTGCGCACTTGTCAGCCAGGGCATAAAGCTCACTGACATCTTGGATCTTGCACATCGCCATCTCCTCCCTCATCCTGCGGTTACGCACGTTCTGATGAAACGCGCTAATAACCGCGGCAGGGTGGACGTCTGGGATGTTGTGCGGGACGCGGCTGAATCTCTGGATGTACTTTCGCAGGGATTCTCCTTCCTTCTGGGCGAGTATATGAAGGTCACTCTCCTGGCCATGGGGCTTGTGGCCGCTTGTGAAGGCGCCGACAAACTGATGGCACAGGTCGGCCCAAGAAGAAATGGAGTTCTCCGGCAAGTGCATGAGCCAAGATCTGACGTTCGGCTTGAGCACTAGCGGGAAGTAGTTTGCGAGTATTTTCTCGTATCGTCCCCCGGCAGCCTGCACCGCGATGGTGTAGATGCTGAGGAACTCTGACGGATGAGTCTTGCCGTCGTACTTCTCGGGTACGTCGGGCTTGAAGTTCTTCATGCTGGGCCACTGGACTTGCCGCAGCTCGCGAGTGAACGCAGGACACCCCGCCGCGTACGGCAAGTCGCCTGGTCCCCCGGGCGCGTGCACGTCAACAGCGGCCCCAGCGCACTGGTCGGATTGTCGCCGCGCTTCTCTTCGACGCTCGATGCGAGTTCGAGCGTCCTCTTGCTGTCTGTCGTCAAGGACTTGGCGCTGATCGCGACGAGCCCGCGGATCCAACGACGCAGTAGAGTCGTCGTCGATGTTGATCCGGCGAGTCGGCGATTTTGGCCTTTGGGGCGGGGAGTGCACGGTGGTTGCAACCCCGGCAGTCTTGTCACCATCAGCCCGCGCCTGGCTAACTTGCCGCGGCCGTGACGTGGTTGGCTGCTGCGGAGTGTCGCTGTTGGCGAAGGCGATGAGGCTCTGGATGGTGGCCCTCCAGTCGTCGGCCTTGTCCGCCGCTGGAGGGAAGTCGAGGAGCAGCTGAGCTCGAGCTAGAGCTTCTGCTGGAGTGGAGGGTAACGGCGGCGAGCGGTGCGAAGAGCGGGATACGCTCGGACTTCTAACTACGTTAGAAGGAGCATTATCCCGTCCCGGCGACCGTGCCTTGCTCGTGCCGGCATGCTGGTGCGCATGTTGGCCTTGAGCGTCCCGGGACCCGCCAGCTTGACCTTGTCCCAGCAAGCGTATGGTACCTTGGGTACCACGTCGCTGCCGGTCCTGCGCCTCCTTAGACGGGCGCGGTGCGTGCATGGACGCCGAGGTCTTGGAATGCGCCCGGTCGTCCGTCTTGTCCTTGGACTTGGCGGCGCTGTGAGTTTCCTCGCCGATGTCCGTCCTTCCGCTGGCGTCTACCCCACCAGCCGTTGGCTCCGGCGGTGGTGGGATTGACGCGGACGGGCCTGCTGCCTCTGAAGCCTTCTTCTTCGGCGGCATGTTGATGAAGTCGATGAAGTTGATGAGGTTGGTGGAGATTTCGCTCGCGTGAACGCCGGATCAGGTTCACACAACCTCGACGCACCCCCTACCTGGCGCGCGAAGGATGTCGGGGAAACTGATCGCCCACGAACACCTATGGGACTGGAGCCCCTTTTCGGTACGGCAAGGGGGCGGAGGATGCACAAAGAGCGGATCGAGGCAAACACGCGAGCAGTTTACCCAGGTTCGGGCCGCACGGATGCGTAAAACCCTACTCCTGCCTTGGTTTGTATTGCGTTCTTGGCTCGGGAGCGAGGAGAGCTACAGTTCTCACCGCTAACAGGACCGAGCGTGAGAGTGATCGATGATCGGAACCCTTTCTACGTTGCGCATGGGCCTCCTTTTATAGGTCAAAGGGGTCACCGACAGGTGGCAACGCAGTCGAGGGTAAAAATGTAAAATGGGTGGTAGTTGGAACAGTGTTTGCATAGTGCTCTATACCTAACTCTGACGGCATGGGACAAGGGCATTAAATGCCCATCACCGTCGCCCCAAACAGTGCAAAAAGCGTCTGTCAGGGCGCCACCGTCTGCCACGACAGTGGCCTTGTCATCTCAGCTTGCCACCGTGTCCCCCCAGGCTGCACAGCCTTCCGCCACGCGTGCCTGGAAGGGCCCCAGGGCGACGCGTGGGCGGATGAGCTGGAGCGCGGGCACTTAGTGGAAGTTTTCCGCGGCAAGCGCCTTGCCGCGGTCGCTACCTTGTCGCGCCCGGAAGCTTGTCGCTCTCCGGGCCTTGCCGGGACGCGTGGCGCGTCGCGGCAAGTCTCTTGAAATGCCATGTTTGGCCTTCCCGGCAAGCTCCTCATGCCAGGGTCTCGTGCCAAAGAAGTGGTCTCGAGCCTTGAGCGGCCTTCCCGGCAAGCTCCTCTTGCCGGGGCCTTGCTTCTTTAACTTGAATACTTTGTTCTTGAATGGCTCCAAAGGAACGATAGTGGGCCTTGGCGGCCGCGCGGCAAGACCTGCCACGGGGCGCTGCAACTGCCCGGGCACAAGTTCGGGATACTAAGGTACCCCTACTTTAGTACACCGACAAGAACTACATATAAAAATCCTATGGGTATGTCTCCGTATAAAATGGTTTATGGAAAAGCATGTCATTTACCTTTTGAGCTAGAACATAAGGCATATTGGGCCGTTAAAGAGCTCAGTTATGATATCAAACATGCTGGTGAGAAGAGATTATATGTCATTAGCTCACTTGATGAGTGCAGAACCCAGGCCTACGAGAATGCCAAATTGTTTAAAGAATAAGTTAAAAGATGGCATGACAAAAGGTTACAAAAGCGTGAGTTTAATGTAGGTGATTATGTTTTGCTATACAACTCTCGTGTAAGATTTTTTGCAGGAAAACTTCTCTCTAAATGGGAAGATCCTTACGTTATCGAGGAGTTCTATCGTTCCGGTGCCATAAAAATCAACAACTTCAAAGGCACAAATCCGAAGGTGGTGAACGGTCAAAGAATCAAACATTATATCTCAGCTAATCTCATAAATGTTGAAACTAATGTTATTGAAACCATAACCCCGGAGGAATACATAAGGGACACTCTCTAGAACGATCCAGACTCTGAAAAGGAAGAGGTATGTGGTACGGTAAGTAAACTGACCCCAAAATAGTTCTAATAGCAATTTTTCTCCATTTTGGAATATTTAAGAAAATAGGAAAATAACAAGTAGTCTGAAAGGAACACGAGGCACCCACGAGGGTGGAGGGTGCGCACTACCCCCCTGGGCACGCCCCCTGCCTCGTGGGCACCTCGTGTGCCCTCCGGACTCCGTTTTCTTGCACGATACTTATTTTTGTTAGTAAAAAATCATTATATAACCTCCCGAAGGTTTTGACCACCACACAACGCGAATATTTCATGCTTTTGTTTTGAGGTGTTTTCCTGACAGATCTAGATCACCATGATGTCTTCAAGCGCCAACCACATGATGATCGCGGAGTTCACCAACAACCACAAGCTGGATGCCAAGAACATTGGGGGGTCATCTTCAAGCTTCACGAGAAAATCGAGCACCTCCAAGCCCAGATCAGTGACCTGCAAAACCAAAACTGTGAGTATGAATATAGATTCTAGAAGATGAGTTTGGTTGCAGATTTGAGGATCCCGGAGACTTGATCATCCTTCTACGATGGTGAGCCTATGCCTTGGAATATGGACGACGAGCCTACATCATCAACAACTCCATCGTCACCACCTCCAAAGAAGGAGACATAAACACATGGGTATGGGCACTCCCCTTGGCAACTGCCAAGCTTAGGGGAGGTGCCCCGGTATCGTATCACCATCACACTTCTATCTTTACCATTTTTCTTAGCTCGATCCTTTTGGTTATATCTTGATCTAGTAGAATAAAGTTTAGTATGATCTAGTTGTGAGCTTTGCTTTATGATACTTATCTATGTAATCGAGTTCGTGAGCTATATATATGATAAAGATTAGTTTTGAGTCAAGGGCTTGATTGTCTCACTATTATCATGAGAGAATAAAAGAAAGAATAAAAAGAAATAAAGAGATCATATTGATCTTATGGAAAGTAATGACTTCACATATAAAGAGTATGATGAATAAAAGTTGTTGAGAGTTGACAAACATAGTTTTGGTCATCGTTGCAATTAATAGGAAGTAATATGGAAAGAGAGGTTTTCACATATAAATATACTATCTTGGACATCTTTTATGATTGTGAGCACTCATTAAATAATGACATGCTAAAAAGTTGATGTTGGACAAGGAAGACAACGTAATGGGTTATGTTTTCTTATATCCTAAATAAATTATATTGTCATGGATCATCCAACATGTTGAGCTTGCCTTTCCCCCTCATGCTAGCCAAACTCCTTGCACCAAGTAGAGATACTACTTGTGCTTCCAAACATCCTTGAACCCAGTTTTGCCATGGGAGTCCACCATATCTACCTATGGATTGAGTAAGATCCTTCAAGTAAGTTGTAATTGTTGCAAGCAATAAAAATTGCTCTCTAAATATGTATGATCTATTAGTGTGGAGAAAATAAGCTTTATACGATCTTGTGATATGGAAGTAATAAAAGCGACGGACTGCATAATAAAGGTCCGTATCACAAGTGGCAATATAAAGTGACGTTATTTTGCACTAAGATTTCGTACATCCAACCATAAAAGCACATGACGACCTGTGCTTCCCTCTGCGAAGGGCCTGTCTTTTTTTCTTGTCTTATACCTTATACAAGAGTCATGGTGATCTTCACCTTTCCTTTTTACATTTTATCCTTTGGCAAGCACATTGTGTTGGAAAGATCCTGACATATATACCCAATTGGATGTAAGTGATCATAAACTATTATTGTTGACATTACCCTTGAGGTAAAAGGTTGGGAGGCAACACTATAAGCCCCTATCTTTCTCTGTGTCCGACTTAAACTTGATACCCATAAGTATTGCGTGAGTGTTAGCAATTGTGAAAGACCAAATGTTAGTTGAGTATGTGGACTTGCTGAAAATCTCTTATATTGACTCTTCCGATGTTATGATAAATTGCAATTGCTTCAATGACCGAGGCCATAGTTTGTTAGTTTTCAATGAAGTTTCTGATTCATACTTGACATTGTGAATAGATTGTTACTTTAGCATAAGAAATCATATGACAATATATATGTTGTTGTTATAAGAATGATCATGATGCCCTCATGTCAGTATTTTATTTTATCGACACCTCTATCTCTAAACATGTGGACATATTTTTCGATATCGGCTTCCGCTTGAGGACAAGCGAGGCCTAAGCTTGGGAGAGTTGATACGTCCAATTTGTATCATGCTTCTATATTGATGTTTATTGCATTATGGGTTGTTATTACACATTATGTCCCAATACTTATGCCTTTTCTCTCTTATTTTACAAGGTTTACATGAAGAGGGAGAATGACGATAGTTGGAATTCTGGGCTGGAAAAGGAGCAAATATTGGAGGCCTATTCTTCACATCTCAAAAAGTCCTGAAACTCCAGAAAAGTCAGTTTTGGAAAATATGAAAAATATCGGGTCAAGAAAGCACCAGAGGGGGGCCACCCACCGTCCACGAGGGTGGGGTGCGCCCTGCCCCCTGGGCGCGCCCCCTGCCTCGTGGGCCACCTGGGTGGATTGGTTGTGGCACCTTGGAGCACCCAGTGGTTTGCCGGGCACCTGGAGAAACAAGTGTTGTCCTAGGGGATCCCGGAGGAACCGTGTGATCACCCTATTGGAATGCCACCCAGGCTCAAAGGGATCATATAATATTTTCATGCCTAGAAACTTCCATGTGCAGCCACAAGCCATTATGGGCTCTGGCATAGTATGAGTAAGTTGTGTGAGCTCTTTGAGTGGTGGACTAGCAGATGTAGGGGGAATGTAGGTGTACGGTTCCACCCGGGGTAAAGAGTAAATGCTTCCGAAAGACTGTGTCTCGGTCATCCGTTTCTCAAACATCATGAAGTGTGAGAAATTAAACGGAGGCGATCGAGTCTTGTGGGGAAAAGTGCACAAACCTCTGCAGAGTGTAGAAACTATTCATGAGTAGACGTGTCCCCGGTTATGGACATCTTTGAGTATCTAGAAGTGGATTATTTATTGATATCAACACTCTATTTAATTAATTTGTTGGGTTAATGATGACTTTAGTTTGGGACTGAGATGGAGGTACCATTCTCATTGTTCATAATTTAAATTTAACAAAGTAGTTAAATAAATGTATTCCTTTGTGGTAGGGAAAAATCAGCTTTATGCAAAAACAGCCTTAAAGCCTCCACCAGCCAAATATGCATGTAGTTGTAGGCATTGTTCATCATTATCATTATAGTGTGAAATTGCCAGTACATTCAATGTACTGACCTACATGGTTGCAACGTCTCATGTTGCAGGAATTATTCGATGAGTAAGTGTTACGTTAGGGTTGCGCTGTCTCCACTCAACTTTGTCGTTGGTGTTGATTGAACTCCACAACCTTTGTTGCTTCCGCTATGATTGATTGAGGTAATAGTATTTAAGCTACTTTATACATGTGATTTACCTCTGTTATAAATCCTCGAGTACTGTGTGTGTCAGCATACCGATCCAGGGATGACACTTAAAGCACACAGACTTGATCCATTCGGGTCGGGTCGCTACAGTCATTTACCTCTTGAAATAGAACATAATGCGTATTGGGCCATTAAAGAGCTCAATTAGGATTTCAAACTTGCCGGTGAGAAGAGATTATTTGTCATTAGCTCACTTGATGAGTGGAGAACCCATGCCTACGAGAATGCCAAATTGTTTAAAGAAAAGGTTAAAAGATGGCATGACAAAAGGATACAAAAGCGTGAGTTTAATGTAGGTGATTGTGTTTTGCTATACAACTCTCGTGTAAGATTTTTTTGCAGGAAAACTTCTCTCTAAATGGGAACATCCTTACGTTATCAAGGAGGTCTATCGTTCCGGTGCCATATAAATCAACAACTTCGAAGGCACAAATCCGAAGGTGGTGAACGGTCAAAGAATCAACCATTATATCTCAGGTAATCCCATAAATGTTGAAACTAATGTTATTGAAACCGTAACCCCGGAGGAATACATAAGGGACACTCTCCAGAACAATTCAGACTCCGCAAAGGAAGAGGTATGTGGTACGGTAAGTAAATCGACTCCAAAATAGTTCTAATAGCAATTTTTCTCCATTTTGGAATATTTAAGAAAATAGGAAAAAAGGAAGTAGTCAGAAAGGAACACGAGGCACCCACGAGGGTGGAGGGCGCGCCCTATCCCCCTGGGCGCGCCCCCCCTGCGTTGTGGGCACCTCGTGTGCTCTCCGGACTCTGTTTTCTTGCACGATACTTCTTTTTGTCAGTAAAAATTCATTATATAAACTCCCGAAGGTTTTGACCACCACACCACGCGAATATGTCCTGCTTTTGTTTCGAGCTGTTTTCCTGACAGGTCTAGATCACCATGACGTCTTCAAGCGCCCCCAAGGACAAGTTTTTCGAGAAGGTCGTCAACTCCTACCTTGCGAAGGTGCTGCAACACCCTCAAACCATTGAGATGCGTGAGGGGGTGCTGCACATCCGCGATGTTGAAGGACCAAGGAGGACCGGAAGCGTGGAGACAAGACTTGAAGCAATGGAGCAACAAGTTTTCAAGTGCCAGTGGATGGTGGAACAAGGACTCAGCACCAACCACATGATGATCGCGGAGTTCACCAACAACCACAAGCTGGATGGCAAGAACATTAGGGAGGTCATCTTCCAGCTTCACGAGAAAATCGAGCACCTCCAGTCCCAGATCTATGACCTGCAAAACCAAAACTGTGAGTATGAACTTAGATTCAAGAAAATGAGTTTGGCTGCAAATTTGAGGATCCCGGAGACTCGATCATCCTTCTACGATGGTGAGCCTATGCCTTGGAAGATGGATAACAAGCCTACATCATTAACAACTCCATCATCACCACCTCCAAAGAAAGAGACATAAACACATGGGTATGGGCACTCCCCTTGGCAACTACCAAGCTTGGGGGAGGTGCCCCGTTATCGTATCACCATCACACTTCTATCTTTACCGTTTTTCTTAGTTCTATCCTTTTGGTTATATCTTGATCTAGTAGAATAAAGTTTAGTATGATCTAGTTGTGAGCTTTGCTTTATGATCCTTATCTACGTAATCGAGTCTGTGAGCTATATAAATAATAAAGATTAGTTTTGAGTCAAGGGCTTGATTGTCTCACTGTGATCATGAGAGAATAAAAGAAAGAAGAAAAAGAAATAAAGAGCTCATATTGATCTTATGGAAAGTAATGACTTCACATATAAAGAGTATGATGAATAAAAGTTGTTGAGAGTTGACAAACAAAAGTTTTGGTCATCGTTGCAATTAATAGGAAGTAATAAGGAAAGAGAGGTTTTCACATATAAATATACTATCTTGGACATCTTTTATGATTGTGATCACTCAAAAAAATGACATGCTAAAAAGTTGATGTTGGACAAGGAAGACAACGTAATGGGTTATGTTTTCTTATATCCTAAATAAAGTATATTGTCATGGATCATCCAACATGTTGAGCTTTCCTTTCCCCCTCATGCTATCCAAACTTCTTGCACCAAGTAGAGATACTACTTTTGCTTCCAAACATCCTTGAACCCAGTTTTGCCATGAGAGTCCACCATATCTACCTATGGATTGAGCAAGATCATTCAAGTAAGTTGTAATTGTTGCAAGCAATAAAAATTTCTCTCTAAATTTGTATGATCTATTAGTGTGGAGAAAATAACTTTATACGATCTTGTGATATCGAAGTATTAAAAGCGACGGACTGCATAATAAAGGTCCCTGTCACAAGTGGCAATATAAAGTGACGTTCTTTTGCACTAAGATTTTGTACAACCAACCATAAAAGCACATGACAACCTCTGCTTCCCTCTGTGAAGGGCATATCTTTTGTTCTTGTCTTATACCTTATACAAGAGTCATGGGGATCTTCACCTTTCCTTTCTACATTTTATCCTTTGGCAAGCACATTGTGTTGGAAAGATCCTGACATATATACCCAATTGGATGTAAGTTATCATAAACTATTATTGTTGACATTACCCTTGAGGTATAACGTTGGGAGGCAACACTATAAGCCCCTATCTTTCTCTATGTCCGGTTAAAACTCCATACCCATAAGTATTTTTTGAGTGTTAGCAATTGTGAAAGACTAAATGATAGTTGAGTATGTGGACTTGCTGAAAATATCTTATATTGACTCTTTCCGATGTTATGATAAATTGCAATTGCTTTAATGACCGAGGCCATAGTTTGTTAGTTTTCAATGAAGTTTCTGATTTGTACTTGACATTGTGAATAGCTTGTTACTTCAGCATATGAAATCATATGACAATATATATGTTGTTGTTATAAGAATGATCATGATACCCTCATGTCCGTATTTTATTTTATCGACACCTCTATCTCTAAACATGTGGACATATTTTTCGATATCGGCTTCCGCTTGAGGACAAGCGAGGTCTAAGATTGGGAGAGTTGATACGTCTAGTTTGCATCATGCTTCTATATTGATGTTTATTGCATTATGGGCTATTATTACACATTATGTCACAATACGTATGCCTTTTCTCTCTTATTTTACAAGGTTTACATGAAGAGGGAGAATGCCGGCAGCTGGAATTCTGGGCTGGAAAAGGAGCAAATATTGGAGACCTATTCTGCACAACTCAAAAAGTCATGAAACTCCACGAAAGTCAGTTTTGGAAAATATGAAAAATTTAGGGCGAAGAAAGCACCAAAGGGGGGCCACCCACCGTCCACGAGGGTGGGGTCGCGCCCTACCCCCCTGGGCGTGCCCCCTTCCTCGTTGGGCACCTGGCAGCTCCCCGATGCCCATCTTCTGGTATAAGGTGTCTTCTGCCCTGGAAAAAATCATAAGGAAGCTTTCGGGACGAAGCACCGCCATCTCGAGGCGGAACCTTGGCAGAACCAATCTAGGGTTCCAGCGGAGCTATTCTGTCGGGGAAACATCCCTCCGGGAGGGGAAAATCGTCATCATCATTGATCCTCTAATCAGGAGGGGAGCAATCTCCATCAACATCTTCACCAGCACCATCTCCTCTCAAACCCTAGTTCATCTCTTGTATCCAATCTTTGTCCCACAGCCTCAGATTGGTACATGTGGGTTGCTAGTAGTGTTGATTGCTCTTTGTAGTTGATGCTAGTTGGTTTATCCGGTGGAAGATCATATGCTCAGATCCTTTATGCATATTAATAGCCCTCTGATTATGAACATGAATATGATTTGTGAGTAGTTACTTTTGTTCCTCATGACATGGGAGAAGTCTTGCTATAAGTAGTCATGTGAATTTGGTATTCGTTTGATATTTTGATGAGATGTATGTTGAATTTCCTCTAGTGGTGTTATGTGAATGTCGACTACATGACACTTCACCATTGTTTGGGCCTAGAGGAAGGCATTGGGAAGTAATAAGTAGATGATGGGTTTCTAGAGTGACAAAAGCTTAAGCCCTAGTTTATGTGTTGCTTCGTAAGGGGCTGATTTGGATCCATATGTTTCATGCTATGGTTAGGTTTACCTTAATACTTCTTTTGTAGTTGCGGATGCTTGCAATAGAGGTTAATCATAAGTGGGATGCTTATCCAAGGAAGGGCAGTACCCAAGCACCGGTCCACCCAAATTATCAAAGTAACAAACGCGAATCATATGAGCGTGATGAAAACTAGCTTGACGATAATTCCCATGTGTCCTCAGGTGCGCTTTTCCTTATATAAGAGTTTGTCCAGGCTTGTCCTTTTCTACCAAAAGGATTGGGCCATATTGTTGCACCTTATTTAGTTTTATTACTTGATACTCGTTACAAATTACCTTATCACAAAACTATTTGTTACCGATAATTTCAGTGCTTGCATACAATACCTTACTGAAAGCTGCCTGTCATTTCCTTCTGCTCCTCGTTGGGTTTGACACACTTACTTATCGAAAGGACTATGATAGATCCCCTATACTTGTGGGTCATCAAGACACTTTTCTAGCGTCGTTGCCGGGGAGTGAAACGCCTTTGGTAAGTGGAATTTGGTAAGGAAAATTTTATATAGTGTGCTGAAATTTACTATCACTTGTTACTATGGAACATAATCCTTTGAGGGGCTTGTTCGGGGTATCTTCACCCCGACCAGTAGAGCAAAGAGTTGCTTCTCAACCTAATGAACCTACTGGAAATGTTTTCTTTGAAATTCCTTCGGGTATGATAGAGAAACTGCTAGCTAAACCCTTTACAGGAGATGCAACATTGCATCCCGATTTGCACCTAATCTATGTGGATAAAGTTTTTGGATTATTTAAGGTTGCAGGTATGCCTGAGGATGTTATCAAGAAGAAGGTCTTCCCTTTATCTTTGAAGCGAAAGGCATTGACATGGTTTAGCCTATGCGATGATATTGGATCATGGAACTACAACCAGTTGAAATTGGAATTTCATCAGAAGTTCTATCCTATGCATCAGGTTCATCGTGATCGTAATTATATATATAATTTTTGGCCTTGCGCAGGAAAAAGTATTGCTCAATCATGGGGGAGGTTTAAAGCAATGTTATATTCACGCCCCAATCATGAGCTCTCAAGAGAAATTATTATTCAAAAAAAAATTATGCTCGGCTTTCTCTCAATAATCGCACCATGCTCGATACTTCTTCTACTGGTTCTTTTATGATGAAGACTATTGAATTCAAATGGGATTTATTGTAAAGAATTAAACGCAACTCTGAAGATTGGGATCTCGACGAAGGTAAGGATCTAGGTATAACACATAAGTTTGATTGTGTTTAATCTTTTATGGATACCGATTCTTTCCGTGAATTTAGCATTAAATATGGACTTGAGTCTGAGATTGTTGCTTCTTCCTGTGAATCATTTGCTACCCATGTTGATCTCCCTAAGGAGAAGTGGTTTAAATAACATCCTCCCATTGAAGTAAAAGTAGTTGAACCTGTTAAAGTTGAAGGAAAGACTATCACTTATAATATTGATCCTATTGTTCCTACCGCTTATATTGAGAAACCACCCATCCCTGCTAGAATAAAGGATCATGATAAAGCTTCAACTGTGGTTCGTAAGAGTAATACTAGAACGCCTACACCCTCTAAGCAAATTAAATTTGAACCTAGTGTTGCTATGGTTAAGGATCTCTTGGTCGATAATATTGATGGGCATGTCATTTACCTCTGTGATGAAGCTGCTAGAATTGCTAGACCCGATACTAAAAATAAACATAGACCTATTGTAGGCATGCCTGTTATTTCTGTTAAAATAGGTGATCATTGCTATCATGGCTTATGTGATATGGGTGCTAGTGCGAGCGCAATACCTCATTCCTTATACGAAGAAATTATGCTAGATATTGCACCTACTGAGCTAGAAGGTATTGATGTTATGTAACACCCCATATGTGATACTTTCCAATTATGGCAATAAAGCAATTCTCATTTCGAACATTGTCGTTTTCCTTGGGGGTTCTTGTCATTTAAGCTTTATTTTTCTTAGCTTCATTACTTGTCTTTGTTTGTGATGTGAGGTCACCTTGATGGTTGTTGTGTGCTGGGGGTGTCAAGCCATGCCCTTGCTTAAACACTAAACCCCCTCCTTCTTCTTCACCCCTTCTCTTTCCTCCTTTTTCTTCCTTCTTTAAGTAATTTTGCAAGTGTCCTAGCCTATTCCATTAAAGTTCATCTCCTCCCCATTTCTCTGTTGCTTTGTCATGAGTCACCATGTAAAGCCTTGCCCATTTTAAAGTGATTTGGTTGGGTTCAAAAATGACAGAAGTTTGAACCATATTCAAACTCATTTTATTTTTCTACCTCTAAAAATGTCCAAACCAATTTTATAAAATAGGGCATAAATCCAGGAGGATGGGAATATTTTATTTATCTCCTAACTCTATTTCCTTGAGCCTGCACTTTTCCTTTTATTTTCTATCTGAGGAAAATGGAAAAAGAAAGGAATTAGAACAACAGCAGCCGCAGCAGTGCAGCCCAGCCAGCAGGCCCAGCTCTTCCCCTCGGCCCAGCTCCAGCCGGCCCGAGCCAGCCGCCCAGCACGTCCCTCGCACCTCTTCTCACCCACGCGCCCACATACCCCCGCTACCTCTCGCCCACGCGGACTCCCAGGCCCCACTCGTTAGCGTCTGTGCCCGTGGGTTCGCCCACCTTTTCTTCCTCCTCCCGCGACACCATGGGGACCGCGAGCCTGACGCCGTCGGCACCGTCGTGCCTCTGGCCCCCCTTTTAAGCTCTCCCCATGTCCAACCCACTCCCTAGGGTTCCACCTTCCTCCTCCCGCCGCCTAGTGGGCTGAGGGCCACCAGATCCGCCGCACCGTAGCTGTCCCGAACGCATCTGGGAGCGCGAGCACGTCGCTGGCGTGCCTCCCGTTGACCTCGGCCTCGCCAACCTTACTGGACTGCTTCCTCAACGTCGAGTACATCGTCTACGTCCTCTACGCGGAGCCGATCGCCTCGCCTGCGACTCCTTCTTCCTCTTCTTCCACTCGGGCAGCCAGCTGTTCGATCATCACCGTCGTTGACTCCGACCACCTCCGGGCCAGCCGAACACCTCGCCGTGTTCGTGGTGAGCATCTGCACCTCCCCGTGCACTTTTCCCCTTCCTTCGCGCCGTCTAGACCATAGTTCGTCGTGCACCCGAGCGTGTCGCCGTCGGGACTCGTCTCTGGCGAGTATTCCGTCAATCGTAGGCCTTCCTCTATTGCCCGTCTCCTTCACCTTGTCGCGTACATGCTGCCAGAGCAGTCCCCACTCCGTTTAGGCCTCTGCTTTGCCTCGTCGACGCCTATCGCCGCCGTTCTGTTTTGTGCTCGCCGCCGGTGCTGTAGTTGTTGCTAGGAGCTGCAAGTGCGTGGCGTGGATGCAGAGTTCCCCCGGGAACAGCCGCACCCCTCTGTTGCCAGTTTAGGTCGCCGGAGCAGCTCCGACGTGCCCCTGTTTTCCCCTGCAGCTTGCATCTTCAGTTAACTCTTCAGGCGCAACACATGTATTCTGTTAGTAACGCTCGCCTAGCCCAGTGGCTTGGCTCTTCATCAGATATGCAGGAGGTCGTGGGTTCGATCCCCGCCGGGGGCTGTGGTTCCCCCGCCCCCATTTTTGTTTTCCCTGTGAGGCTGACAGGCAGGCCCCACCTGTCATCCTCTTTGTGCCTTTCCACCCACGCGCGCACACTCCTCTGCCACCTCAGCGCCCCTGACCTCACAGCTCAGTGGCTGCGGCTAGCTCAGCCTGGGTCTGTTTGGCCTTTTCCTTTTGTTTTTCTTTTTCTTTTTCCTTTTCTTTTTCTTTTTCTGCATTTAATTTGCATATTTAAGATCTGTTTAAATATGCATCTGATGAAAATGAGTTATATATGAAAACTGCTTAGTTTTTCATGTAGAATATTTATATGTTGTTTGTTGCCATGTTTAAAACATTTAAAATGTTGTTTGAATTATTTTGTGTTTAAAATGTGCTTAAACTTGTAAAAATCATAACTAAATATCTACAACTCCAAATTTAACAAAGTTTATATGCATTCGTGGTGGAAAAATGTGTAGAATAATGTGGTGTTGTCGTTTTGCATGTTTAACAACTTTAAAATATGAGTTTCTTAGTTATGTCCCAAATGAATATATATGAATATGGGAGTTTCCGGAAATTGTTGTTTGTCCTTTTCGGCCCATTTAAAAATGCTAGCATCTTCCTGTAGTCCTAGATGCACCCTTGCCATGCTAATCAACTCTTTTAAACTTTTTGGGTGCTTGTTTAAATAATCTACATCACCCTTGTGGACATGTTAGTTTTGTTCCTTTGCTTGTGATCTACATGTGTGTGATCTTTTTATTGCTATGATGCTTGTGCACTCTTTGTGTCACTAGGAGATGCATCATGTCCTACCATGTCCATATGCATCATATTCATGCATCATGTGTTTGAGCATTGCATGATGATTGATTGATGTTCCAGTGATGCATTGTTGTGTTGGTTAGAGCCCGGTGACGATTCGGAGTTCGAGGTTCCTACCGAGGCTGAGTTTGAGGAGCAAGGTTACGATCCCTCCGTGGAATCAACAGGCAAGATGACCAATCCCAGATGTCACTTCTATCTTTGCCTATGCTAGATGTCTCACGCTTTAGATATTGCCTCGATGCATATTCCAGTTTGTCAGCCCTCCTATTGTTGCCATGAAACTCTCTAACCACCTTCCTAGCAAACCGTTGTTTGGCTAAGTACACATCGCTCAGCCCCTCTTATAGCGTTGATACTTGCAGGTGAAGTTTTGAAGATTGCCCCGTGATGAAGTTGTTGTTGGGAAATCACAATATATAATCTGTTAAACTAATTCACCTATATATCCGTAATGGGTGGAAAGCTAAGCCTTTCTGCTTGGTGTTTTGTTGCACTCATGCCACCCTAGGAACCGATAAACCGGGTTACGTTCCTTGATTTTTTCGTTCCTAACACGGTTGGGGTTTATGGGGCCCCCTTGATAATTCGCTCTGTGTTAAAGCTTTTCCAGTAAGGCCCAACATTGGTTCTACATTTGCCTAATAACTAAAACTTGCATAGGGCGTTGGAAACCCGAGTTCTTAATTAACAACTTGGGCCAGTGCTCCTCATGAGTGTTGGTCCAAACCGGGGGTTCTGCGGGGCCACAACGGGGGAACCCGAGGTTTGGTATATACTTGTAAAATCACCCATCCAGACGTGGCTTGAGACGAGATACGTGAGGCTACTATCAGGGTGTCGGCACCCCGGGAGGTCTTGCTGGATTAGTTTTACCTTTGTCGAAATATCTTGAGCACAGGATTCCGAGAATACTCGGGTCCTCCCACTTTGGAGTTGCGACTCCGCAGATCGTGGGCTTGTTATGGGCTAAGTTGGGACACCCCTACAGGGTTTGATCTTTCGAAAGCCATGCCCGCAGTTATGTGGCAGATGGGAATTTGTTAATATCCGGTTGTAGATAACTTGACACCTTATTCATGAACACACTACCTGCGTCAGTAACCGTGATGGTCTCTTTCCGAAGGGCTTCGGAAAGTGAACACGGTGGGGTTATGTTTGATCGTGAGTAGTTAGGATCATTTCTTGATCAATTTGTCGATCATTGGCACTTGTTCTCTTCTCGCTCTAAACTCGTCAGCTAGTGCTTAGTGCTTGCTGCAACCCTTGTTTATAGCCTTTCCACACTTAAGGCTTTGGTAGTTTTGATACCCGGGAACGGGATTGCTAAGTCCTATGTGGCTCATAGATTCAACACACACCAGATGCAGGTACCGTTGAGAACTATGCATGAGATGGTTGAGAGCTGTACTGGGAGTTCGATGAAGAGCGTGGACGTTACTATGTGTCTTATCCCGACGATCAGTAGTGGTTCTTACTAGGAGGATCCGGGCTTGTGTTATTTATAGTATATTTTCCTTTGGATTTCGTCCATAGTCGGACCCTGATGTTCTTTTGATGATGTATGCTATTGTATTCATTTGTGTGACATGGCGAGTGTAAGCCAACTATCATTTTACACTTTCTTCCCTGAATTTTACATGAGTTGTGCAAAGATACCATACTTGAGATCATTCTAGTATGCGTTTATGTCCTTAAGTCGTGCCTCGACACATGGGGGACATAGCCACATACTGGGCATTACAAGTTGGTATTCAAAGCCTTCTCCGACCTAGGAGCCCCCTGATTGATCGAATAGTTGACAGTTGAGTCTAGGCACACACAAAAAATGTTTTGGGTCCTATATATATATATCGGAGAGTACGATTTTTTTACTCCTCATCCCTTCATCGCTCTAGTGAGGACTCCTAACGTTGTTCTATATCCTCTACTCTCAAAAATTCACTAATTTTTTTAGGATCACGCGAGTATTGTTTGGATTGTTCCGATATCTTTGTGAGGAGAACATTGTTCTCGATGCCTCTTGTCATTTAGAGGTTGTGGCAGTGTCCCGGGGAGTTGAGCTCCGAGGTGTTGTCATCACAAATGCATCATAGCGCTTCTAGAATACTTAAGATGGCCGACATCGAAAACTCTTTTATGCGGTTAGTGGTGAGATAACCCCGACATCACCCACAACTGGTGGGATAGTTCGGCAGTATTGCCACAGCTAGTATAGCAGATGCGTTTCGAAGGTCCGAGGTAAACAGTTTCCGAGGATGACTGGTTATGTGTTGACGGATGGATACAACTGGATGTAGGTTTAGAGTTGAGTGCGCGGTGCTTCCCCTGTATCCCCAACACCAGATTGCATAATCAGAAACCTTCGGGAAGTAAATAGGTGGGTTCTTCAAGTAGCTCGTAGGCATTCTTCCAACGAGTGCATGGTTTGAGGTTTGGGGTTCAACATCGAGTGAAGAGCTTTCATGGACGTTGTTCCAATTGGGAGTTGCATTTTAAGGGTCCTTGGCTATGCTGATCCGGGGATTGCAACACCCTTTGTAACACATTCCATGTGGCATTCAGCACGAACATGTGGGACGAAGCTTCTATCATGTATTTGTTCCATGTGCACCTTGTTGTTTTTACTTACCTTTTGTTCTCCCAAGTGGCTTCTCTAGAAGATTTTTGTACCATTAAACTATGGAATTCATTCATTCATTTCGTTCGAATGTTTATTGCGAAGACTTATGTTGCAAATATCTAGCCGTTGATTCAGCTTATCAATTTTGCATCAATGGCTAACTATTGTCATCATATTCAGGATGGCTCCTAAGAAGGTTCCCAACCCTAACCAAGAGGGCGAAGAAGAGCGTCCTCCTAAACGTCCTCCTTCGCCTCCTCCTCCGTCTGAGGCATGGAGAGCAATTATGCAAGCGACCAACCCGAACACTCAGATGCTCATGCAAATGATGTAGAACTTTCAAGCCAACCAAGAAAATCAAGGCAATCATGGGAACCAAGGCCAAGGCAATCTGTTAAATCAACCTCACTTTGCGACACTGAACCAATACCTGGCAAACCAACCGTAGTCGTTCAGTTACTGTGTGGACCCGCTAGATGCTGAAGATTGGATCACAAACATCAAAAAGCACTTTGAGTGCAGTAACGTGAGGCCTGAGGATTATGTCAAGTTTGCCACTTTCCAGCTCAAAGACCAAGCTGCTGATTGGTGGCAACAGTACAAAGATTCCAGAGGTGATCGTGAGATCTCATGGACTGACTTCTACAAAGATTTCCGCTCACACCACATTCCAACCAGTGTCATTGAAGGCATGCGCGAGCAATTCCGCAACCTGAAGCAAGGCACTATGTCCGTCTATCAATACAATGTCAAGTTCCATAATCTTGCCCGGTATGCGAAGCAAGACATCCCCAATGCCAAGAGCAAGATATATCAGTTCCGAGGTGGTCTGAAAGATGAACTCTAACTTGCTCTCACCTTGTTTGAGCCGGATGAATTTGACCAATTCTACAATATGGCTCTCAAGCAAGAGGCAGCTCGGCTCAAGAGTGAAGCTTCCAAAAGGAGGATTAGAGATGCCGTTCACTCCTCCTCTTCCTCTCAAGTGGTTGCCAAGCAGTAGAAGTTCTGGCTACCACCTCCTCCAGTGCTCCATCCTCCAAACAACAACAAGCACTCAGGTGGTCGTGGATTCTCCCACACACCCAACCCAAGCAATCAGTCCAAGCCTCAGTTCCAAGCTACAAGATCAAGTGGTCCTTATCATCGGCCTCTTTCAGAAGTTACTTGCAACAAGTGTTCTCAGAAGGGTCACTACACAAACAAGTGTCCCAACCCAAGGCGCCTTCCGCCTCCTCCACCTGTCAGCACTCCTATTGTCAAGCACAATCCCAAGCATGCAAGAGTGAACCTGATGAGTGCAGCTCAAGCAGAGAATTCTTCCGATGTTATAATTGGTAATCTTCCGGTTAACTCTATTCCTGCAAAAGTCTTGTTTCATTCGGGTGCATCATGCTCTTTCATATCGTAACCTTTTGCATCGAAGCACAATGTTGACATCAAAAGTTTGCCAAGGGAATTATCAGTTGTTTCTCCCGGAAAAATAATGCATTCTAGCGTGTTTTCTCCGGATATATCTATTCACATGGGTGATTACAGCTTTCTGGTTTCATCGGTTATTCTTGGCAACTCCGACATTGATCTTATTCTTGCGATGGATTGGCTCTCCAAGCATGATGCAAACATTGATTGTGCAAATAAGGAAGTCAAGCTTACTCATCCTGATGAAGACGTGATTATCTTTGCCTCTTGAGATAACACAATCAGGCTATTCTCTCTCAATGACAAGGGTGAGATTAATGTCATTTCTCAAATTTCGGTGGTTCGCGAATATGAGGATGTTTTCGCTGAAGCGCTTCCAGGCATGCCTCCCCATCGTCAAGTTGAATTCGTCATTGAACTTGAACCTGGTACCGAGCCAACATGTCGGCGTCCATACAAGTCCTAATGAGTTGAAGGAGCTGGAGAAACAACTCGATGAGCAAGAACGTATGGGTCTAATCAGACCAAGTACTTCTCCTTGGGGCTGTGGTGTTCTATTTGTCAAAAAGAAGGATGGCACGAGACGCCTTTGCGTTGATTACCGGCCATTGAACAAGAAGACAATAAAGAATAAGTATCCGCTCCCCAACATCAATGAATTGTTCGAGCAGCTCAAAGGAGCAAAGGTGTTCTCGCAGCTCAATCTCCGGATGGGTTGCCATTAGATTTGTATCCGTGAAAAGGATATTCCTTAGACCGCATTCAGAACGAGTTTTGGCTCTTATGAATACACGTTCATGTCTTTCGGCCTTGCAAATGCTCCACCCACTTTCTCTCGAATGATGCACTTCATATTCAACCCCACACCAATGAATTTGTTCTCGTCTATCTGGATGATATCTTGGTATTCTCCAAGAATGAAGAAGACCATGCCAAGCACCTTCGTTTGGTCCTTGACAGGCTCCGTGAACACAAGTTCTATGCGAAGTTCTCCAAATGTGAATTCTGGCTAGATAAAGTCCTCTATCTTGGCCATATTATCTCTGCAGAGGGCATTTCTGTGAACCCCGAGAAGGTTGAAGCTATTGTCAACTGGGAACCTCCGTAGAATGTCAAGCAACTCCGAAGCTTCCTTGGTCTCACTAGCTATGGCAGAAGGTTCGTTGAGAACTTCTCCAAGATTGCCAAGCCTCGTTCCAACCTGTTGCAGAAGAATGTCAAGTACTCCTGGACTCCTGATTGTGATGTGGCATTCAAGACACTCAAAGAGAAGCTCATTTCTACTCCGGTTCGTACTCCTCCGGATGAGTCCAAGCCTTATGAAGTCTTTTGTGATGCTTCATTGCAAGGTCTTGGTGGTGTTCTCATGCAAGACAAGAAGATTGTGGCATACACTTCTCGTCAGCTGAAACCAAATGAGAAGAATTACCCCACACATGATCTTCAGCTAGCAGCAGTTGTACATTCCTTGATCACGTGGAGACACCTTCTATTGGGCAGAAAAGTGGACATCTTCACCAATCACAAGAGCTTGAAGTACATCTTCACTCAGCCAAACCTTAACCTTCGCCAGACTCGTTGGGTTGAGATGATTCAAGAGTACAATCCAAGCATTGAGTATACTCCTGGCAAGGCCAATGTCATTGCAGATGCCTTGAGCCGAAAGGCGTATTGCAACAGTCTCCTTCTCAAACCGTTCCAGCCTAAACTTTTTGAATCTTTCAGGAAGCTCAACCTCCAAGTTGTTTTGCAAGGCTTTCTTGCAAACCTTCAAGTTGCTCCTACCTTGGAAGATCAAATCCGTGAGGCCCAGCTCAGTGATGCTATGGTGCAGAAAGTGAAACATGGTATTGCTAAGGGTACTCCCAAGTACAAGTGCTATCGCGTTGATGAGAAAGACACCTTGTTCTTTGAGGATAGGATCATGGTTCCCAAAGGTGATCTCAGGAAGCTCATAATGAACGAAGCACATGACTCCCTCCTCTCGATACATCCCGGAAGTTCCAAGATGTACCAAGACCTCAAGCAATCATATTGGTGGACTCGCATGAAAAGGGAGATTGCCCAATTCGTGAATGAATGTGATGTCTGCAGAAGAGTGAAGGCTGAGCATCAACGTCCAGCCGGACTCCTTCAACCTCTACCTATTCCCGAGTGGAAATTCGATCACATTGAGATGGATTTCGTCACTGGGTTTCCCAAGTCCAAGAAGGGAAATGCTGCTATCTTTGTGGTGATTGACAAGCTAACTAAAGTAGCTCATTTTCTTCCCGTAAAAGAATCCATCAACGCAACTCAGCTGGCAGAGCTGTACACCTCCAGAATTGTTTCTTTGCGTGGCATTCCTCAAGTGATCTCCTCAGACCGTGGAAGCTTGTTCACTTCCAAGTTCTAGGATTCATTTCAGTCAGCCATGGTCACATAGATTCGCTTTAGCACTGCATTTCACCCTCAGACTAGTGGTCAAGTCGAAAGAGTGAACCAGACCCTCGAAGATATGCTAATATCTTGTTTCATCTCCTTCGATATGAAATGGGAAGATTGCCTTCCATTTGCCGAATTCTCCTACAACAACAACTTCCAAGCAAGTGCCGACAAAGCTCCTTTTGAAATCCTCTATGGCAGAAAGTGTTGTACCCCTCTCAACTGGTCCGAGACTGGTGAACGTCAACTTCTTGGAAATGATTTGATCTCAGAAGCCGAAGAAATGTGCAAAGTCATACGAGAGAATCTCAAAGTCGCGCAATCGCGTCAAAAGAGCTACTATGATGGCAAGCATCATGACTTGGCTTTCGACATTGCAGATCATGCCTATCTCCGTGTTTCTCCCATGAAGGGCACTCAGAGGTTCGGTATCAAGGGCAAGCTTGCTCCAAGATACATGGGCCCTTTCAAGATTCTTGGCAAGAGAGGCGATCTAGCCTACCAACTCGAGCTTCCCTCCAACTTTGCAAATGTGCATGATGTGTTTCAGGTGTCTAAGCTCCGCAAGTGCTTCAAGACGCCTGAACACACCATTCCGTTCGAACAGATTGATCTTCAACAAGACTTGTCTTATCGTGAGCACCCCGTTGCTATCCTTGAAGAAACTGAGCGCAAGACCCATGACAAGTCCATCAAATTCTTGAAAGTGAAGTGGTCACACCATAACGACCGAGAAGCTACGTGGGAACGAGAAGATCATCTCCGTTTCGAGTGTCCCTCCTTCTTTCAGTCCTAGATCTCGGGATGAGATCTTTTTGTAGTGGAGGAGAGTTTGTAACACCCCATATGTGATACTTTCCAATTATGGCAATAAATCAATTCTCATTTTGATCCTTGTCCTTTTCCTTGGGGGTTCTTGTCATTTAAGCTTTATTTTTGTTTTTCATTGTAATTTTATTTTTTCTTATGCATCCATGCATTGCTTCATCATCAACATGGCATCATATTCATCTAAGCTTTATTACTTGTCTTTGTTTGTGATGTGAGGTCACCTTGATGGTTGTCGTGTGTTGGGGGTGTCAAGCCATGCCCTTGCTTAAACCCTAAACCCCCTCCTTCTTCTTCACCCCTTCTCTTTCCTCCTTTTTCTTCCTTCTTTAAGTAATTTTGCAAGTGTCCTAGCCTATTCCATTAATGTTCATCTCCTCCCCATTTCTCTGTTGCTTTGTCATGAGTCACCATGCAAAGCCTTGCCCCATTTTAAAGTGCTTTGGTTGGGTTCAAAAATGACAGAAGTTTGAACCATATTCAAACTTAGTTTATTTTTCTACCTCAAAAAATGTCCAAGCCAATTTTATAAAATAGGTCATAAATCCAGGAGCATGGGGATATTTTATTTATCTCCTAACTCTATTTTCTTGAGCCTGCACTTTTCCTTTTATTTTTTGTCTGAGGGAAATGGAAAAAAGAAAGGAATTAGAGCAACAGCAGTCGCAACAGTGCAGCCCAGCCAGCAGGCCCAGCTCTTCCCCTCGGCCCAGCTCCAGCCGGCCCACGCCAGCAGCCCAACACGTCCCTCGCACCTCTTCTCACCCACGCGCCCACATACCCGCGCTACCTCTCGCCCACATGGACTCCCAGGCCCCACTCGTCAGCGTCTGTGCCCGTGGGTTCACCCACCTTTTCTTCCTCCTCCCGCGACGCCATAGGGACCGCGAGCCCGACGCCGTCGTCGCACCGTCATGCCTCTGGCCCCCCTTATAAGCTCTCCCCGTGTCCTACCCACTCCCTAGGGTTCCTCCTTCCTCCTCCCGCCGCCTAGTGAGCTGAGGGCCACCAGATCCACCGCACCGTAGCTGTCGCGAACGCATCTGGGAGCACGAGCATGTCGCCGGTGTGCCTCCCATCGACCTCGGCCTCGACAACCTTGCCAGACTGCTTCCTCGACGTCGACTACGTCGTCTATGTCCTCTACGCAGAGCCGATCGCCTCACCTGCGACTCCTTCTTCCTCTTCTTCCACTCCAGCAGCCGCAACTGTTCGATCGTCGCCGTCGTCTACTCCGACCACCTCCGGGCCAGCCGAACACCTTGCCGTGTTTGTGGTGAGCATCTCCACCTCCCCGTGCACTTTTCCCCTTCCTTCGCGCCGTCTAGACCATAGTTCGTCATGCACCTGAGTGTGTCGTCGTCGGGACTCGTCTCCAGCGAGTATTCCGACCACCGTAGGCCTTCCTCTGTTGCCCGTCTGCTTCGCCTTGTCGCGTAGATGCTGCCAGAGCAGTCGCCGCTCTGTTTAGGCCTCTGCTTCGCCTCGTCGAGGTCCGCCGCCGCTGTTCTATTTTGTGCTCGCCGTCGGTGTTGTATTTGTTGCTAGGAGCTGCAAGTGCGTGGCGTGGATGCGGAGTCCCCCAGGAATAGCCCGCACCCCTCCACCGTCAGTTTAGGTCGCCAGAGCAGCTCCGACGAGCAGCTCCGACATGCCCCTATTTTCCCCTACTGCTTGCATCTTCAGTTAACTCTTAAGGCGCAACACCTATTCTGTCAGTAATGATCGCCTAGCCCTGTGGCTTGGCTCTTCATCAAATATGTAGGAGGTCGCGGGTTCGATCCCCGCCAGGGGCTGTGGTCCCCCCCCATTTTTATTTTCCCTGTGAGGCTGGCAGGCAGGCCCCACATGTCATCCTCTCTGTGCCTTTCCACCCACGCGCGCACACTCCTCTGCCACCTCAGCGCCCCTGACCCCACAGCTCAGTGGCTGCGGCTAGCTCAGCCTGGGTCAGTTTGGCCTTTCCTTTTGTTTTTCTTTTCTGTTTTTGTTTTTGTTTTTTCTTTTTTTGCATTAACTATGCATATTTAATATCTGTTTAAATATGCATCTGATGAAAATGAGTTATGTATGAAAACTGCTTAGTTTTTCATGTAGAATATTTATATGCTATTTGTTGCCATGTTTAAAACATTTAAAATGATGTTGGAATTATTTTGTGTTTAAAATGTACTTAAACTTGTAAAAATCATAACTAAATATCTACAACTCCAAATTTAACAAACTTTATATGCATTTGCGTTGGAAAAATGTGTAGAAGAATGTGGTGCTATTGTTTTGCATGTTTAACAACTTTAAAATATGAGCTTCTCAGTTCTATCCGAAATGTATATATATGAATATGGGAGTTTCCGGAAATTGTTGTTTATCCTTTCCGGCCCATTTAAAAATGCTAGCATGTTGCTATAGTCCCAGATGCACCCTTGCCATGTTAATCATCTCTTTTAAACTTGTTGGGTGCTTATTTAAATAATCTACATAACCCTTTTGGACATGTTAGTTTTGTTCCTTTGCTTGTGATCTTCATGTGTGTGATCTTTTTATTGCTATGATGCTTGTGCACTCTTTGTTTCACTAGGAGATGCAGCATGTGCTACCTTGTCCATATGCATCATATTCATGCATCATGTGTTTGAGCATTGCATGATGATTGATTGTTTTTCCGGTGTTGTATTGTTGTGTTGGTTAGAGCCCGGGGACGATTCGGAGTTCGAGGTTCCTACCGAGGTTGAGTTTGAGGAGAAAGGTTACGATCCCTCCGTGGAATCAACATGAAAGATGACCATTCCCACATATCACTTCTATCTTTTCCTATGCTAGATGTCTCGCTCTTTCGATATTGCCTCGATGCCTATTCCTGTTTGTCAGTCCTCCTACTGTTGCCATGGAACTCTCTAACCACCTTCATAGCAAACCGTCGTTTTGCTAAGTACGCATCGCTCAGCCCCTCTTATAGCGTTGATAGTTGCAGGTGAAGTTTTGAAGATTGCCCCGTGATGAAGTTGTTGTTGGGATATCACAATATATAATCTGTTAAACTAATTCACCTATATATTGGTAATGGGTGGAAGGCTAAGACTTTCTGCTTGGTGTTTTATTCCACTCATGCCACCCTAGGAATCGATAAACCGGTGTTATGTTCCTTGATTTTTGCGTTCCTAACACGGTTGGGGTTTATGGGCGCCCTTTATAATTCGCTCTGTGTTAAAGCTTTTCCAGCAAGGCCCAACATTGGTTTTACATTTTCCTAATAACTAAAACTTGCATAGGGCGTTGCAAACCCGAGTTCTTAATTAACAACTCGGGCCAGTGCTCCTCATGAGTGTTGGTACAAACCGGGGGTTCTGCGGGGCCACCACAGGGGAACCCGAGGTTTGGTATATACCTATAGAATCACCCATCCGGACGTGGCCTGAGACAAGATACGCGCGACTACTATCAGGGTGTCGGCACGCCGGGAGGTCTTGCTGGATTAGTTTTACCTTTGTCGAAATATCTTGAGCACGGGATTTCGAGAATACTCAGGTCTTCCCACTTTGGATTTGCGACTGGGCAGATCGTAAGCTTGTGATGGGCTAAGTTGGGACACCCCTGCAGGGTTTGATCATTCGAAAGCCGTTCCCGCGGTTATGTGGAAGATGGGAATTTGTTAATATCCGGTTGTAGATTACTTGACACCTTATTCATGAACACACTACCTACGTGAGTAACAGTGATGGTCTCTTTCCGAAGGGCTTCGGGAAGTGAACACAGTGGGGTTATGTTTGATCGTGAGTAGTTAGGATCATTTCTTGATCAACTTGTCGATCGTTGGCACTTGTTCTCTTCTCGCTCTAAACTCGTAAGCTAGTGCTTAGTGCTTGCTGCAACCCATGTTTATAGACTTTCCGCACCTAAGGCTTTGGTAGTTTTGATACCCGAGAACGGGATTGTTGAGTCCTCTATGGCTCACATATTAAACACACACCAGATGCAGGTACCGTTGAGAACTATGCAGGAGATGGTTCAGAGCTGTACTGGGAGTTTGATGAAGAGCATGGACGTTACTATGTGTCTTATCCCGACGATCAGTAGTGGTTCTTACTAGGAGGATTCAGGCTTGTGTTATTTATGGTATATTTTTGTTTGGACTTCGTCCGTAGTCAGACCCTGATGTTCTTTGGATGATGTATGCTATTGTATTCATTTGTGTGTCGTGGGGAGTGTAAGCCAACTATCATTTTATACTTTCTTCCCTGAATTTTACATGGGTTCTGCAAAGATACCATACTTGAGATCATTCTAGTATGCGTTTATGTCCTTAAGTCGTGCCTCGACATGTGGGGGACATAGCCGCATACTGGGCATTACATGTTACAATTTAGCTAGCCAATAGAGATACTATTTCACCAATGGGGATGGTTAGAGATGTTGAAGTCTTGTGTGGGAAGGTTAAATACCCTACTGATTTTCTTGTTCTTGGTTCCCCACAAGATGACTTTTGTCCCATCATATTTGGTACACCCTTCTTGAATACTGTTAATGCTAAGATAGACTGCAAAAAGGATATTGTTACTGTGGGTTTAGGGGATATGTCTCATGATTTCAACTTTGCTAAATTTCGTAGAAAACCCCATGATAAAGAATTGCCTAGTAAGGATGAAATTATTAGTCTTGCTTCTATTGTCGTGCCTCCTGATCACTGTTCAAGATATCTTCCGATATGCCGATAAATCGGCCGATTTATCGCTTACCGTTGTCTGACCGATAAGATAAATCGGTCGATAAATCAGCCGATATGGCGATAAATCGGCCGATATGCCGATAAACTGGCAGATTTACCCCTTATCATTGGTCGACCGATAAGTTCCCGATAAGCGATATCCCCAACATTGCTCCTAATGATCCTTTAGAGCAATATTTGCTAGACCATGAAAATGATATGTATATGAATGAGAGAAGGGAAGTAGGTGAAATATTCTTTAAGAAGGGACCTTTATTGAAACACAACTTGCCTATTGAGATCCTAGGGGATCCTCCTCCACCAAAGGGTGATCCCATGTTTGAGCTCAAACCATTACCTGATACTCTTAAGTATGCTTATCTCGATGAAAAGAAGATATATCCTTTTGTTATTGGTGCTAACCTTTCAGAGCAAGAAGAAGAGAAATTATTGAAAACTCTGAAGAAGAACCATGCTTCTATTGGATATATTCTTGATGATCATAAGGGCATTAGTCCCACTCTATGCCAACACAAATTAAAATTGGAGAAGGACACTAAACCGGTTGTTGATCACCAACGATGGTTAAATCCTAAGATGAAATAAGTGGAAAGGAAAGAAATATTAAAGCTTATAGAGGTAGGTATAATTTATCCTGTGGCTGATAGTCACTGGGTAAGTCATGTCCATTGTGTCCCTAAGAAGGGAGGTATTACTGTTGTTCGTAATGATAAAGATGAATTGATCCCACAAAGAATTATGACAGGTTATAGGATGGTAATTGATTTCCGCAAATTAAATAAAGCTACTAAAATTATCATTACCCTTTTCCTTTTATTGATCAAATGCTAGAAAGATTATCCAAACATACACATTTTTGCTTTCTAGATGGCTATTCTGGTTTCTCTCAAATACCTGTGTCAATAGAGGACCAAGAAAATACCACTTTTACTTGCCCATTTGGTACATTTGCTTATAGACGTATGCCTTTTGGCTTATGTAATGCACCTCCTACCTTTCAAAGATGCATGATGGCTATATTCTCTGATTTTTTTTTTGAAAAGATTGTTGAGGTTTTCATGGATGAGTTTTCCGTTTATGGAACTTCTTTTGATGATTGCTTGAGCAACCTTGATCGAGTTTTGTAGAGATGTGAAGAAACTAATCTTGTCTTCAATTGGGAGAAGTGCCACTTTATGGTTAATGAAGATATTTGCTTGGGGCATAAAATTTCTGAAAGAGGCATTGAAGTTGATAAAGCTAAAGTTGATGCTATCGAAAAGATGGTGTGTCCCAAGGACAACAAAGGTATAAGAGGTTTCCTTGGTCTTGCCGGTTTTTATAGGAGGTTCATTAAGGACTTCTCAAAAAATCTCTAGGCCTCTAACTAATCTCTTACAAAAAGATGTTCCTTTTGTCTTTGATGACGATTGTGTAGAAGCATTTGAAATACTTAAGAAAGCATTGATCTCTGCACCTATTGCCCAACCACCTGATTGGAATTTACCCTTTGAAATTATGTGTGATGCTAGTGATTATGTTGTAGGTGTTGTTCTAGGACAGAGAGTTGATAAGAAATTAAACGTTATCCAATATGCTAGTAAAACTCTAGACAGTGCCCAGTGAAATTATGTACTACTGAAAAAGAATTTTTAGCACTTGTATTTGCTTGTGATAAGTTCAGACCTTATATTGTTGATTCTAAAGTAACTTTTCACACTGATCATGCTGCTATTAAATATCTTATGGAAAAGAAAGACGCTAAACCTAGACTTATTAGATGGGTTCTCTTGGTACAAGAATTTGATTTGCATATTACTGATAGAAAGGGAGCTGAGAACCCCGTTGTAGACAACTTGTCTAGGTTAGAGAATGTTCTTGATGACCCACTACCTATAGATGATAGCTTTCCAGATGAACAATTGGCTGTCATAAATACTTCTCGTACTGCTCCATGGTATGCTGATTATGCTAATTACATAGTTGCTAAATTTATACCACCTAGTTTCACATACCAGCAAAAGAAAACGTTTTTCTATGATTTAAGACATTACTTTTGGGATGACCCACACCTTTATAAAGAAGGAGTAGATGGTGTTATTAGATGTTGTGTACCTGAGCTTGACAGGAACATATCCTACACAAGTGCCACTCCGAGGCTTATGGAGGACACCACACTGGAGATAGAACTGCACATAAGGTATTGCAATCCGGTTTTTATTAGCCTACTCTCTTCAAGGATGCCCGTAAGTTTGTCTTGTCTTGTGATGAATGTCAAAGAATTGGTAATATTAGTAGACGTCAAGAAATGCCTATGAATTATTCACTTGTTATTGAACGATTTGATTTTTGGGGCTTTGATTATGTGGGACCATTTTGTCGTGGTTTTGTCACGGCAGATGTCCTAGCATAAGGACTTAGTCGTGGAGCCATCATGACGGGTTAGCTTAAAGGGGTTAAAGCGGACAAAGGACACAGGGAATTTTATACTAGTTCGGCCCCTTGCGGTGAAGGTAAAGGCCTACTCTAGTTGTTGTGGTATTGCTAGGGTTTCGATGACCAGGAGCGAATCCGCTTTGCCTGGCTCTCGAGTTCTTGGTTGTTGTCCCTGAACCACCACCGGGTCGTCCCTTTATATACACAAGATGACGCCCAGCCGGTTTACAGAATCCCGAGGCCGGCTCATAAACGTGTCCGACCCGATTTCTACATTTCCTATCTCACAACACAAGTTACACATCATATGGCGGTTTACGTCTAGGGGCCCTAATCCTCCTTTGGGCCCTAGGCCTTTTAGTTCTTATAGTAACACGCCATACTCCTTGTCTTCATGGGCTTCAATAGGGGTAATTCAGTACAGGTATAATCCGGACCCTCCTGGGCGGTTTATACCTAATAGTTATTTCCCCAACATTAGGCCCCAAATTGATTTGAACCTGTTCATGTCAATCTTCAACCCTTAGGAAAATTTCTTCTTTAGCGCCTTCGAATGATCTTGTAAACCGCCATGACATCATCTTCCAGGATCATAATAAACCGCCATGACATCACATGTTCATTAAAAAGCCGTATATACCTTACGTTCATTAATGATCCTTAGAAAATCGAGGCGATAGCTTTGTCATGTAATCATTTTTCAGGCTCCTTGATTCCCGCGCTTGTCGCTTATCTCTTTGGCTTATAAATAGGGCCAAAGGTCCCTTTCTTTTTCTCCCCTCGCCTCTTCGCCTTTCTTCCTCCTCGCGACACCTATGCGCCTGAGCACTGCCGCCACCGTCGATCTTCGCCTCTGCACCAACTTTGTCTGCTGCATCAACCTGTTTTGACAAGAGTTCCGCCAGCGCGCCTCCGCATTCAACAGCTCTGGTAAGTCCTTTCTTTGCTCCCCCATAGATCTCATGAGGGCTTTTTCGCAAGTTCATTGAAGCTCTCGCGCTATTCTTCCCTGTTCTTCTCAATGGCCTCAATGGCGAGTATGAATCACATGTTTTCATGTGCAGTTGTCTCTATAATCCCCCTTCTCATCATTAGCGCATCTCTCTATAATATAATCTCATCTGGATCTGATGACCTGCTTAAGTACCTGTTAACTTAGGTCTGAATAGACATGGATTTATTGATACGCTGAAGATCTGAAATTATCATGTCAATCTGTGAAACTTGTTTGTCCATCGCCTAGTTATTTCATATATGCACCTTTCATACCAACATAGGCGGTTTAACCTTAAAAATCATAATCCGGTAGGTAGCATTAGTCCCCACTTAAACCGTTGTTTCGATTATCGTCATAACACTTCCAATGTCTGACTCCGGTTTAATAGTGTGTATATGCCTCAATATCTTCTCCTACTGACCTTGCGACACTTTGTACTTGCTTAATCACGATTCATAAATTAGCGTCTTGTCTGTAATTTCAGCTTTTAATCGAAATGGACAAACAATTTTATTCTTGCAATTGGATTCTGTCCCGAGTTGCCGAGGAACAGCTGAACAGGTTAGTTGAGATTGGCGCTTTAGCATAAAAGGATGTCATTCACTGGAGAGTCCCTGGTCCAGCGAATCCTCCTGAACCTAAAGATGGAGAAGTGATTGTGCTCGTTGATCATCTGGCTCAAGGGTTTAGCCCTCCTGGATCAAAATTCTTCCGTGATGTGCTTGCTAGCTTACAACTCCATCCTCAAGATATTGGACCAAACTCCGAGTCCAATATTTGCAATTTCCAAGTCTTTTGCGAGGCTTACTTGCAAGAGGAGCCTACAGTTGAACTGTTTAGGGATTTCTTCTATTTGAACCGCCGTACGAAATTTATGGACGGACCCAACACTGACCTTGGCGGAATGCCAATTCAGAAAATAAAAGATGCCAGCTTCCCACACGCTAAGCATCATAGTCACCCCAAGGACTGGAATTAGACTTGGTTTTACTGCCAAGATACCTCTCCAACTGATGAGAATCCTTTGCCGGGCTATCGTCCTCACCGACTTAGTAATACCCATCCATTTCCCCAACGTCTTAGCGCCAAGGAGCGATCCAAGTATGCACCACAGCTTTCAAAGCTTCGGGCCTTCACTGCAAACGGCTTAACTGGCATCGATTTTGTTCGTTGCTGGATTTCTTGGAGCATTCTGCCTCTAAGCCGACGCTCCGGTTTAATGTGTGAATATACTGGGGACTTGAAAGATCCTCAGCGTCATACTGAGGCTAAGTTAACAGAAAATGAAGTTACTGAATCTGTTAAGAAGATACTGGATGAACCGGTGGCTGTTTGCAGCAAAACACGGCTGAGTCCCTTATGTGCATCCAATAATCCGCCAGCTGTAAGGATCCTATAACGTGTTGCTTCATTTCAATCCTTTAAATATTTTCCCTAAAATTCATCAATCTCTGACAGGGTGATGATCCATTCTGGAAGAAGAAAGTGCATGATAAATCTGCTAAGATATATCGCCCCAAAACTAAGGTTGTCAAGAAGCCTGCCAAAAAGAAAACCGTTGAGTCCTCTGAAGTGAATATTGATGATGATCTCGATAAACCGGAATCAGCGGTAGAACTAGACTCTCTTGGCTCACTTTTCATACACCTCATTGACAATGATTATTATGAGGATAACGCTGAAGGCAGCCAAGCTGATGACGTAGAGGTAATTACCCTTTCCTCTGGTTCAGATCATCTGCCAACACAGAAAATCCGTCAAGCAAACCGGAAAGTAAGATTTTCTGACCCCCTTGCTCACTTGGACCCAAACTTTCTTTTGAGAAACAACAACACGAAGCGCGCCGCACAACCCGACACAACGGCCAAGCTATTACTTCCACCGGTTTACCAAATACTCCAATCCAGAAACGTCGATCAAAGGTCTTATATATTCCTGATGTTTCTTGTCCCAAAGCGGGTCATTTCCGACAGCCTCTTAATCCGTCTGACTCAAACTATCAGGGAACACCACATTCATCATCTAGTGAGTCGACGGCCACACAACTTCCACCTCTCAAGATGGTTCCTGGGTAAGTTTTAATTTACTGTTAACTCTTTATGTTTAACCAATGTACTGACCTTTTCAGCTTATCTCTCTCAGTGGCAGGCCTAGACCAACCAAAAAGGCCAAATTAAGTAAACCAACTAATGGTAATGTGATTACCGAACCGGAAGGAACTCCAGAACTGGCAGAAACAAATGCTGACACCATGATTGATGATCCGCCGCTGCCGGATCATGATCTTTTTGTTGACCAAATAGTCGATCCAACGTGCCATTTTGACAAACCAACTAGCCCAGTCCGAACCAATGATAAACCGGCAAGCCCAGTCAAGGCTGCTGACGACACAACGGAAGATGTTATGATCACTGGTTTTGGCCACACTACTCCTGGCGATCCTGTTACTTTATCAAAACATTGTGCCAAGGAGGAAACTTCTTCTATGGGAAAAGGCAAATGGAATGTCGATTTATCAAGCTACGCCCATCACAGCGCCCAGTGTCGTGGTTCTAAGTCTGACAGTACGAGTAGGGGGTATGTAAGAGGAGGCAAGGCCCTAGCTATGGTGAGGTTGTACGCAAGATGCATACGAGTTCAGGCCCTTCTCGGAGGAAGTAAAAGCCATACGTCTCGGTGCCCGGAGGCGGTCGACTGGAATGTATATGGGTGTTTTAGTTACAGGGGTGCGAACCCTTGTACTGGAGGAGGGGGGTGGCTTATATAGTGTTCCAGGACCCCAGCCATGCCCCACGTTACAAAGGGTTCAATGTACATAAAGGAAGGCGTTACTGATAATGCCTGCAGTAAAGAGTGATATAGGCATTCATTGTTGCGGAATGAATGCCAGATCGTAGTTGTCCTAAGGGACCTTTGACCTTCATGGGTCGAGTGTCTTGGAAGGGTCGAGTGAAGTTGAGTCGTTGGAACGGGGGTGTACAGTCGAGTGGAATGTCCTCTTGGGCCGTGTCGGCCGACTGTTCTTGTTGCCTTCGATTTGTCTCTTGAGCTTCTGGGGTAGTGACCTTGGGTGGGGTATATGGGTCAGGCCCGTGACCCTACCCTAGGTATGTAACATCATGAGTAGCCCCCGAATGGATTGAGGCTTGAGCAGAGGAGAGTGTTGAAGTTGGCTTCAGCTCAAGTTTGATGTCTCTGGGGTGATCTTCTTTGAGCTCGCGAACCAGGCCGACACTTCAACTTCGACTTGGTCGCCTTAATCGATTAAGGAACCGTCGAGTGTACCTGTTCGTGTTGACCGTCGACTGAACCTTGCACGCGGCACCGAGCGCCGTTGGGGCGCGCAGTTTTCGGCGGGATCGGCCGCTCTCTGGTCTCCGGATTTTGCGGGATTTCGAAATTTGGGGAAGCGTGCGGGATGGGTCGCGCCGCGGCGATCGGATCGGATATGCCCGTGGCACCTCGATCTCCGTGCTGCCTTTTTCGCCACGTATCGTGTGTGCGCCTGTTGCGGGATTTGACGGGATAGCTCGGGGCCACCAGTCAGCCACTTGACCGCTGTGCTATAAATGCGTGCCGCGGCAGAGGCGAGGGCACTGTGTGCCCATTCTCTGTTTCTTTCGTCTCCGTTCCTCCACCGTGCCTCTATCTCTGTCTCCTTCTTCTCGGCCAATGTTGGCTTGCTCGCCATGGGCAAGGACAAGATCGCAGTGCTGGAGCACTCGAAGAAGGCGGCGGCAACGGGGAAACCGTAGCGGTCCAACCGCGGAGGGTCGTCGTCGAGGTCCAGGCTCCCACCTGCCTGGATCCAGGGGGACTGGATCAGGTCCACCATGATGTCGGAGGACATGGAGGAGCTGGAGGTGGAGGGCCTGGTTGCGCGCAACTCCTGGCGGTTGCCGGGGCCGAGCTCGAGCCTTAGCCGCGGGAGGGCGAGTGCATTCTCCTCGTGACCCACGTCGACCGAGGTTTCTCCTTGCCTCCGCACCCTTTCTTCCATGCTTTCCTAGATTTTTACGGCGCCCAGCTGCACCACTTCACACCCAACTCCATCACCTTCTTGGCTGCATTCATTTCGATGTGTGAGAACTTCCTCGGCTGCCGACCGCACTAGGCTTTTTTCAAGCACATCTTCACTTTCCGTTCTCAGACCATCAAGAAAGTGAACCCGAGCGACGAAAAGACGCATGTCATCCAGATGTGCGGCGGAATGGATATCCAGCTTAGAAATAGGAGTGCTTTTCCTGCCATGATCCTTCCAGAGTCTGTTCGGGGCTGGCAGTCGACTTGTTCTACTGTTGGGACGTTCCGACTCCTGGTCAATCGACTGGGCTTCCTCCCTTTACTTTTAGTCGAGTCAACCAGCCACCGTCGTTGCTCGTGAGTCGGACTGAGAGGGTTGAGGTAGACATGCTGGTGGAGCGGGTGGACCAGTTGGTCCGCGACGGGGTTACGGGGTTGGATCTGCTTGAGGTGTTCCTCATGAGTAGGATCCATCCTCTCCAAGCTCAAGACCATCTGATGTGGTTGTATTCTAGTGTCGACGACTCGTCTCAGGTCCACCCAGAGGAGGCTGCTGCGAAGACGGTGGCGCAGTGTCTGAAGTGCATCACGGGGAACAAGGACAACCCCAGGGGGCTCGGAAGAGTTCCCCCATTCGATGCATACCACCAACCTCACAAGCTCTGGCCTTGACTTCCGAGTGATTTTCGTGTTTTCTATTTGTGGTTGTCTGATGAATCTGACTATTGTTTGATTAATCTTCTTTTCTGTAGATCTATACCGAAATGTTTTCAGTGCCCAATGGGGATCTGGTCCACGAGGGCGAGGAAGGCGTGGGTGAAGCTTCCGACTGGAAGTCCGGCGAGGAGACTGGAGAGGAGAGCGAAGATTCCAGCAGCGGCGAGGAGGTCGAGTCACCTCCCCGCGGCGAGAAGCACTCCAAGGAGAAGCATGACCCAGAGGCCATGTGTTCCAGGGCGGGCCCCTCCAGCTCCCAAGTGCATAAGCGGGCTCGCACGGCCACTCCGGATCCGACCAAAAAGGCACCAAAGCAGCCTAAGGTCGCCGCCGTCAAGCCTCGGAAGGCCTTGCCCAAGATCAAGGTGGATGTCCCAATCGCCTCCACGTAAGTGCTGCTCTGCTTCATTTCCTCCCGCTCTTCGGAGATCGACTTTCTCTTCGTCGACTTACTTTCAATGAAATCTTCAGTGCTGCTGCTTCTGCGACCTCGATGGATATTGATAAGGATCGAGACGATGAGCAGACCGCTGATGCCGCCACGTCTCGCGCAGGTGCGGGTTGTAGATTTGCTCTTTGCTTTTTGTCTGTTTGAACTAACGGTCGACTGAACTTCGTGGTTATCTTCTGAAGCGCCGCGCCATGTCATAGAGCTCCCAGATGACGACGATGAGGAGGGCGCGGGAGTGACTCGACGAGGCGCATGAAGGAGGGGTCGGAAGACACCCTCTGGCTCTGAGGCCCGGCAACAGGGGGACGTGGCCCGGACCACGGTCTCCTTCGTTGTCCCTGTGTCGACTGTCCGCCCCTCTTCGTCGACTGATCCGGCCGTCGACCCAGCGACTGCTCCGCCGTCTGTTCTCTTCTCCACCCATCACGTCTCGGAGGACCCCGTGAGCGCGGCCCAAGAAGTCGTTCGTCAGGCGGGATTGATGATGGAGAGGACGAAGGTGGCGTATGAGGCTAGCATGGCTGCTTAAAACGCTAGTTCAGCTCTTCGGACCAATGTCCAGGTTTGTCACTTCTGACTAGTTTGTTGTGTTGGTGTAGTCTTCGATTTGAAAAATTTACTGCCTTGTTCATGAGATGATGTCACACCCACACCCACTCGGTGCCTTCTCGTGTAGCTTTAGCTTTTGTAGCCCAACCGATTGTACCAGTGGGGGCACGTTCAGTGCGCCCAGTGGGTGTAGTCCCCGAGGCCATGGTAGATTGAATTCAATCAACCGTGGTCTTTAGAATGTGTCTTGTCCATTTGTTTCGAACCTTTCTTACTCGTGCAAGACTGGTCCAGCCGAGGGAGAACCAGTGGGGGAACGCTTAGTGCACCCACTGGGTGTAGTCCCTGGGACCGTGGTCGATTGCTGGTAGTCAGCCATGGTCTGAGAACAGAACATTTCCTCTTTTTTTAGCCCTGGTCAGACTGATCTGGCCGAGTGAGAACCAGTGGGGGCACGCTCAGTGCACCCACTGGGTGTAGTCCCCGTGACTACGGTTGAGTGTTTGACTCGACTGTAGTCTTAGAATCCTGATTTGTTGTGTTGATGCAGAGATCTTGTGAGTTCGGAGCCAAGTTTGCGGATCTTGAGAAGAAGCAAGTCCAGCTCAATCTTGACTTGCAACTGGCTCGAGACCATTTGAAGAAGACCCAGGATGAAGCGGCTAGTAATTAAAGTGAACAACTTGTCTACTGATGTTCGATAAATATGTCATGTGTATCCTTATGTTCATCTGTTTAGTAATTTCTCTTATAGATCAAATGAAGGCAGCCCTGGAGCAGAAGGACCTTGAGCTGGCGGCAACGCAGCAGAGGGCGCAGGAGAAGACCGAACTGGCGGAGCAGAAGCTGGCTTCAGTCGGCACGCTCGAAGCAGAGATCACTAGGCTGAAGGGCTCTCTTGACGCGGCCAACCAGGAAGTGACTCGACTGAAGGGGGCTAAGAACGACCTGAATGAGAAGTACGAGGGCCTCTTCAGAAGAAGAACGAGCTGGAGGCTTATCTGGGTGAACTCACCAAAAAGTGGTATCTTGTGCTTGAAGGTATGCCTCTTTTGCTTAGACTGCGTCAAGGTGGTCGACTCATAATGTGCTTGCTAACTTGTTGTGTCCTCTCGTGCGCACAGTTCTGTCGTGACTTCGGGGAGGAGACTAGACGGGTCGAGACTGGTCTGGACCCGGCTAATTCCATTGTCAAGGATGAAGCTGCTATGAACATCTTGAGGTTGGAGTCTCGCCTTACCAGTGCCACGAGCTATCTTGGTCGAGTGAAAGCAGTGATGTCTCGGATTGACATTACACTCTGGAGGGGAGTCGTGCAAGAGAACGACCTCGAGTCCCTGATGACTCGACTCAATGAGATCCTCGATCGAGTGCGAGAGTGGAAAAAGTCATCTGCCCGATGTGGAGCCGACGTAGCACTGTCTCTGGTCCAGGTGCACTGCAAGGAGGTGAAGGAGAAGAGGCTGGCTGCACTCAAGGTCGCCAACACCAAGGAGCTCCAGTTCCTGTCGTTCATGGAGACTTTCTTGGAGGCTGCTACTTGCATCACCGATGGGATCGATCTGGATGTGTTCGTTGCGCCTAAGAGCCCGCCTCCTCCTGAGGCTGCTACTTGCTTGTTTCGCTTCCGACTCTTTCCGATCTTTCGAATTATGAGTCGACATCATTCCTGTGGCACGGCTCTGATGGCCGACCCACTTGACGGTGACGTTGTACTTGTGGCGCAGCTCGGAGGACCGCAGCTAAGTCCCCAAGTGAGTGGGTTGCTCTTCACTCGGAGTAGTTTTTGTAACTTAGGCGATTACGTGCTACGTTGTACTTGTGGCGGAGCTCGGAAGACAGAGCCACGTTGTACTTGTGGCGCAGCTCGGAGGACCGCAGCTAAGTCCCCGAGTGAGAGGGTTGCTCTTCACTCGGAGTAGTTTTCGTAACTTAGGAGATTACGAGCTACGTTGTACTTGTGGCGAAGCTCGGAGGACAGAGCCACGTTGTACTTGTGGCGTAGCTCGGAGGACCGCAGCTAAGCCCCCGAGTGAGAGGGTTGCCCTTCACTGG
>LR738709.1:212763042-212776178 GCA_902687465.1 Secale cereale | reverse complement strand
GTGAGAGGGTTGCTCTTCACTCGGAGTAGTTTTGGTAACTTAGGCGAATCGGGATCGCGGCTAAGCCCCCGAGTGAGAGGGTTGCTCTTCACTTGGAGTACTTTTGGTAACTTAGGCGAATCGGGTTCGCGGCTAAGCCCCCGAGTGAGAGGGTTGCTCTTCACTCGGAGTAGTTTTTGTAACTTAGGCGAATCGGGTTCATGGCTAAGCACCCACTGGGGGATTTTGAGGACCAGCATCTTAGAAACCAACAATCATTAAGGAAATGTTGCGAACTTTTCTTTGAAACAAACTAGAAAATCTTTATTACAACTCGACTGTTCGAGTGCTTTAAGTATAGAAGCGGCGGAGCAGGTCCGCGTTCCACGAACGAGGTTCATCTCTCTTCTTGGCAACGTTGTCGAGGTGATATGCTCCATTGTGCAGTACCTTAGTAACGATGAAGGGTCCTTCCCAAGCCGGGGCGAGCTTGTGCGGTCGTTTCTGATGCACTCGAAGAACCAGGTCTCCTTCCTGGAATGCTCGGCTTCGAACGTTGCGAGCATGGAATCGGCGTAGCTCCTGTTGATAGATGGTCGACCAGATCAAAGCCATCTCACGTTCTTCCTCTAAGAGGTCAACTGCATCTTGACGGGCTTGCTCTACCTTGGATTCGGAGAAGAGTTTAGTTCTGGGGGCATTGTGCAATAAGTCACTTGGCAGCACGGCTTCAGCTCCATAGACCATGAAGAAAGGGGTACGGTCAGTCGACCGGTTCGGAGTTGTCCTCAGACCCGATAAGACAGATGGTAGTTTGGTCACCCAAGCTCCTGCGGCATGCTTGAGGTCACGCATAAGCCGCATCTTCGGGCCTTGGAGGATCAAACCATTCGCTCTTTCTGCTTGTCCATTCGACTGGGGATGTCCTACGGAGGCTTAGTCGACTCGTGTTCCTTGGGAGGAATAGAAAGCTCTGAATTCATCCGAGTCAAAGTTGGAGCCATTATCCGTGATGATGTTGTGGGGGACTCCATATCCCAATATCAGTCCCCTAACGAAGCTGATGGTGGTGCTCGAACCGAGATTCTTGATGGGCTTGGCTTCGATCCACTTGGTGAACTTGTCGACTGCTATGAGTAGGTGAGTGAATCCACTTCTGCCAGTTTTGAAGGGGCAGACCATGTCCAACCCCCAAACGGCAAAGGGCCAAACTAACGGAATGGTCTTCAAGGCAGACACCGGCTTATGAGACACGTTGGAGTAGAACTGGCAGCCTTCACACTTGTCCACGATATCTTTAGACATCTCGTTAGCTCGGGGCCAATAAAATCCAGCTCGGTACGCCTTGGCCACTATAGTCCGAGAGGAAGCATGGTGGCCACAAGTCCTCGAGTTAATTTCATTCAGAATCAGTCGACCCTCCTCTGGGGCGATGCAGCGCTGAGCAACTCCTGTGACACTCTCCCTGTAGAGCTGACCCTGAATGACGGTAAAAGCCTTGGACTGACGGACAATCTGGTGCGCTTCTTCTTCATCCTCTGGGAGTTCTTGCCTGAGTAGATACGCTATGTATGGCACAGTCCTGTCGGGTGTGATCACCAAAATCTCCATGATCAGGTCGACCACCGCAGGTACTTCGACCTTAGTCGGATTAGATGCACTGACTGGCTGTGGGGGTTCCTCCGTGAAGGGGTCTTCTTTGACTGAGTGGTGTGCAGATGCTCCAAAAATACATTGTCGGGTATAGGCTTCCGAGTGGACCCTATCTTCGCAAGATCGTCAACAAACTGATTCTTGGCTCTGGGCACGTGATGGAGCTCTAAACCTTTGAACTTCTTTTCAAGCTTTCGCACTGCACTGCAATAACTAGTCATTGCCGGGCTTCTGACATCCCACTCCTTCATCACCTGGTTTACCACTAAGTCTGAATCGCCGTAGACCATCAAGCGACGGACGCCGAGTGAGATGGCCATACGCAATCCGTACAAAAGTGCTTCGTATTCAGCTTCGTTGTTCCATGAGTCAAAGTGGATTTGAAGGTTGTAACCGAGCTTGTCGCCCCTGGGAGATACCAGGACCACTCCTGCACCGGATCCGTTCAACATCTTGCATCCATCAAAGAACATAGTCCAGTGGTCCGACTGAACCTGAGTCGGCAGCTCTTGTTCGATCCACTCAGCCACAAAATCTGCTATTGCCTGAGACTTGATAGCTTTCTTCGCTTTAAACTTGATATCTAGCGGAAGGAGTTCAATCGCTCATTTTGCCACTCGACCGGTTGCATCTCGGTTGTTCGGGATTTCTGATAGTGGGGCATCGGTGACGGCTGAGATTGTATGATCCGAGAAGTAATGGGCAACTTTCTTTGCGGTCAAGTAGATCCCATGCACAAGCTTCTGGTAATGCGGCTATATTTTCTTGGAGGGGGTCGATACTTTAGAAATGTAATAGATTGGGCGTTGGACTTTGTAGGCCTTGCCTTCTTCTTCCCGCTCGACCATGAGTACAGTGGTGACAACTTGTCCGGTGGCTGCGATGTACGGTAAGAGAGACTCTTTGCTGACTAGGGCAGCAAGCACCGGCAGGGTGGACAGCAGGGCTTTGAGCTCTTCGAACGCTACTTCAGCTTCAGAATTCCACTCGAACTTTTCGGATTTCTTCATCAGTCGGTAGAGAGGTAATGCCCGGCCAAGCAACCAGTTAGCTTCTGGACGTTGTGTACACGCTCGTGGCGTTTCATTCGGAGGATTGCACCGAACTTTTCTGGGTTGACGTCGATTCCTCGTTCGAAAACAAGGAAACCGAGTAACTTGCCGCCCGGAACTCCAAATGTACACTTCGACGGATTGAGCTTGATATCATAGCTTCTCAAATTTGAGAATGTCTCAGTGAGGTCTGTCAATAGGTCAGAACCTTTGCGCGACTTAACCATGATGTCATCCATGTATGCTTCAACATTCCGACTGATTTGTTTCAGCAGGCACTTTTGAATCATGCGCATGAAGGTAGCGTCGGCATTCTTGAGACCAAAAGGCATGGTGACATAACAGAAACACCCGAATGGGGTGATGAAAGCTATCTTGATTTCATCGGGTCCAAACAGTCGGATCTGATGATACCCGGAATACGCGTCCAGAAAGGACAAATGCTCGCATCCCGCAGTCGAGTCGACTATGATCGATGCGGGGGAGAGGAAAATGATCCTTCGGGCAGGCCCGATTGATATGCTTGAAATCGATGCACATGCGGAGATATTTGTCCTTCTTGGGGACCATGACCACATTGGCGAGCCACTCGGAGTGGTAGATCTCACGGATGAACTCAACTGCCAGAAGCCGAGCCACCTCCTCGCCAATTGCCTTCCTCTTCTCCGCAGCGGACCAACGGAGATGTTCCTTTACGGGCTTCACTTTTGGGTCGACTCGCAAACAATGATCAGCCAGTCCCCTGGGTACACCTGGCATGTCAGATGGTTTCCATGCGAAGATGTCCCAGTTCTCACGGAGGAACTGGATGAGCGCTTCTTCCTATTTGCTGTCGAGTGTAGATGAGATGTGGGTCGGTGTTGCATTGGGGTCGATGGGGTGAATGTGTACGGGCTTTGTCTCCCCAACCGACTGAAAAGCTGACTCGGAAGCCGGCTTCTTGGCCTGCCGCAAATCACTCGGATCCACGTTCTTCTGGTACTCCTCCATCTCTACTGCTGCCATCTGCTCGTCAGCGATCTTCGAGCCTTTCTGGAAGCATTCTCCTCTTTCTGACGGTTCCTCATGACAGTTATAACGCCGTTGGGTCCTGGCATCTTCAGCTGGAGGTATACATAACACGGTCGAGCCATGAATCTAGCGTAGGCGGCCCTACCCAGAATGGCATGATAGGCGCTGTTGAAGTCCACTACTTCAAATGTCAGCTTCTCTTTGTGGTAATTCTTTGAGTCGCCAAAGACTACGTCGAGTGAGATTTGGCCAAGTGAGTCGGCCTTCTTCCCGGGGATGACCACGTGAAACCTCATGTTGCTTTCGCTCATCTTGGACATCAGAATGCCCATCCGACGGAGGGTTTCAGCATACAGAATATTCAAGCCACTTCCACCATCCATCAAGACCCTGGTCAACCGCGTGCCTTCGACCACTGGGTCGACCACCAGCACCTGCCGCCCAGGGGTAGCAATGTGCGCAGGGTGATCGGATTGATCGAATGTGATGGGGGTCTTGGACCACTTCAGATACGTGGTTGTTGCCGGGGCAACCATGTTGACTTCTCTGTTGATCACTTCCAGTCGACTCTTGCTTTCAACGTCGGCAAAAATCATTAGGGTAGAGTTAATCTGGGGGGTAACCTCCATCCCCTTCTTTGTCCTCGGTCTGCTCTGATTCCTTTTCCTTCTCAATCGACTGCTCTTTCTGGAAGCTCTAGATCAGGAGCCGGCACTGTCGACTGGTGTGCTTGGGATAAACCAAGTTCCCATCTTTGTCTTTCTTTGTGTGGATAGGACATGGCTGGTCGAGTACATCATTCCCAGCTTGATCTTTCACTTTCTTGGGGACCCAAGGCCCCTTGGGCTTTCCTTTTCCCTTCCCTTGGTTAACAACTAGAGCTTCGCCCTGAGCGGCTAGCTCGGCCTTGCGCTTCGGTTTCCAATTGGAGTTCTGATCATCTTGTCCGACTGGTTTCTTGCCGCCACTGAGTCGATCGGCTTCTTCGCCGTTAGCGTACCGACTGTCTGTCTCCATCATCCGGGACAGGGACATATCTCCCATTCGACCAAACTTCAGATTCAGCTCTCGGTATCGTACGCCCTCCTTGAAGGCGCAGGCTGCTTGGTGTTCAGACACATTCTCCACCGTGTGGTGTAAGTTGGTCCATCTTTGTATGTAATCCCTCAAGGTTTCATTCGGCTTCTGTACGCAATGCTGCAACTCCGCGAGCCATGCGGGCCGTTTGCAGGTACCTTCGAAAGTCCGAATAAACACTCGGGCCAGCTCTTCCCAACTGTATATGCTCCCAGGGGCCAACTGATTCAGCCACACCCGAGCCGAGCCGCCCAACATCAGAGGAAGGTGTTTCATGGCTACGTCGTCGTTGCCACCTCCGATCTGCACAGCCACTCGGTAATCCTTGAGCCAGGTATCTGGTTCTGATTCGCCGGTGAACTTATTTACTCCCACCACCAACCTGAAGTTTGGGGGGATCTCAGTGGCCCTGATGGCACTGCTAAAGCACTCCGGTCCAGAGACGGACGCTCGGCTTCCACTCAGACGATCTCTGCCTTGCTCTTCTCTGAACGCTCTGTTCCTGTCGACCAGCCCCTGCACAAGAATAGATCTTGCGTCGAAGCCGGGCCGGGCCCACTACTATTATAAAGTTGTTAAACATGCAAAACAACAGCACCACATTATTCTACACATTTTTTCACCCCAAATGCATATAAAGTTTGTTAAATTTGGAGTTGTAGTTATTTAGTTATGATTTTTACAAGTTTAAGCATATTTAACACAAGAATAATTCAAACAACAATTTAAATGTTTTTAAACATGGCAACAAATAGCAAATTTATAATCTTCATGAAAAATTGAGCAAGTTTCATATATAACTCAACCCCAACAGATGCATATATCACCAGATATTAAATAAACAAAGAATATGCAGAAAAAGAAAAAGAAAAACAAAAAAGCAAATAGGCGCAAAAGGTCAAAAGTGACCCAGGCCTATACTAGCCGCAGCCACTGACCTGTGGGGTCAGGGCACTAATGTGGCAGTGGCTGGGTGCGCGTGTGGGCGTGCAGCGAGCGGTGAGACTGGCGGGTGGGGCCTGCCTGTCAGTCTCACGCGAGGCAAAAATGGGAGGAATAAATCCCACTGCCCCCGGTTGGAATCGAACCCGCGTCTCTCTGTTAACTGACGAAGGAGCTAGCCACTGGACTAGACAGGTGTTCTTGACAGAACACATGCGCATATTCTGAAGAGATAACTGAAGAAGCTAGCGGCAGGGAGAAACAGAGGCTCGTCGGAGCTGCTCCGGCGACCTAAAGGGACGGTGGAGGAGTGCGGGCAGTTCCTGGGGGAACGCCGCATCCACTCCATGCGCTTGCGGCATGTAGCATGCACTACATCGACGGCGACGAGCTCTTGCCAGAACGGCGGCGGCGGAGCTCTACGCGACAAGCAAGGGCCTAGGAGGAGCGGCGACGAGCTGCGGGCGTGCGAGATCGTGCGGCGGAGGTGCTGCGGATCCAGAGCGGCGACGCGCAAGACCTACGGCGACTAGCGGAAGCGCGCGGCAGCTGCAGGTTACACAACAACGGGGACACCGAGAGCACGACGAAGACATGGCTATGGTGACTAAAGCAGAAGACCACAGGCAATGCAGAAGAAGAAGAGAGGAGTGGGGAGTACCTCCTTACCCTAGGACAAGAAGGTGTCGATGGAGATGCGCCGGAGAGGAGGACGACGAGCTCTGAATCTTGGCGCGGTCGCTGTCGCGGACAATGGAAGAGGAAGAAGACGGCATGGGCGTCGGGCTTGTCGTCCTGGGCCCCGGATCTCCTCCAGAATGGCTCGAGGAGGCGTGTGCTACTCGTGGACGACAGCGAGGAGGCCGGAGACGAGCTCGGGATCGGGCCGGCCATGGTGAGCGGTGCGGGTGTGCGGCGAGCACTTACCTGGGCGGCGCGTGAGGGAAAGAGGGAGGAGGAGAAGGAGACCTAGGGTTGCGCCTGCTCGGGTTTAAAAAGGGGGGTGCCAATCGCGTGGCCTCGACGTCCATGATCACGGCGCGACGGCGAGCACGCGCTCTGTCTCAGCAATAGAGTGACGGAGGAAGACGGCGAAGAGGGGTGAGAGGCTGATGTGTGGGACCGCACGGGCAAAAGGGGACGGCGCGACTGCGCGCGACGCTGGCACTGGTTGGGCCACTGCGGGAGAGAAGAATTGGGCTGAGGGGGTGCAAGTGAGTTGGCTGGGCCTGGTGGAGTAGGGAGGTGGCCCAAGCCACTCCTGCTGCTGCTATTTCTTTTCTTTTCTATTTTTCTTCAGACAGAAAATGAAAAGAAAAGTGCAGGCTCAAAGGAATAGAGTTAGGAGATAAATAAAATATCCCCATGCTCCTGGATTTATGCCCTATTTAATAAAATTGGTTTGGACATTTTTGGAGGTAGAAAAATAAAAGGAGTTTGAATATGGTTCAAACTCTTGTCATTTTTTAACCCAACCAAATCACTTCTAAATGGGGCATGGCTTTGCATGATGACACATGTCATAGCAACAGAGAAAAAGGGGAGGAGTAGAACATTAATGGAATGTCTAGATCACATGCAAAAAATAAGTAATGAAAGGAAGAAAAGGAGGTTTGAGAAGAGGTGAAGGAGAAGGAGGGGCCTAGGGTTTTGGCAAGGCATGGCTTTGCACTAACACTCACACAACATCAACAAGGTGGCCTCACAACACTAACAAAATAAGTAAGAAGCTAAGATGGCTAAGATGCCATGATGATGAAGCAATGCATGGATGCAAAAATAAAATGAGATGACAATGCCAAATAAAATAAGCTCAAATGACAAGAACCCCCATGGATAAGGACAAGGATCAAAATGAGAATTGCTTTATTGCCATTATGGGAAAGTATCACATATGGGGTGTTACAAACTCTCGTACACTACAAAAAGATCTCGTCCCGAGATCTAGGACTGAAAGAAGGAAGGATACTCGAAACGAAGGTGATCTTCTCATTCCCACGTAGCTTCTCGGTCGGTATGGTGTGACCAATTCACTTTCAAGAACTTGATGGACTTGTTGCGGGTCTTGCGCTCAGTTTCCTCAAGATAAGCAACAGGGTGCTCACGATAAGACAAGTCTTGTTGAAGATCAATCTCCTCGAACGGATTGGTGCGTTCAGGTGTCTTGAAGCACTTGCGGAGTTGAGACACATGAAACACATCATGAACATTTGCAAAGTTGGAGGGAAGCTCGAGTTGGTAGGCTAGATCGCCTCTCTTGCCAAGAATCTTGAAAGGGCCCTCGTATCTTGGAGCAAGCTTGCCCTTGATACCGAACCTCTGAGTGCCCTTCATGGGAGAAACACAAAGATAGACATGGTCTCCAATGTCGAAAGCCAAGTCACGATGCTTGCCGTCATAGTAGCTCTTTTGACACGATTGCGCGGCTTTGAGATTCTCACGTATGACTTTGGACATTTCTTCGGCTTCTGAGATCAAATCATTTCAAAGAAGTTGACGTTCACCAGTCGCGGACCAGTTGAGAGGGGTACGACACTTTCTGCCATAGAGGGTTTCAAAAGGAGCTTTGCCAGTACTTTCTTGGAAGCTGTTGTTGTAGGAGAATTCGGCAAATGGGAGGCAATCTTCCCATTTAATACCGAAAGAGATGTCACAAGCTCTTAGCATATCTTCGAGGATCTGGTTCACTCTTTCAAAATGACCACTAGTCTCAGGGTGAAACGCAGTGCTGAATCGAATCTTTGTGCCCATGGCTGACTGAAAAGAATCCCAGAACTTGGAGGTGAACAAACTACCACGGTGTGAGGAGATCACTTGAGGAATGCCATGCAAAGAAACAATTCTAGAGGTGTACAGCTCTGCCAGCTGAGCTGCGTTGATGGATTCTTTGACGGGATGAAAATGAGCTACTTTAGTTAGCTTGTCAATCACCACAAAGATAGCATCATTTCCCTTCTTTGACTTAGGAAACCCAGTGAAGAAATCCATTTCAATGTTATCGAATTTCCACTCGGGAATAGGAAGAGGTTGAAGGAGATCGGCTGGACGTTGATGCTCTGCCTTCACTCTTCTGCAGACATCACATTCATTTATGAATTGGGCAATCTCCCTTTTCATGCGAGTCCACCAATATGATTGCTTGAGGTCTTGGTACATCTTGGAACTTTCGGGATGAATCGAGAGGAGGGAGTCATGTGCTTCATTCATTATGAGCTTCCTAAGGTCACCCTTGGGAACCACAATTCTGTCCTCAAAGACAAGGTGTCTTTCTCATCAACGCGATAGCACTTGTATTTTGGAGTACCCTTAGCAATACCATGTTTCACTTTCTGCACCATAGCATCGCTGACTTGGGCCTCATGGATTTGATCTTCCAAGGTAGGAGCAACTTGATGGTTTGCAAGAAAGCCTTGCGGAACAACTTGGAGGTTGAGCTTTCTGAATGATTCACAAAGTTCAGGCTGGAACGGTTTGAGAAGGAGACTGTTGCAATACGCCTTTCTGCTCAAGGCATCTGCAATGACATTGGCCTTGCCAGGTGTATACTCAATGCTTGGATCATACTCTTGAATCATCTCGACCCAACGAGTCTGGCGAAGGTTAAGGTTTGGCTGTGTGAAGATGTACTTAAAGCTCTTGTGATCGGTGAAGATGTCCACTTTTATGACCAACAGAAGTTGTCTCCACGTGATCAAGGCATGTACAACTGCTGCTAGCTCGAGATCATGTGTGGGGTAATTCTTCTCATTTGGTTTCAACTGACGAGAAGTGTATGCCACAATCTTCTTGTCTTGCATGAGAACACCACCAAGACCTTGCAATGAAGCATCAAAAAAGACTTCATAAGGCTTGGACTCATCCAGAGGACTAAGAACCAGAGCAGAAATGAGCTTCTCTTTGAGTGCTTTGAATGCCATGTCACAGTCAGGAGTCCATGAGTACTTGACAGTCTTCTGCAACATGTTGGAAAGAGGCTTGGCAATCTTGGAGAAGTTCTCAACGAACCTGCTGCAATAGCTAGCGAGACCAAGGAAGCTTTGGAGTTGCTTGACATTCTGCGGGGGTTCCTAGTTGACAATAGCTTCAACCTTCTCGGGGTTCACAGAAATGCCCTCGGCAGAGATAATATGGCCAAGATATAAGACTTTATCCAGCCAGAATTCACATTTAGAGAACTTCGCATAGAACTTGTGTTCATGGAGCCTGTCAAGGACCAAACGGAGGTGCTTGGCATGGTCTTCTTCATTCTTGGAGAATACCAAGATATCATCCATATAGACAAGAACAAATTCATTGGTGTAGGGGTTGAATATGAAGTGCATAATCCGAGAGAATATGGGTGGAGCATTTGCAAGGCCGAAAGACATGACCGTGTATTCGTAAGAGCCAAAACTCGTTCTGAATGCGGTCTTAGGAATATCCTCTTCACGGATACGAATCTGATGGTAACCCATCCGGAGATCGAGCTTCGAGAACACCTTTGCTCCTTTTAGCTGCTCGAACAATTCATTGATATTGGGGAGCGGACACTTCTTCTTTATAGTCTTCTTGTTAAATGGCCGGTAATCAACGCAAAGGCGTTCCGAGCCATCATTCTTCTTGACAAATAGAACACCACAGCCCCAAGGAGATGTACTAGGCCTGATTAGACCCATACATTCTTGCTCATCGAGTTGTTTCTTCAGCTCATTCAACTCATCAGGGGAAAGCTTGTACGGACGCCGACATGCTGGCTCGGTACCGGGCTCGAGTTCAATGACGAATTCAACTTGACGATGGGGAGGCATGCCTGGAATCTCTTCAGGGAAAACATCTTCATATTCGTTGACCACAGGAATATGAGAAATGGCATTAATCTCGCCCTTGTCATTGAGAGAGAATAGCCTGATTGTGTTATCTAGAGATGCGAAGATAATCATGTCCTCGTCAGTATGAGTAACCTTGACTTCCTTATTTGCACAATCATTGTTTGCATCATGCTTGGAGAGCCAATCCATCCCAAGAATAAGATCAATGTCGGAGTTGACGAGAATAACCGGAGAAACCAGAAAACTGTAATCACCCATATGAATAGATATATACAGAGCCACCATACTAGAAGTCATGTTTTTACCCGGAGAAGTAACTTGCAACTTTTGAGGTAAGGCCACTGTGTCCACATTATGCTTGGATGCAAATGGATATGACATGAAAGAATGTGATGCACCAGAATCAAACAAAACTTTAGTTTGTTTAAGGTTATCTGGAAGATTACCAAGTATCACATCTAAAGAATTCTCTGCTTGAGCTGCATTCATCAGATTCACTCTTGCTACCTTGGGATTGTGCTTGACAATAGCAGTGCTGACAGGTGGAGGAGGCGGAAGGCGCCTTGGGTTGGGACACTTGTTGGCATAGTGACCCTTCTGAGAACACTTGTTGCAAATCACTTCTGAGAGAGGCCGGTGATAAGGACCACTTGATCTTGAAGCTTGAAACTGAGGCTTGGACTGATTGCTTGGGTTGGGTGGGTGGGAGAAACCACGGCCACCTGAGTGATTTGTTGTTTGGAGGACGGAGCACTGGAGGAGGCGGTAGCCAGAACTTCTGCTGCTTGGCAACCACTTGAGAAGAAGAGGAGGAGTGAACAGCATCTCTGATCCTCTTTTTGGAAGCTTCACTCTTGAGCTGAGTTGCCTCTTGCTTGAGAGTCAAATTCGTCCGTCTCGAACAAGGTGAGAGCTAGTTGGAGTTCATCTTTCAGACCACCACAGAACTGATAAATCTTGCTCTTGGCATCGGGGATGTCTTGCTTCGCATAACGGGCAAGATTCTGGAACTTGACATTGTATTGATAGACGGACATGGTGCCTTGCTTCAGGTTGCGGAATTTCTCACGCATGCCTTCAATGAGACTGGTTGGAATGTTGTCAGAGCGGAAATCTTTGCAGAAGTCAGTCCACGAGATCTCACGTTCACCTCTAGAATCTTTGTACTGTTGCCACCAATCAGCGGCTTGATCTTTGAGTTGGAAAGTGCAAACTTGACATAATCCTCAGGTCTCACGTTACTGCATTCAAAGTGCTTTTTGATGTGTGTGATCCAGTCTTCAGCATCTAGCGGGTCCACACAGTAACTGAACGACTTCGGTTGGTTTGCCAGGAATTAATTCAGAGTCGCAAAGTGAGGTTGATTGAATAGATTGCCTTGGCCTTGGTTCCCATGATTTCCTTGATTCGCTTGGTTGGCTTGAAAGTTCTGCATCATTTGCATGAGCATCTGGGTGTTCTGGTTGGCCGCTTGCATAATTGCTCTCCATGCCTCAGACGGAGGAGGAGGGGAAGGAGGACGTTCAGGAACACGCTCTTCTTTGGCCTCTTGGTTAGGGTTGGGAACCTTCTTAGGAGCCATCCTGAATGAGATGACAACTATTAGCCATTGATGGAAATTATATAAGTTGAATCAATGGCTAGAAATTGCAACATAAGTCTTCACAAGAACATTCGCACAAAATGAACGAATGAATTCCATATTTTAATTGTACAACAATCTTCTCGAGAAGCCACTTGGGAAAACAAAAGGTAAATAAAAACAACAAGGAGCAGATGGAACAAATACATGATAGAAGCTTCGTCCCACATATTCGTGCTGAATGCCCCATGGAACATGTTACAAAGGGTGTTGCAATCCCCGGATCAACATAGCCAAGGACCCTTTAATATGCAACTCCCAATTGGAACAATGCCCATGAAACCTCTTCACTCGATGTTGAACCCCAAACCTCATACCATGCACTCGTTGGAAGAATGCCTACGAGCTACTAGAAGAACCCACCTGTTAATTCCCGAAGGTTTCCGGTTATGCAATCGGGTGTTGGGGATACAGGGGAAGCACCGCGCACTCAACTCTAATCCTACATCCAGCTGTATCCATCCATCAACACATAACCAGTCATCCTCGGAAACTGTTTATCTCGGACCTTCGAAACGCATCCGCTATACAAGCTGTGGAAATACACCCGAACTATCCCCTAGTACTGGGTTACGTCGGGGTTATTTCACCACTAACCGCATAGAAGAGGTTTCGATGTCTGCCGTCTTAAGTATTCTAGAACCGCTGTGATACATTTTTGACGACAACACCTCGGAGCTCAACTCCCCGGGACACTACCACAACCCCTAAATGACAGGAGGCATTGAGAACAATGTTCTCGTCACAAAGATATCGGAACAATCCAAACAATACTCGCGGGGTCCTAAAAAAATTGTGAATTTTTTAGAGTAGAAGAGATAGAACAACGTCAGGAGTCCTCACCAAAGCGATGAAGGGATGAGGAGTAAAAAGAAATCCTACTCTCCGATATATATAGGACTCAAAACATTTTTGTGTGTGTGCCTAGACTCAACCGTCAACAATTCGATCAATCAGGGGGGGGGGGGGGCC
>LR738709.1:212719673-212762936 GCA_902687465.1 Secale cereale | reverse complement strand
GGGGGGGGGCTCCTAGGTCAGAGAAGGCTCTGAATACCAACTTGTAATGCCCAGTATGCGACTATGTCTCCCACGTGCCAAGGCACGACTGAAAGACATAAGCGCATACTAGAATGATCTCAAGTATGGTATCTTTTCACAACTCATGTAAAAACAGGGATGAAAGTGTAAAATGGTAGTTGGCTTACACTCGCCATGTCATACAATGGAATACATTAACATACATCATCCAAATAACATGAGAGTCTGACTACGGACAAAATCCAAACGAAAAGATACCATAAATAACACAAGGCCTGGATCATCCTAGTAAGAGCCACTACTGATCATCGGGATAAGACACATAGTAACGTCCACGCTCTTCATCGAACTCCCAGTACAGCTCTGAACCACCACCTGTGTAGTTCTCAACGGTACCTGCATCTGGTGTGTGTTGAATCTGTGAGCCACAGAGGACTCAGCAATCCCGTTCCCGGGTAACAAGACTATCAAAGCCTTAGGTGTGCAAAGTCTTAAGACAAGGTTGCAGTAGCACTAAGCACTAGCTTACGAGTTTAGAGCGAGAAGAGAACAAGTGCCAACGATCACCAAGTTGATCAAGAAGTGATCCTAACTACTCACGATCAAACATAACCCCACTGTGTTCACTTCCCGAACCCCTTCGGAAAGAGACCTTCATGGTTACTCACGCAGGTAGTGTATTCATGAACATGGTGTCTAGTTAACTACAACCGGATATTAACAAATTCCCATCTGCCACATAACCGCGGGCACGGCTTTCGAAAGATCAAACCCTGCATGGGTGTCCCAACTTAGCCCGTCACAAGCTCACGATCTGCGAAGTCGCTACTCCAAGGTGGGAAGACCCAAGTATTCTCGAAATCCCGTGCTCAAGATATTCGGAAAAAGGTAAAACTAATCCAGCAAGACCTCCCGGCGTTTCGACACCCTGACAGTAGCCGCGTGTATCTAGTCTCAGGCCACGACCGGATGGGACATCCTACAGGTGTATACCAGACCTCGGGTTTCCCCATGGTGGTCCCGCAAGCTCCCTAGTTTGGACCAACACTCATGAGGAGCACTGGCCCGGGTTGTTAATTAAGTACTCAGGTTTGTTACGCCCTATGCAAGTTTTAGTTATTAGGAAAATGTAAAACCAATGTTGGGCCATACTGGAAAAGCTTTAACACTGAGCGGGTTATCAAGGGGGGCCCATAAACCAACCGTGTTAGGGATGCAAAAACAAGGAACATAACACCGGTTTATCGGTTCCTAGGGTGGCATGAGTGGAACAAAACACCAAGCAAGAGGCTTAGCCTTCCACCCATTATCAATATATAGGTGATTTAGTTTAACAGTTTATATATTGTGATATCCCAACAATAACTTCATCACGGGGCAAGAATCTTCAAATCTTCACCTGCAACTAACAACGCTATAAGAGGGGCTGAGCGATGCGTACTTCGGCAAACAATGGTTTGCTAAGAGGGTGGTTAAAGAGTTTCATGGCAACAATAGGAGGGCTGACAAACAGGAATAGGCATCGAGGCAATATCTAAAGAGCGAGACATCAAGCATAGGCAAAGATAGTAGTGATATCTGGGAATGGTCATCTTGCCTGTTGATTCCACGGAGGGATCGTAACCTTGCTCCTCAAACTCAGCCTCGGTAAGAACCTCGTACTCCGAATCGTCATCGGGCTCTAACCAACACAACAAGCAACACCGGAAAAACAATCAATCATCATGCAATGCTGAACCACATGATGCATGATCATGATGCATATGGACATGAATAGATATGATGCATGGCCTAGAGACACAAGAGTGCAATAGCATCATAGCAAACAAGATCACCCACATGAAAGAAAACAAGCAAAAGAACAAAACTAACAAGGTTATGTAGATTATTCAAACAAGCACCCAACAAGTTTAAAGGAGTTGGTTAACATGGCAAGGGTGCAACTAGGACTACAGCAACATGCTAGCATATTTAAATGGGCTGGAAATAACAAACAACAATTTCCAAAAAACTCCCATAATTATTTAAGTGCATTTGGGACAAATCTCAGGTATTGCTATTATAAAGTTGTTAAACATGCAAAATAACAGCACCACATTATTCTACACATGTTTCCACCCCAAATGCATATAAAGTTTGTTAAATTTGGAGTTGTATTTATTTAGTTATGATTTTTACAAGTTTAAGCATATTTAACACAAGAATAATTCAAACAGCAATTTAAATGTTTTTAAACATGGCAACATACAGCATATTGATAATCTACATGAAAAACTGAGCAAGTTTCATATATAACTCAACCCCAACAGATGCATATATCACCAGATATTAAATAAACAAAGAATATGCAGAAAAAGAAAAAGAAAAGGAAAAACAGAAAAGCCCTGACCCCATAGGTCAGCGGCTGCGGCTAGTATAGGCCTGGGTCACTTTTGACCTTTTGCGCCTATTTTGCGCTGATGTGGCAACGGCTGGGTGCGCGTGTGGGCGTGCAGCGAGCGGTGAGGCTGGCAGGTGGGGCCTGCCTGTCAGTCTCACGCGAGGCAAAAATGGGGGAATAAATCCCACTACCCCCGGTTGGAATCGAACCCGCGTCTCTCTTTTAACTGACGAAGGAGCTAGCCACTAGGCTAGATAGGTGTTCTTGACAGAACACAGGCGCATAGTCTGAAGAGATAACTGAAGAAGCTAGCGGCAGGGAGAAACAGAGGCTCGTCGGAGCTGCTCCGGCGATCTAAAGGGACGGCGGAGGGGTGCGGACAGTTCCTGGGGGAATGCCGCATCCACTCCATGCGCTTGCAGCACCTAGCATTCACTACATCGACGGCGACGAGCTCTCGTCAGAACGGCGACGGCGGAGCTCTACGCGACAAGCAAGGGCCTAGGCGGAGCGGCGACGAGCTGCGGGCATGCGGGATCATGCGGCGGAGCTGCAGCGGATCTAGAGCGGCGACGCGCAAGACCTACGGCTTCTAGCTGAAGCGCGCGACAGCTGCAGGTTACAGAACAACAGGGTACCGAGAGCACGATTAAGACATGGCTATGGCGACCTAAGCAGAGGACCAGAGGCGATGCAGAACAAGCAGGGAGGAGTGGGGAGTACCTCCTTACTCTAGGACAAGAAGGTGTCGACGGAGACGCACCGGAGAGGAGGACGACGCACATAGAATCTTGGCGGGGTCCCTATCGCGGACAGAGGAAGAGGAAGCAGACAGCGTGGGCGTTGGGCTTGTCGTCCTGGGCCCTCGATCTGCTCCAGAACGGCTCGGGAGGCGTGCGCTACTCGTGGACGATGGTGAGGAGGCCGGCGACGTCTCTACGCCGGAGACGAGCTCGGGATCGGGCCGGCCATGGCGAGCGGTGTGGGTGTGCGGCGAGCGCTTACCTGGGCGGCGCATGAGGGAGGAGGAGGAGGAGACCTAGGGTTGCGGCTGCTCGGGTTTAAAAAGGGGGGACGCCGATCGCGTGGCCTCGACGTCTGTGATCATGGCACGACAATGAGCACGCGCTCTGTCTCAGCAACAGAGTGACGGAGGAAGACGGCGAAGATGGGTGAGAGGCTGACGTGTGGGACCGCACGGGCGAAATGGGACGGCGCGACTGCGCACGACGCTGGAGCTGGTTGGGCCGCTGCGGGAGAGAAGAAGTGGGCCGAGGGGGTGCGAGTGAGTTGGCTGGGCCTGGTGGAGGAGGGAGGTGGCCCAAGTCACTCCTTCTGCTGCTATTTCTTTTCTTTTCTATTTTTCTTCAGACAGAAAATGAAAAGAAAAGTGCAGGCTCAAAGGAAAAGAGTTAGGAGATAAATAAAATATCCCCATGCTCCTGGATTTATGCCCTATTTAATAAAATTGGTTTGGACATTTTTGGAGGTAGAAAAATAAAAGGAGTTTGAATATGGTTCAAACTCTTGTCATTTTTGAACCCAACCAAATCACTTCTAAATGGGGCATGGCTTTGCATGATGGCACATGTCATAGCAACAGAGACAAAGGGGAGGAGTTGAACATTAATGGAATGGCTAGATCACTTGCAAAAATAAGTAAAGAGAGGAAGAAAAGGAGGTATGAGAAGAGCTGAAGGAGAAGGAGGGGCCTAGGGTTTTGGCAAGGCATGGCTTTGCACCAACACTCACACAACATCAACAAGGTGGCCTCACAACACTAACAAAACAAGTAAGAAGCTAAGATGACTAAGATGCCATGATGATGAAGCAATGCATGGATGCAAAAATAAAATGAAATGACAATGCAAAATAAAATAAGTTCAAATGACAAGAACCCCCAAGGATAAGGACAAGTATCAAAATGAGAATTGCTTTATTACCATTATTGGAATGTATCACATATGGGGTGTTACAGTTCGTCTCTCTACTCGGCAGTGAGGGGTTGGGGAATGTACCAGTCGTGGTCGAACGAATGACCGTTGCCGCTGCCGCCGTCGCCTGCGCGAGGGAATCCTGGCAGACTGCGGCGTGAGTCGACCATGAGGACTTCCGCTGCGGGGTCACTGCTCCCGCACTAGGAAATTGAATCCGTGAGCTCGATCGACGGATCGATTGGCCCATAGAGGTATTCGTCGGGCTCGATGGCCGCAACTTGAGGGGTGGCCGCTTGGCGGGCCACTGCGTGCTTTACCCACCGCTGGAGCCGCGAGCGACCGGATCGCTTGTGGCGACGTCCAGCGGGGACGACGGATGATGAAGGAATCTGCAGGTACTAAGTCGACGACTGTCGGAGAAGGACGTCGCAAGCACTGGCACGGAAGTGCGCAACCCCGCGGACGGGCAGTGCCTCAATGTCGAGGGGAGCCTCCTAGATCCAAAAGGAGTCGTCGGCGACGAAGACGAGCGCGCCGAGTCGGATCTCGCGGGCCAACGCCAGACGACCGCCGGAAACCATGACGAAGGAGGTCGGAGAAAAGTTGGCAACCTCACGAGAAGTCGCTAAGACACCCTGCCCCACGGTGGGCGCCAACTGTCGTGGTTCTAAGTCTGACAGTATGAGTAGGGGGTACGTAAGAGGAGGCAAGGCCCTAGCTACGGTGAGGTTGTACGCAAGATGTATACGAGTTCAGGCCCTTCTCGGAGGAAGTAAAATCCCTACGTCTCGGTGCCCGGAGGCGGTAGACTGGAATATATATGGGTGTTTTAGTTACAGGGGGTGCGAACCCTTGTACTGGAGGAGGGGGTGGCTTATATAGTGCGCCAGGACCCCATCCATGCCCCACGTTACAAAGGGTTCAATGTACATAAAGGCAGGCGTCACTGATAACGCTTGCAGTAAAGAGTGATAAAGGCATTCATTGTTGCGGAATGAATGCCAGACCGTTGCTGTCCTAAGGGACCTTTGACCTTCATGGGTCGAGTGTCTTGGAAGGGTCGAGTGAAGTTGAGTCATCGGAACGGGGGTGTACAGTCGAGTGGAATGTCCTCTTGGGCCGTGTCGGTCGATTGTTCTTGTTGCCTTCGATTTGTCTCTTAAGCTTCTGGGGTAGTGACCTTGGGTGGGGTATCTGGGTCAGGCTTGTGACCCTACCCAAGGTATGTAACATCATCACCCAGGAACTTCACTCTGGATTTTTGAACCGTCCATACACAAGCCGTGACTATGAAGCCGGTTTAGTGAGACTGATGAAAGAGCAATATGAGGTAACCGTTGCTTATCTTCTGCAATATTGTTTCTGCCTTTGTCAAATTTTCTTATATCAATTACAGTGTAGCCCCCAAGGGCCGGTTTTCTTTTCAAGATGAACCGGGACTTCTAGAATATCAAACTTGCAACTTTCGCCTGTGTAGCCCCCAAGGGCTGGTTTATCTTTTCAAGATGAACCGGGACTTTGTCCTATAATTTTCCTTTGAGAAAATATGCATTAGCCCCCAAGTGCCAGGAACAATACTTGTATTGGGCTTGGGAGTTGTAAAAAACTTCTGATAACAAGCAAATAGGCATTAGCCCCCAAGTGCCAAGTGTATAACTTGTTATGTTCTTGGGACTTCCAATGTGTTCCGCCAATCCATGATGCGTATGTCTCCTACAGGCTGATCTGAGCCAAAAGGAAACCCAAACCGCTGACCTTCAAGAAAACCTCAAGTTCTAGCAAGCGGAAACCTCCAAAGCCAAGGATGAGCTGACCAGCGCTTTAGCTGCTATGGAAAAATTGAAGGAAAACTTCAAGAAGGAGCGGGCGGATTGGGATATAGAGAGATCCTCTTTGCAGAAGAGGGCGGATGATGCAGAAGCAGCCCTTAAACTGGTGACATAAGAGCTAACTGGCTTAAAGCGGCAGATAAACGCCATGGCCACTGCTCTGTTTGGTAAATATCTTTATTATAAGCTTTCAACATGTGTTATCCCATAAACTGCAGGTTTACCAATATTCGTCATGATGCAGGAACCCGCATTACCCATATGGGCTCTGATATGCAGAAGAAATTGAAGGCTTCCTATACTCTTATAGAGCAGTTATATACCGGTGCACAACGGATCATTTGCACTGCTTCTCATAACAAGCAGCCCCCAACATTGATCAAGGAAACTTTAGATAAGTTGTCAATGTTGCCTGCCCGGTTTGAAGAACTAAAGAGATCAGCTGCAAGGGCAGGTGCTCTGACCGCACTAACCCAAGAGAAAGCACGGGTACCTGACCTTGATTCTGCTGACGTGGGAAATGGCTATCCAAGCTTGAAGGAAGACAGATCAGATTTTGACAATGATGATCTCCGAGCTTTGACAAAGGAAATGTGCCCCTTAGCTAGAAAATTGGCTGAAGATGCTGATCTTTCCCACTATCAGTCGGTTTATGATGTTGACAACAATCGAGTTAGAGCGCCAACCCATGATGTGCAAAATCTCATCCCGCCCGTCCGTAAGCACACTTATGACCATGATGTTGAACCCTCCGCGCTTATAAGCGATGAAGCTGTTTTCCAAGCCCTAACTGGAATCGATTGGGCAGCCACTGACTTCCAGCCACTTGGCGGAGAAGAGGAGGAGGAAACGGTGCAGGTTGACCCACAGCCGTCAAGCCGGCCCAACGAGGAATCATAAACCGGGAGCCGGTTTAGCCTTCTTCATATCGCAATACCTGCTAAAAATAGTTATTCTTTTGAGCATCAAAGCGCCTTGTAATAGGGCTAGTTGAAATACTTGGTCTGCTATGCCAACGTGCGTATTTATTTTGCAAGACGCTATTAATCCTCCATCAGTATACTATGTTTGCTTATTCTTCTGAGCAGCTTTATTCATCCTGTTTCTGCATACAACAAGTTTAAAGTGTCATGGCGGTTTATCGCCGGACGGGTCATAATGCCCAACACATGACCTAGGTTTATAACCGAGGCTGCATTTTGAAATAATTAAATATGAAATATATCATACCTGTGATATTGAATCACAATGTTGGTTTTACCAACTTTTGTAGTAAGGGTGATAACCCAATTCTTGAGTATTGATGACTCCTGCAATATTGCCGGTTTACAATAAAACCATACCGGGTTATGATGAACACCAGATTATCTGATAGTAGTGACTTATAGTCAACAACTAGGCTGAGTCAATAAATATCGGTTTATCATAAAAAGTGTTGTAAACCTCAACAAAAGAGAAAAAGTTGTCAAATAAAATCATGCAAGGCTTTTTATGGGCTGCCAGGCCTAAAATCGAGGCTTTTCATGGGCTGCCAGGCCATTGAGATAAACCATTTTACAAAGCCTTTTAAGATGGACCTCACATTAACCAATCGTCGTTTTAACTTTGAAAAGTTCAGGGTCTGTATAAGATTGACTTGTCAAACGTTCGGCGGGTCATACCAGGTTTACCTGGACGGAGTGTCTTACTTAATGAAGGTAGGTTAACCCGAGGTTTTAGGTGAATACACCTAGCTTCCAAGCTCGGCTTGATAGCCTATTACAAGGGTCTTAAAAACTCTTTGTTGTTGTGTAACAAGAGCCCCCAGGTAACATTTTGAGATGTGCTCAGTGGGTGCCTATGTTTGAGTTGTGATATGGAACAAACTCTCTTTGACCCCTGATGATAATACTATCTTAATAGCCGGATTACAGAAGTAACCAGAGTTGTGCTCTTATGCTAATATGGGCTTGATAGCTGGTTTGAGAGGGTATTCAGAACTTCGCTTTATAAACAGAAGCCCCCATGTAACAAACTCTTATGGAAAAACAGCAGAGGCCCTGCTTTAGCAGGGATGCCAATTTATTATATTGATCATAATATATACATTGTCAAAAATATGTAGATAAGAGGAGCCTATGGCTCAGGTGTAGTAGGACTGAAGATGAGCAATGTTCCACGGCTGGTGGGTCTCCTCCTCCAATGTGCGTGAGTCTTTGTGTTCTCGAACGTCGATAAGGTAGTATGACCCGTTATGCAGATTCTTGCTAACCACAAAAGGTCCTTCCCAAGGCGGGGTAACTTGTGCATATCAGTCTGATCCTGGATGAGCCGGAGCACTAGATCGCCTTCTTGAAAGGTTCTGGTTCTAACCCAGCGGCTGTGATAACGACGCATATCTTGCTGGTAAATCGCCGACCGAGCTGCTGCAATGTCACTTTCCTCGTCTAACAGGTCCAGTGCTTCCTGTCATGCCTTCTCATTGTCAGCTTCAACATAAGCCGCCCCACGAGGTGAGTCATGACGGATATTAGTAGGGAGAACTGCCTCTGCCCCGTAAACCATGAAAAAAGGCGTGTAACCCGTAGACCTGTCGGGCGTGGTATTGATGCTCCATAATACGGAAGGTAACTCCTCCACCCAACAACCCGGCGTCCTCTGCAGGGGAACCATAAGCCGGGGCTTGATGCCTCTCAAGATCTCTTGATTGGCTCTCTCAGCTTGACCATTAGATTGAGGATGATCCACTGATGATACATCAAGCTGGAGGTACTCACGTTGACAAAATTCTTTCATAGCACCCTTGGAAAAATTAGTGCCATTATCAGTTATAATGATGTGTGGAAAGCCAAACCGGAAAATCACCTTTTTGATGAACTAAACCGTCGTGGATGCATCACACTTGCTGACTGGCTCTGCTTCCACCCACTTGGTGAACTTATCAACTGCCACCATATGGTGGGTTTTCTTATCTTGAGATCTCTTAAAGGGAACGACTATATCTAGACCCCAAGTTGCAAACGGCCAAGTGATTGGAATCATCCTCAATTCTTGAGCCGGTACATGAGCACGCCGTGAGAATTTTTGACAGGCATCACACTTTTTGACCAAGTCTTCAGCATCATCATGAGCCGTCAGCCAATAAAAAACGGTTACGAAAAGCTCTAGCTACCAAGGATTATGAACCAGCGTGGTGACCACAATCTCCTTCGCAGATCTCTCGCAAAATCTCACACCCTTCTTCAGGAGATACGCAATGCTGAAACGCCCCTGTTACACTGCAAGGATGTAATTCTCCATTGACAATAGTCATTGACTTGGAATGCCGGATTATCTGCCTGGCCAAAATCTCATCCTCTGGTAACTCACCTTGGTTCATATACGCCAAATATGGGACCGTCCAGTCTGGGATAGCATGAAGAGCCACTACCAACTGAGCCTCCAGATCAAGAAAAGCCAAGTCCTCCTCTGTAGGTAGCTTGACCGATGGGTTATGCAAGACGTCCAGAAAAACATTGGGTGGAACCGGTTTACGTTGGGAACCCAGATGGCTTAACGTGTCCGCCACTTCATTCTTCCGCCGGTCCACGTGATCAACTTGAGAGCCCTTGAAGTGTCCAGCAATGATATCCACCTCTCGACGATATGCTGCCATGAGCGGGTCCTTGGAGTCCCAAGTACCAGATACTTGTTGAGCCACCAGGTCTAAGTCACCAAAACACTTAACCTGACTTAAATTCATCTCCTTAGCCATTTGTAGACCGTGGAGGAGATCCTCATATTCAGCTGCATTGTTAGTGCAAGGGAACATTAAACGGAGAACATAGCAAAATTTATCACCTCGTGGGGAAGTTAATACGACTCCAGCCCCCGGGCCCTCCAATTGCCTAGATCCATCGAAGTGAATAGTCCAGTAAGTATGATCTGGCTTTTCTTCCAGTGCCTGTAACTCTGTCTAATCATTGATGAAATCCACAAGTGCTTGGGACTTGATTGTCGTACGAGGCACATATTTTAATCCGTGAGGTCCAAGCTCAATAGCCCACTTGGCAATCCGGCCAGTTGCTTCTCTGTTTTGGATTATATCTCCAAATGGGGCAGAGCTGACCACAGTGATGGGATGACCTTGAAAGTAGTGCTTAACCTGCTGGCTTGCCAGGAAGACTCCGTACACCAGTTTCTGCCAATGCGGATACCTCTGCTTGGATTCAATAAGCACCTCGCTTATATAGTAAACCGGCCGTTGAACCGGATATTCCTTCCCAGCCTCCTTGCGCTCCACCACAATGGCCACACTGACAGCCCGTGCATTAGCTGCCACGTACAACAACAGCGGCTCTTTATCAACTGGAGCAGCAAGGACAGGTGGCTCTGCCAACTGTTTCTTCAAGTCCTCAAACGCCGCATTAGCAGCATCACTCCAGACAAAATTATTTGTCTTCTTCATCATCTGATACAGAGGGATAGCTTTCTCTCCCTATCGACTGATAAACCAGCTCGGTGCTGCAATACTGACCGCCAGACGGTGAACGTCATTGATACACGCCGGTTTAGCCAGAGACGTAATAGCTTTGATTTTTTTCCGGATTAGCTTCAATGCCCCTGCTAGACACCAGAAATCCCAAGAGCTTACCCGCCGGTACACCAAAAACACACTTGGCCGGATTAAGCATCATCTTATAAACATGGAGATTATCAAAAGTTTCCTTCAAATCATCTATTAACGTCTCCTCCTTACTGGATTTCACCACAATATCATCCACATATGCATGAACATTACACCCGATCTGTTTGTGAAGACAATTCTGCACATAGCACTGATAAGTCTCCTGGGCACTCTTGAGCCCAAAGAGCATAGACACATAGAAGAAGGTTCCAAAGGGAGTTATAAAAGTTGTCTTCTCCTAGTCCTTAATTGCCATTTTGATCTGATGATAACCAGAATAAGCATCCATGAAACTCAAATGCTCACAACCTGCCGTAGCAGCAATAATCTGATCAATACGAGGGAGATTAGAAGGATCAGCTGGACAAGCCTTGTTCAAATATGTGTAGTCCCCACACATACGCCAAGTGTCGTTCTTCTTAAGTACCAACACCGGATTAGCCAACCATTCAGGATGAAATACTTCAACGATAAACCCAGCTGCCAAGAGCCTGGCTACCTCCTCACTGATGGCCTTGCGTCTCTCTTCATTGAAGCGGTGGAGAAACTGCTTTACCGGTTTAAATTTGGGATCGATATTAAGAGTGTGCTCAGCGAGTCATCTCGGTACACCTGGCATGTCAGCAGGTTTCCATGCAAAGATGTCCCAGTTCTCATGGATGAACTCGATGAGTGCGCTTTTCTATTTCAGATCCAAGTTAGCGCTGATGCTAAACTGCTTGGATGAATAGCCAGGAGTAAAATCAACCAGCTTAGTCTCATCAGCCAATTTAAACTTTAAGGCCGGATCATGCTTTGTAGTTGGCTTTTTCAAAGGAGTCATATTTGCAGCATTGTCCTTGTAAAACTTCAACTCCTCTGTTGCACAAACCGACTCAGCATAGGCCGCATCACCTTCTTCACATTCCAAAGCGATCTTATGGCTCCCATGTACTGTGATGGTCCCCTTATGACCCGGCATTTTGAGCTGTAGATAAACATAACAGGGCCTTGCCATGAATTTAGCATAAACTGGCCGCCCAAACAGGGCATGATATGGGCTCTTGATTTTTACCACTTCAAAGGTCAAAGTCTCTGATCTTGAGTCATGCTCATCTCCAAAGGTAACCTCCAGATCTATCTTACCAACTGGATATGCTTATTTACCAGGGACTACACCATGGAAGACAGTGTTTGGCGGTCTAAGCTATTTATCTGTTAACCCCATGCGACAGAAAGTTTCATAATAAAGAATGTTGATGCTGCTCCCTCCGTCCATGAGCACCTTGGTGAACTTATACCCCCAACCTGAGGTGCTACCACCAGTGCCAGCTGACCCGGATTATCGACCCGGGGCGGATGATCCTCACGACTCCACACAATGGGATATTCCGACCAGCGTAAATAACGAGCCACCGCCGGTTCAACGGAGTGCACTGCCCTTTTATAGACCTTCTGATCATGCTTACACAGGCTAGTGGTGAAGACATGATACTACCCACTATTCAACTGCTTCGGGTTGCTTTGGTAAGCCGAATGTTGTTGCTGATGATTTCCCTCATGATTATAACTGCCTTGATTGCTGTGTCCACTCTAATTACCATGTCCGCTCTGATTGACTTGAAATCCTGAGCCAGAACCACCACCGCCATAACCCGGCCCATGAGAACCAGGCCCTGAACCGCCAGACGGTCCATGATCATATTGAATTGGATCCGAATTTTTGAACTCCCGCATAATAAAGCGATCCTTCCAGAGGTGCGTAGCTGGTCTTTCCTTCGTCCCGTGCCTAGGGCAAGGCTGATTTAACTGGCGCTCAAGATTGATACTTGATCCTCCTCTCCGCAGGGGCGGCCTACCTTTACGACGCTAACCATCATTCTGTGTATTGGTGTTAGCCACAAAATCTGAATTGTTATCTGCTTTACGCTTACCGCTGTTTCCAGTGCTCGCCGGGTTATGCTGCGGTGCTTTGCCGTTCATCTTTCCCTTTCCCGACTTTTCGTCGTCGGACTCAGGGTCCTTGGTACTATCAGAATCGGCGTACTTAACCAGAGCTGCCATGAGTGTTCCCATGTCATCACAGTGACGTTTGAGCCGTCTCAAATTCAGCTTCAGAGGCGTGAACTGGCAATTGCCTTCTAACGTTAAAACTGATGTATCGGCGTTGATGCGGTCTGATGAGTGCAAGATCTCTGAAACCCGGTGCACCCAATGGCTTGTCGATTCATTCTCTCCTTGGACACAGGCAGCTAAGTCCACAATTGACATGGGCTACTTGCATGTGTCTTTGAAATTCTGGATAAACCGGGCCCTTAACACGTCCCATGACCCAATGGAGTTAGCTAGCAAACCTTTCAACCAATTACGGGATGTTCCTTCCAACTTCATGGTGAAGTATTTAGCACATGCCGCATCGTCCACATCCAGCATCTCCATCACCATCTCATAGCTTTCAACCCACAACTCGGGGGATAAATCGGTAGTGTAATTGGGCACTTTCCGTGGTCCTTTGAAATCCTTGGGGCAGACGCACATTACGTAAAGCAGGGGTGAGACACGGCACTCCCAAAGAGCTTGAAGTAACTCCTGGTTCCACGGAGGTGGTTGGACGAACCAGGGTAAGTTGACGGGTCATGTATTGCATTGCTAACTCAGCTTCCCGACGCTGTCTACCCTGATCCACCACATCCTGAGAATTCACGCCACCACCTGCCGGGTTATGCCCCCGAGGCAGGTTACGGTTCCGCGCACTGCTTGACACGGCCGGTTCATCTATATGCCTGTTGTAACTCCGGCTTGGGCGGGGGTGGAATGAATCCTCTCACGGCTGTACGAATAAGCCTGCTGCTGAGTCAAAGTTGTACCTTTGATAGGGAGGGTCGCCAATCGTGAAGCGGCATCAATTATGTTATCCAAGGGGTTGGAGTAGTGACCCGAAGGCGTCGGTACATGTTACGGTGAGATGATCTGACGAGGCGGATTCGTCGCGTGTGGCTGGACCGACGCCCCCGTTCCAAGCGCTTCTGCCCGGTTTACCACTGGTTGATTGCTGGTTCCTGCTCCTGGCGTGCTAAAGAAGTTCCTTTCCTCGTAAACTGGAGGCAGGCAAGACCGGTACCTTCTCCTCATTACATCATTTGATGCGTTCTGATCCAACATGACCCGATAAGCCTGAGCATCCAACTCAGCCTGCTCCGCGGCCATCCTGGTGTTTTCAGCTGCCAGATATATCTTGGCTTGAGCTATCTGTTCCTTTACTCTAGAAACTTCTGCGTCATGCCGCTCCTGATCCGGCGGGATAACTTCAGCAGTCAACAGCGCTATCAGAGTGTCGAATAAACCGGACAACACCTGAGTTGGTGGCTGCGCAGGGCCTCCTGCCCCAGCTGCTGGGTTTCGATGACGAGGGAGTGAATCCGCTTTGCCTGGCTCTCCAGTTCTTGTTGGTTGTCCCTGAACCGCCACCGGTTTGTCCCTTTATATACACAGGATGACGCCCGGCCGGTTTACAGAATCCCAAGGCCGGCTCATAAACGTGTCTGGCCCGGTTTCTACCTTTCCTATCTTACAACACAAGTTACACATCATATGGCGGTTTACGTCTACGGGCCCTAATCCGCCTTTGGGCCCTGGGCCTTTTAGTTCTTATAGTAACACACCATACTCCTTGTCTTGATGGGCTTCAATAGGGGTAATTCAGTACAGGTATAACCCGGCCCTCCTAGGCAGTTTATACCTAATAGTTATATCCCCAACACATTTCTTTCCTCTAATGGGTATACACATATATTTGTTGTTGATTACGTTACTAAGTGGGTAGAAGCTATTCCAACTAGTAGTGCTGATCATAACACCTCTATTAAGATGCTTAAAGAAGTTATTTTTCCGAGGTTTGGAGTCCCTAGATACTTAATGACTGATGGTGGTTCACACTTTATTCATGGTGCTTTCAGTAAAATGCTTGCTAAGTATGATGTTAATAATAGAATTGCATCCCCATACCACCCACAGTCTACTGGTCAAGTAGAACTGAGTAATAGAGAGCTAAAATTAATCTTGCAAAAGACCGTTAATAGATCTAGAAAGAATTGGTCCAAGAAACTTGATGATGCATTATGGGCCTATAGAACTACATATAAAAATCCTATGGGTATGTCTCCGTATAAAATGGTTTATGGAAAAGCATATCATTTACCTCTTGAACTAGAACATAAGGCATATTGGGCCGTTAAAGAGCTCAATTATGATTTCAAACTTGCCGGTGAGAAGAGATTATTTGACATTAGCTCACTTGATGAGTGGAGAACCTAGGCCTACGAGAATGCCAAATTGTGTAAAGAAAAAGTTAAAAGATGGCATGACAAAAGGATACAAAAGCGTGAGTTTAATGTAGGTGATTATGTTTTGCTATACATCTCTCGTTTAACATTTTTTGCAGGAAAACTTCTCTCTAAACGGGAAGGTCCTTATGTTATCGAGGAGGTCTATCGTTCCGGTGCCATAAACATCAACAACTTCGAAGGCACAAATCCGAAGGTGGTGAACGGTCAAAGAATCAAACATTATATCTCAGGTAATCCATAAAGGTTGAAACTAATGTTATTGAAGCCGTAACCCCAGAGGAATACATAAGGGACACTCTCCAGAACGCTTCAGACTCCGAAAAGGAAGAGGTATGTGGTACGATAAGTAAACCGACTCCAAAATAGTTCTAATAGCATTTTTTTTCTCCGTTTTGCAATATTTAAGAAAATAGGGAAATAATAAGTAGTCCAAAAGGGACACGAGGCACCCACAAGGGTGGAGGGCGCGCCCTACCCCCCTGGGCGCGCCCCCTGCCTCGTGGGCACCTCTTGTGCCCTCCGGACTCCGTTTTCTTGCACGATACTTCTTTTTGTCGGTAAAAATTCATTATATAAACTCCTGAAGGTTTTGACCACCGACCATGCGAATATCTCCTGCTTTTGTTTCGAGCTATTTTCCTGACAGATCTAGATCACCATGAGGTCTTCAAGAGCCCCCAAGGACAAATTTTTCGAGAAGGTCATCAACCCCTACCTCATGGAGGTGCTGCAACACCCTCAAACCATTGAGATGTGTGAGGGGGTGCTGCCCATCCGCGATGTTGAAGGAGCAAGGAGGACCGGAAGTGTGGAGACAAGACTCGAAGAAATGGAACAACAAGTTTTCAAGTGCCAAGGGATGGTGGAACGAGGACTCAAAGCCAACCACATGATGATCGTAGAGTTCACCAACAACCACAAGCTAGATGCCAAGAACATTGGGGAGGCCATCTTCAAGCTTCACGAGAAAATCAAGCACCTCCAGGCCCAGATCTATGACCTGCAAAACCAAAACTATGAGTATGAATATAGATTCAAGAAGATGAGTTTGGCTGCAGATTTGAGGAACCCGGAGACTCGACCGTCCTTCTACGATGGTGAGCCTATGCCTTGGAAGATAGACGACAATCCTACATCATCAACAGCTCCATCATCACCATCTCCAAAGAAGGAGACATAAACACATGGGTATGGGCACTCCCCTTGGCAACTGTCAAGCTTCGGGGAGGTGCCCCGGTATCGTATCACCATCACACTTCTATCTTTACCCTTTTTTTAGTTCTATCCTTTTGGTTATATCTTGATCTAGTAGAATAAAGTTTTGTATGATCTAGTTGTGAGCTTTGCTTTACGATCCTTATCTATGTAATCGAGTTCGTGAGCTATATATATAATAAAGAATAGTTTTGAGTCAAGGGCTTGATTGTCTCACTATGATCATGTAACGTTCCAAAATTCTAAATTTTGGAATTTTATAATAAATAGATAGTTTTGATTGCTTGTGTGTTGTGTTGTGTGAAATTGTGTGAAATTTGAAACTTTTGAAATTTAAATGAGAAGGAATGAAATGACTTTCCCAAACTTTCACTTTGCATTTTATGATCTCCATGAATTCAAATTCATTTCAAATACAAAACCCTAGAGAGAAGATGATATGACTTCTTCCATTTAAAAAAATTAAAAGGGTTTTTGGAAAGATTTGAATTTCATTTGGAAATAATTCAAATTCAGAAACTTTAAGCAACTCAATGATTTTCACGAGAGAAGATAAAATGACTTCTTCAAATTATAAGAAATATAAGTTGGAAGTTCTTTTGAAGTATTTTTTAAATTTATTTTCAAATTTGAGTTATTTGGTTTTTATTAAAATTATTTTTCTCCAAAAATAAAATATATTGGAAATAGGGTAAAATGATTCCCTACAATAGAAATTGGAGAGAAATAAACTTGAAATCATTGTGGCATTTCTAAAATGATTTTTATTAGATTTTATTGCAACAGTAGCACTATTTGATTTATTTAAATTTGTGAGGGTTTTATTTGACTGTAGAAAAATGTTTATGTTGTAGAGAGTCTTTTTCTGAAATTTTTGATATATTATATGCCTATATACTATTTTTTTTGCTCCTATTTGTGTGACTGTTTAAAATAAAATTCTATCGAACTGGTCCGGCCGAGCTAGCCGCCAAGCTGCGGCCCAGCTCCGCGCCGCCATCTTCACCGTCCCCGGCCAGGACTCCTCCAATAGTCCGGCCGACCGCCACCGCCTCGCCCCCTTCCACACGCCACCTCCCCTCCCTCCTATAAGTAGCGCCGCCTCCGGCCCCGCTGCTCCTCCTCGCATGTCGTGCGCCGCCGCCGTCCGAGCCGATCTGCGGCTCCGCCGCACTTTCATCGCCGCCGCCGCCGCACCTCCACCGCTGCCACAGCAACGCCTCACCTGCCGTTGCTGCCCGCAGCCACGCCCTCGCCGTGCGGCTCGCCCCACCGCCTGACGCCGCCGTCGCCCCGCTCGCTGGAGCCGCGCCGGAGTTCACCGCCGGCCGGAGCGCCGAGCCCCGACCTGCGCCCGGTCCGCTCAACCCGATTCACCCTGCCGGTTTTCGAAGAAAAATCGCCCGAACAAGTAAAGAAAACCGCCCCGGTCCGGTTTTGTTTTTTTTGGTTTTTTCGGTTTTTTAAGCCGGTTTTCTTTTTAGTTACGTTAATTAGTGGACGTTCATTAGATTAGGTTCTGTAGCGAACATTCGTTCGTTAGGTTTTTCTTTTTATTTTAGTTTTCGGCCAGGGGCCTATCTGTGAATACTTTTTTTATAGTTTAGCCCCTGATCTTTAAACCTTCACAACTTTTTACTCGTTAGTCCAAATCCAACGAAACCAACGCCCACTTCTTCGTTATGATCTCCTCTATCCAGTAAAACAACTTAAACATATTTTGGATAAAATTTGAATTCAACTAAATTTGATTCAAACTTCTCTTTGCCATAACTTGAGTTTCGTAACTCCGATCTTAGTTGATTCCTTTTGCAAATCGAAGCTCTTGACCTAAACTTTATGATAAGGCCAAATTCCTTCAATTTTGGTACTGTTAGATTTTTTCTGTTGCAAGAGTTATTCGCTTGTTTTTCGAAGTTTCGAAGTGTTTTCTTCGTTCTTTCCGATCTTCTGAGTGATTGCTTATGTGTGGTTACTATTGCTTGCTTATGATAGATTGATCGGAGTGTAACGAGTAGATCTATCACGAGTTATGAGTGCAGAGAATCCACATCAACAGCACGAGGCAAGTTCATACTTTGATCATACTTTCCAATACCCAGTTTTGATTGCATTAGTTATATCCTCAAACACTTGCGTGAGTAGGATTGGTTACATGTGATGATGCTTTGTAGTTCATGAGGTAGGAACGCAATGACTTGAGATAAACCCAAGGGAATATATGTTTTGTTACTTATTGCTTAGCCATGCTCGTAGACATGGGTTGGTATGAGAGTGTCATGAAAGTTGTGAGTGATATTTAACTAAGGGAAACTTGAGGTGGAAACTTTAATACACATGTGGGTGGAATGGTTGGGGCACCCTGGGGATATACCAGTGGCTTGCCCGGACACCTGGGGATATACCAGTGTTGTCCTAGGAAATCCCAGGGGTACCGTGTGATTATCCTATTGGAATGCCACCTAGGCTCAAAGGGATCATATGATATTTTCATGCCTAGAAACTTCCATGTGCAGCCACAAGCCATTATGGGCTTTGGCATAGTTGTGTATGTTGTGTGACCTCTTTCAGTGGTAGACTAGCAGATATAGGGGGAATGTAGGTGGTACGGTCTACCCAGGATAAAGAGTTAATGCTTCTGAAATACTGTGTCTCGGTCATCCGTTTCTCAAACACCATGCACTGGGAGAAATTAAACAGAGGCGATCGAGTCTTGTGGGGAAAAGTGCACAAACCTCTAGAGAGTGTACAAACTATTCATGAGTAGCCGTGTCCCTGGTTATGGACATCTTTGAGTATCTAGAAGTGAATTATTTGTTGATCTCATCAGTTGATCTAATAAAATTGTTGGGTTATTAATTTTGGTAACTTGGGGATTTGAGATGGAGGAACCATTCTCAGGATTGCTTAATACAACTGAGTAGTAAATAAAAATTTATTCTTTTGTTGTAGGGAAAAACTAACTTTATGCAAAAATAAACCTTACAGCCTCCACCAGCCAAATATGCATGTAGTTGTAGGATTTGTTCATCATTACTGCTACAGTGTGAATTTGCCAGTACATTCAATGTACTGACCTACATGGTTGCAACATCTCATGTTGCAGGAATTATTCGACGAGTAAGTGTTACGTTAGGGTTGCGCTGTCTACACTCAACATTTCCATTGGTTTCGATGGGAATCCACAACTGTGATTGTTACTTCCGCTATATGGAATGCCGTAATAGTATTTACGTTACTTTATACATGTGATTTGCCTCTGTTATAAATCCTCGAGTACTGTGCGTGTCAGCATACCGATCCAGGGATGACACTTAATCACAGAGGCTTGACCCATTCGGGTCGGGTCACTACAAGATGGTATCAGAGCACATGTTGATTGTAGGACGTGACCCTAGAAACTGGCAAGCCCGTAGGAGAGAATTTCTCTAAAAGTTTATTTTCAAAAAGATTCTTTACATCTCTTCTTTTCCGAGCTTTGTCAAATTTTCCTTTTACCCTAAATAGTTAGAGAATACCCTTTTCCACTTTGACCACTTCGGAGTAAAGAGGATTTCACCATACATTGGAAGTGTTGAAGCTACAACAGTGGATACTCTGAAGATTTGAAGAGTTGACGACTTTGAAGAGATATTGACCTTTAGAAGATCAAACCCCTGTTATGCACTTACGTTAGATGCGATGATTGTGAGCCGTCATTTGATTGATGTTTTTCCGACGGCCACAAAATAAAAACCCTCATTTCAAAAACTATTGTTTGTATTGAGTGTATCTCTCTCCATCTCCCAAATCTCATTCCAAAACCCTTGGACCCATTAGAGGATGAATGAAGATAGACTTGTATTCTCCGGACCGATGAACCAGCCAGAGGCAGAGCTATGGATGCAAAACATTGAGGACCACTTCTGGAAAAATTTGATTGCCAGGAAGTATGAGGTTCAATACACTCTTCAGTACTGCAGAAAAAGTGCTGCAACATGGTGGGAAATGCATCAAGCCATACAAGGATGTAGTGGAAGAAAAAGTTGGGAGGAATTCAAGAAGACGTTGTTAAAGTCCCGAAAGCATGGTGATAACCCGATGAAGAAGCCTTGTGCCTACAGGATTTGTGGAGAAATAGGACACACCCAGGAGGAGCACAAGGATGAATGTCCTCATTGCGAAGAAAGTCACCTAGCTGAAGAATGCCCAACTAGGCAGATTATTTGTTTCTTATGTGAAGGACTACCCACTACCCTGCCCAGTGTAACATTTACCCCATGGTACAACGAACTATCCAGCAGAAGAAGGAAGCCATGAAAGAAGCCCTCCAGGAAATTTCAAAGGAATCCGCGATGAAGGAAGATATTGACGACCCTGATGAAGAAGGCCTAAACATATTTTACTCCCGTGCTTGATATTCATGTGGAGAAGAAGGAATTTTTCACAGTATTGCATGAAGGAAAGCCAAGAGTATCTGGGAGACTTCCCGACAGAAGAAGTGGATTTTGATCCATGAAAGATAGAAGAATTGATAGGAACAAAGAAGTCGAGGAAGAGAAAGAGCATGTGTCCCCAGAACAACCCAATTTCTGTGGAAAAGGACCTGAGTCACATCACATGTTACAGGTGCAATAATTTAGGTCATTATGCTAGCAACTGCCCAACAAGGAAGCCAAGAACCCAGTGAACCAAGATAGTCACCAGGCAGTCCCTAGATTTTTTTTCTAAAGTCATTAGTTTACACTTCAAGGAAGTAAGGAATTTTGCCAGAGAAGGTTTAGACCAGAGGAAAGATTGAGCAGAGTAGTTGAGATCTAGATATTAGAATGAAGCATGTAGCTAAATGTGGAATACACTTTATTACGATGTTGAGTTGAGTTATGGAAAGAACATTGTAATAGTTCATGAAGCAATAGAAGTTGGTATTTTTGGAATCTAGGAAGGAAATGTTATGAGATGTCGGTTGAGTGTGAGTGCCTCTCTTGCTATCTCACCCAGACTAAAACCTAGAACCCATGTATAAGTTGACACCAAACCCTTGTTGGACAAACAACCACATTTCACCCAAGGAAATGCATGCACTGTCATGAGTACCCCTCCTATCTTATACCTACATATGACATATCTTTACGAGTCTTTTCTCAAGGGCCCGAAAATGATCATGACCCTGACTAGCGATCAGGATTACCCAAAGATCTTGAAGGACATGATGAAGCATATTCACCTTGAAGGAGATGCAGTCTACAAGGGTTATTACTTCATGGAGAATGGAGTTGAACTTTGGTACGTGGAGGTACACCTCCATCGTGTGAAAGGATTTTGCCCAAAGACTATGGGTCAATACTTTTTCATCTCTCGAGTACCATGAACAACATTCTTCGACTCTGTTCGTGAATCTGCTTTGGAGGCCATACGCTAGATTGGAGAAATACTTGAAGCAAGACTTCGTCACACTCAGGAATGCCTGAGTAGGGTGCATGTAGAGATGATGGAGATGAAGCAAAAGATCGATGATTTCAAGAATCACATTGCACAATTCCAGTGGGACTGAAGCATCCTCAGCAAGGACAAAGGAATAAAGATGGAAGGAATGCTTGACCATATCAAACTATGTGGATGGCAGCATTTGAAATTTGAGTGTTGAATAGTGGTTCAGGATGAAATAAAAGATTTGATATGAGGGGAATATGAATTATGGATGAACCAGTGCATTTAGTTTTGTTTAGGGCGATACTTTTTATGTGAACACTCGACCAAAGGAAAGGAAAAATATGTTGCTCCAAAGAGTGGAGTTTGCACAAGATAAGTTGGAGTTTATTCTTGATATGATGCTTACCCCAAGGGTATGAAAGAAAGAAGTACAATTGGATTTAAAGAGGTTGTAATGCTCAAGTGTGGAGCAATAGTGACTCCAAGGATGATTTAAGGATATACAAGTTCTGAAGTGGATCCCTAAGCTGAGGACTTAGAGCATCTCCAACAGGCGCCCAAAAAGAGCTCCGCGCGCTATCAAGTTGTTTTTCTGGGCGCCGAACAGCTCCAACAGAAGCTGTAAAATTGTGTGCGCGCGAAAAAAATTTAGGCACGCGCTGAAAAACGCCATCGCGCGCACTATATTTTGGGCGCCGGATTGGGCGCACTTCACAATTTGCACTGCGTGCTGTTTTGGGCGCGCGTTTTTGGGCGTCTGCTAAAGTACTGTTGGTCCCCGCGCACTAAAAGTGCTACAGTGGCGCGCTATAAATTTTATTGGGCGTGATTTTTTTGTGCGGCCGTTGGAGATGCTCTTAAGGAGGCTACATAATCACAAGGGAGACTTGCCAGAAGTAATATGTTTCTGCTGTAGTGAAGCAGGGCACTTTGCTTGAGATTATTCCAATGAGAAAAAGACTATGCTAGGTAGTTGAGTTGAAGCATATGAAATGGAAATGCAGTAGATGGTAACAAGTTGAGAATCAGTAAAGTTATCATCATGGTGATTTTGGATTTTATGAGTTGGTACTATATAAGTGATGAATGAAATCATGATGCATGGAATAAGATTTTGAAGAGAACAAGTGTTTTCTTTTTTAAGGGTGGTAGTACCCAACATCCTTACCCGAATACAAGATCTAGTTACCTCAGACCTTGGAATGGATCAGACTAAGATGAGTCTGAGTAATTACATCTTAGTTTGTACCAACAAAAGGAAGGGATACAGTACCATTGGATGGATTTAAGAATGGTAATGAAGTTGGATGTTGGAAGAATGATTAGTTGCAACCTGATGATGAGTCCAAGAGTTACAAGTGAGGAGAAGGACTAAAACCCACAGGCCCCATGACCTGTTAAGATGCAAGCACACTCTTGTTGAAGGAAAACCCTGGTAGAAGTTACGACTTTACCAATAGATGATCTTATAGGTGTTTACGCAAAACCCAAGGGTTGTGAAGAACGATAGTAGTTTTGTTTGGCTTGTAGAATTAATGGATTTCTCCGAACTTAGTTTGTTGACAAGAGAAAATTTATCAATGCTTGTGAGGATGACCGAGTGTTAGAATCCGAGATTCACTAAACCATATACAAGGTAATGATTTCAGTGCAGAATGGATTGATCACCATATCGACTTACTCTTATTATTCGCCTCTGTTATACGGGATGGTAAATCTGAGTGACTTACTGATACGTCCAAAACGTATCTATAATTTCTGCTTGCTCCATGCCACTTTTGGGTGATATTGCTATGATATTCATACACTTCCATACACTTTTGATCACATTTGGACTAACTTACTAATCCAGTGCACCCCAGTGCTAGTTTCTGTTTTCGGCTGTTTTTATATTTCAGGTTTTCACGTTACGAGAACTGCCAGGAAAAATCCAGAAAAATTATATAAAAAATAAGCGTTCCGGAAACTACCCTGCGTCCGAAGGGCAGCCGGGGGGGCCACCAGGGCTCCAGGCGCCCTGGCGCCCCCCCCCCCCCTGGGCCGCGCCGGGGGGGCGCCTGGGCCCCCCAAAGCTTCCCCGATGCTCCCCTTTGGCATATATTTAAAGCGTCCTCCGAAACCCTCAGAACATGAACTCTTTTCGCGATCCCATCTCTATTCCGCCGCCGCCGCCGCTTCCAAGATATGGAGGACCAGGAGAACTCTTCCCGGCACCCTGCCGGAGGGGAGGATCACCACCGGGAGCTTCTCCACCACCATGGACGCCTCCCGGATGACTCGTGAGTAGTCTCCCTTGGACCATGAGTCCATGACCAGTAGCTATGTGATGTTCTCCTCCCGTTCTTGTGCTTCACTAATTAGTCCTCGTGAGCTGCCCTACATGATCGAGGCACATATGTAATCCTTATGCTGTTGCTATGTTGAGTTTGCTGGGATCCGATGGATTGTGAGATTATGTTCAGATTGATCTTGAGTAATATATTTGATCTACCTCTTTTATATTTATGTTCATAAGTAATTCTTGCATGTTCTCCGTTGTTATTTATTGCTTTGGCCAAGTAATACGTAGTGACTCCAAGAGGGAACATTATGCTTGATTGTGGGTTCATGCCCCTCGATGACTAGCTTGAGTGATAGAAACATGAGTCTAGGGGATGTGCTGTTGCCACAAGGGGGAAAACAACGGTGCTTGTGCCCGCGGGTGCAAGGATTGTTTACTTTACGCAAAGTTCTTTTAATGCAGTTGTCTGTTGCATTGAGTCTACACTATGGGTGGGACTCGCAACTTAATACCAGCGAGATGTTCTGGATAGATATCTCAAGGTGGATGATTAGTAGTAGATATTGATGGATTTCGGTCTACTTAATTTGGCGTACCGCCCATGCTTTGAACCTCAACCTTTCTTGCAATGTAATCAGCATTGGTTTGCGTTCGTGGTCCTGTCAATTGCCCAGCTGTAATTCGTTTACCTCACATAGCTGTTTTATCGTCTTTTGGGAGAGAGACATCACTAGTGAACATCATGAGACTCCGGTCCATATTACCATCATTGATCACATCCGCTATTTACTTTTCGCTACTATTTACTATTGCAAACACTATCTATCACTACTATCATTTGCTTTTAACCCTTTGTGAACTACCAGGCCGGAGGAATTGACAACCTCTCTGTACTCGTTGGGAGCAAAGTTATTTGTATCTGTGTGCAGGTCCACGTTGATTGCTAATACGCGCCGTTAGCAGTTGACACCTACTTGTTGAACCTAGGAGTCTCTGGGGATTCGATCCTTGGCATCTTTGCTATGGGAAAACACTTCTACATACTGCATCTTACACCTTCCACTTGGGGTAACCAACGAGGGGTTCGAGGCCCATCACTTACCTATAGTAGAGAGACGACCATGTCAAAACTTTGTTTAAACCTTAGAATGGTATGACAATTTTCCCCTGTACAAGGTAGTTGTTGCCAACCGTAGGATATACTGTGAGAATGAAGCCCAGATCCGTTTTCTGCAGGGACCCAATTAATTTGTTTGAAGACCACCATGAGATAATGATAGTTGTTTAGAATTGGCACGAGACCTGTCAGCTAAGAATAACCAGTCTCGGAAGAACCTTATCAAGAAGAAAGGACACAAGAATTGAGGACAAAGGTTATGCCACTACTGGAAGAGCCTAGAGAAGGTATTACCCTGAAGATTTGAGAATACCGACACTATCAACAGTAGGGATGGAGTATATGATTTTGATTGAACCATATCCATGCTTCTAAGTGTGGTAGAACACACTACAAGGATACCCGCTATAAAGCAACACATATTGTACAACGATTTCACTCTATGTTGCAAAATTCACAAGAGATACGCATATAAGCATTGTACTGTATGTGTTGCAGACTTGTAGCTCGTGACCCATCTTAGTACATACACCCAGCCCAACACACTAAACCAGCCTTTTATCTAGCCCGGCCCAAGTTGGCTTTCATGATTAATCTAGGTCGTCCCCTATCCCCACCCTCCCCTATTCCTCTCGAGCAATCCCAGGCTCCCACGCCGGCCGCCGCCCCTTGTCAGACATCGCGACTCAATTGCACGGCGGTGACCTACCTGCATCCCAGCACGCCACCCATCACCACTCCCCTGCGACCCTCCATTTCGGCGCGTAGTCCATCATCACCACTCCCATGTGAACCTGCGTATCGGTGCGTCGCCGCTAGTCACCCTTCCCCTCCAACCAATGGCGAATCCGAGGTACGAGCAGGCTTAAACCCGCCCACCAAGTCTGCGCATTCTCTGCCTTGACTGCATCCATGTGCTAGTACGTAAGTCAAGTGAGATATATTGTCCCAGTAAATATCTCTAGATCCAATTGACACTTGCTTTTCGATGATGGCTATTTTTATTTCTGATATCCTGAAAGGAGTCCTTATTTTGAGACTTAGAAGTTAGTAAATGAGCATTAGGCGTCCTAGCACTATTGGTTCATAAGATGATTGGTTGACAAATTTTGTGGTGACTATTTTCTTGATATGCTTGAATTGCTGCAAAATCTTACTGATAATTATACTTTGCAGATTCTAGTGAAAATATCTGAAGATCCTTACTAGTTTTCAGTGACATTCTAACCTATTGAGCAAGAGTCTTCAAGGTCATGGTTCAGTTCAACACTCCTGACCTCTATGTCCGACGCCCCATGATCCAACCTTGACTTGTTCCCAGGGCCATGAATGGTAGCCTTCTAGTTAGTACTACAAATTCCTCTGGGGGAAGCATTGGTGTTAGCTCTTTGGGGACCGATGGCAACTCATTACTTTCTGTAGGTGCCCAGTTTCAGCAAAGTATGAGCACGAATGCTGATTCATTCATGTGCCTTCTGACCTTTCCGATTTCGTCAACCTGGAAATCAGCATTCGTGGACCTGTTAAGACTCATGTCGAGAGCGGGATTTATTCTCAAAGGTTAATGCAATATTAGTATCATAAGCATTACCGGCCAGATGTGAGTTCTGCATTTTCATACATTTATTACAGGAAGATGATCAGGCTCTTCAACTATTCATTAACGCACCAGTAAGCTTGCAATGTATCACCCAATCTCAATAGTGATTCTTCCTCTTATTTCTGTTACATCCAAAAGGCTAATGATCGAGCCTCTCTATACCATGCAAATTGATATGCTTAAACAACAACAAAGTGCAGCAATTAATTTAACCGAACATATTAACTACAAACATATAAGATATTCTAAATCAAGTTGAATGTCACACATTATATATACATGGATTTTACTATTGTAAATCATAATTTAGTCTACATGGCTTACAATGCACATCTGCAGCCAGAGTATGTATATGATTTCTTATGTATTGCCACATTGGCTTCAAAATTGAGCATAATTATTTATTTTGCTTTTTAATGGTTAGTTTGATTTATATTTTGCAGATTGATGCTTCTTTTTCCTTCTGAAATAAAAGTTGGTCTTCAAGTTATGTTAGTCAGATATGATCAATATGTATGACTATATCATCAGCAAGGTGTTTTTAGTACCAAATTATGAATATTTCAACCACTATTTGGTGGTAAGTTAGATGCTTTCCCTTACTTTCCAAAAATAATATAGGTACTTTTATTACATTTATTACCTGATGTATTGTTATCTCAGTATAGTGGCCAATACAAATTCTATTCTATATTCATATGCACTTTTAGAGTTTAGCTTTTGTTCGTTGCCCACAAAATATTTGCTCGTCGTCATTTGTGCCATTGTAAAATGGATGTCACTATGTATCACAAAAAACATATGTTATCCTATTGTATTTGCAGCACACAAAATATCACGGTTTGTTTTTAGTTTCAAAGAAAACAAATATTTACTTGAGCTAATAAACACGTGTACGAGTGCATGTATGTGGCATGCAAGCAGTGGAGAGGATGAACTTGACAATTACCAATACTACCTCATATTTGATCTGACAAGGTCAGATTCTTCATAGCGATTTACTAGCCAATACCTTGTATTTATCACAACTTGCATCATGTCAATGAATTGTGTGTTAACTGTTCATTTTGTTTTTTTATTTGTAGATGCAAAAGATAAATGGATGAGTATATGGGTGCGTGGCAAGTATATTGCAATGATGATGATGAGGCTCATGTTCAAGATGATGGATGCTTTTAGTTTTAGTTAAGTTATGGGGATGATGTTCATGTTGGATGATGTTCCTCGGTTAAGTTCTAGATAAATTGTAAGGATGTTGATGGATGCTTTCAGTTTAAGCTTCTGTATCAAAATAATAATAATATTTATATTATACATCACATTTGGATGATATTCCTCCTATGATATCCATTATTGTAATCCAACAGTTTTGTTAAATATAATATTTCTTCCTCCCGTGAGTAATGGTCTCTTGTTTTTTCTTCACTTGAAATACACAATTATCACCATTGCAGGGAGCATTAACTTAATTGTTGGCATTATATACAATATAAATAATATTATTCACATTACATATGTATTAACACTTGGAAGGGTTGCAAATTTTGTTGCAAAGCAATGGGATTTTAATTTCTGTACATTAAGCACCAACGTATGAAAGTGTTGCAAAATTCTGGTTTATGTGTTCCATTCTCGCAACAGTCCCTTTTACCAACGGTAGAATAAGCATTGCAATATGCGCTAGCAACACTGGATAAGGCTACGCATCACAAACCGTTGGTAAATACACTAAAAACGCATATATGAACTTTTAGATACGGAAAAAAGCGTTGTTATAGGGGTGTTCCTCTTGTAGTGACACTAGACCATCCCAATCAATGGATTTGTTAGAAGACCCCGAACCCCAACCTATTTCTTACTAACCTCTTCGAATCTCGAGGATGAGATTCATTTTAAGTGTAGTAGGTTTGTAACATCCCAAAATTCTAAATTTTGGAATGTTATAATAAATAGATAGTTTTGGTTGCTTGTGTGTTGTGGTGTGTGAAATTTGAAAGTTTTGAAAGTTAAATGGGAGGGAATGAAATGACTTTCCCAAACTTTCACTTTGCATTTTATGATCTCCATGAATTCAAATTCATTTCAAAATACAAAACCCTAGAGAGAATATGACATGACTTCTTCCATTTAAAAAAATGAAAAGGGTTTTTGAAAACATCTTAATTTCATTTGGAAATAACTCAAATTCAGAAACTTTAAGCAACTCAATGATTTTCACAAGAGAAGATAAAATGACTTCTTCAAATTATAAGAAATATGAGTTGGAAGTTCTTTTGAAGTATTTTTGAAATTTATTTTCAAATTTGAGTTATTTGGTTTTTATTCAAATTATTTTTCTCCAAAATTAAATTTATTGGGAATAGGGTAAAATGATTCCCTATAGTATAAATTGGAGAGAAATAAACTTGAAATCATTTTGGCATTTCTAAAATGATTTTTATTGGATTTTATTGCAACAGTAGCACTATTTTATTTATTTAAATTTGTGAGGGTTTTATTTGACTGTAGAAAAATGTTTTATGTTGTAGAGATTCTTTTTCTGAAAATTTTGATATATTATATGCCTATATACTATTTTTTTGCTCCTATTTGTGTGACTCTTTAAAAAAATCTTCTGTCAAACTGGGCCGGCCCAACTAGCCGCTAGGCCACGGCCCCGCTCTGCGCCGCCATCTTCCCCGTCCCCGACCAGGACTCCTCCTGGAGTCCGGCCGACCGCCGCCGCCTCACCCCCTTCCCCACGCCACCTCCCCTCCCTCCTATAAGTAGCACCACCCCCGGCCCCGCTGCTCCTCCTCGCATCTCGCGCGACGCCACTGCCCGAGCCGATCCACGCCGCCGCTGAAGTTCCGTCGCCGCCGCCGCCGCAGCCACACCTCGCCTGCCGTCGCGCATTGCTGCCGCTGCTGCCCGCAGCCGCGCCCTCGTTGTGCCGCTCGCCTCACCGCCTGACGCCACCGTTGCCCCGCTCGCCGGAGCCGCGTCGGTGTTCGCCGCTGGCCGGAGCTCCGAGCCCCGACCTGCGCCCGGTCCGCTTCACCCGATCCACCCCGCCGGTTTTCGAAGAAAAATTGCCCGAAGCGGTAAAGAAAACCGCCCCGGTCCGGTTTAGTTTTTTTGGTTTTCTTCGGGTTTTTTTTAAAGCCGGTTTTTCTTTTTAGTTAGGATAATTAGTGGACGTTCATTAGATTAGGTTCTGTAGTGAACGTTCGTTAGTTAGGTTTTTCTTTTTATTTTAGTTTTCAGCCAGGGGCCTATCTATGAATACTTTTTTTATAGTTTAGCCCCTGATTTTAAACCTTCACAACTTTGTACTCGTTAGTCCAAATCCAACGAAACCAATGCCCACTTCTTCCTTATGATCTCCTCTATCCAGTAAAACAACTTAAACATATTTTTGAAAGTTTTAAATTTTGAATTCAACTAGATTTCATTTCAAACTTTTCTTTGCCATAACTTGAGTTTTGTAACTCCGATTTAGTTGATTCTTTTTGCAAATCGAAGCTCTTGACCTAAACTTTCTGATAAGGTCAAATTCACTCAATTTTGGTACTGTTAAAAATTGTTTTCTATTGCAAGAGGTATTCGCTTAGTTTTCAAAGTTTCCGAAGTGTTTTCTTCGTTCTTTCCGATCTTCGGAGTGATTGCATATCTGTGGTTACTATTGCTTGCTTATGATAGATTGATCGGAGTGTGACGAGTAGATCTATCACGAGTTCTGAGTGCGAAGAATCTACATCAACAGTACGAGGCAAGTTCATACTTTGATAATACTTTCGAATACCCAGTTTTTATTGCATTAGTTATATCCTCAAACACTTGCATGAGTAGGATTGGTTACATGTGATGATGCTTTGTATTTCAGGAGGTAGGAACCCAATGACTTGAGATCAACCCAAGGGAATACATGTTTTGTTACTTATTGCTTAGCCATGCTCATAGACGTGGGTTGGTATGAGAGTTTCATGAAAGTTGTGAGTGATATTTAACTAAGGGAAACTTGAGGTGGAAACTTCAATACACATCTGGGTGGAAAGGTTGTGGCACCCTGGGGATATACCAGTAGCTTACCCAGACACCTGGGGATATACTAGTGTTGTCCTATGAAATCCCGGGGGTACCGTGTGATTATCCTATTGGAATGCCACCCAGGCTCAAAGGGATCATATGATATTTTCATGCGTAGAAACTTTCAAGTGCAGCCACAAGCTATCATGGGCTCTGGCATAGGTGAGTATGTTGTGTGACCTCTTTTAGTGGTAGACTAGCAGATGTAGGGGGAATGTAGGTGGTACGGTCTACCTAGGGTAAAGAATTAATGCTTCTAAAAGACTGTGTCTCGGTCATCTGTTTCTCAAACACCATGCAGTGCGAGAAATTAAACAGAGGCGATCGAGTCTTGTGGGGAAAAGTGCACAAACCTCTGCAGAGTGTACAAACTATTCATGAGTAGCCGTGTCCCCGGTTATGGACATTTTTGAGTATCTAGAAGTGGATTATTTGTTGATCTCATCACTTGATCTAATAAAATTGTTGTGTTATTAATTTCGGTAACTTGGGGATTTGAGATGGAGGAACCATTCTCAGCATTGCTTAATACAACTGAGTAGTAAATAAAATGTATTCCTTGGTTTTAGGGAAAAATTAGCTTTATGCGAAAATAAACCTTACAGCCTCCACCAACCAAATATGCATGTAGTTGTAGGCTTTGTTCATCATTAGTGCTACAGTGTGAATTTGCCAGTACATTCAATGTACTGACCTACATGGCTGCAATGTCTCATGTTGCAGGAATTATTCGACGAGTAAGTGTTACATTAGGGTTGCGTTGTCTACACTCAACTTTGTCGTTGGTGTTGATGGGAATCCACAACTGTGATTGCTACTTCCGCTATATGGAATGAGGTAATATATTTACCTTACTTTATACATGTGATTTACCTCTATTATAAATCCTCTAGTACTGTGTATGTCAGCATACCGATCCAGGAATGACACTTAATCACAGAGGCTTGACCCATTCGGGTCGGGTCGCTACAGATCATAGATAATAAAAGAAAGAAAGAGATCATATTGATCGTATGGAAATTAATGACTTCACATATAAAGAGTATGATGAATAAAAGTTGTTGAGACTTGACAAACATAGTTTTGGTCATCGTTGCAATTAATAGGAAGTAATAAGGAAAGAGAGGTTTTCACATATAAATATACTATCTTGGACATCTTTTATTATTGTGAGCACTCATTAAAATATGAGATCCTAAGAAGTTGATGTTGGACAAGGAAGACAACGTAATGGGTTATGTTTTCTTATATCCTAAATAAAGTATATTGTAATGGATCATCCAGCATGTTGAGCTTTCCTTTCCCCCTCATGCTAGCCAAACTCCTTGCACCAATAAGAGATACTACTTGTGCTTCCAAACATCCTTGAACCCAGTTTTGCCATGAGAGTCAACCATATCTACCTATAGATTGAGTAAGATCCTTCAAATAAGTTGTAATTGTTGCAAGCAATAAAAATTGCTCTCTAAATATGTATGATCTATTAGCGTGGAGAAAATAAGCTTTATACTATCTTGTGATACGGAAGTAATAAAAGCGACGGACTGCATAATAAAGGTCCCTATCACAAGTGGCAATATAAAGTGACGTTCTTTTGCACTAAGATTGTGTACATCCAACCATAAAAGCACATGACAACCTCTGCTTCCCTCTACGAAGGGCCTATCTTTTGTTCTTGTCTTATACCTTATACAAGAGTCATGGTGATCTTCACCTTTCCTTTTTACATTTTATCCTTTGGCAAGCACATTGTGTTGGAAAGATCCTGACATATATACCCAAGTGGATGTAAGTTATCATAAACTATTATTGTTGACATTACCCTTGAGGTAAAAGGTTGGGAGGCAACACTATAAGCCCCTATCTTTCTCTGTGTCCAATTAAAACCCCATATCCATAAGTATTGCGTGAGTGTTAGCAATTGTGAAACACTAAATGATAGTTTAGTATGTGGACTTGCTGAAAATCTCTTATATTGACTCTTTCTAATGTTATGATAAATTACAATTGCTTCAATGACCGAGGCCATAGTTTGTTAGTTTTCAATGAAGTTTCTGATTCATACTTGACATTGTAAATAGATTGTTACTTTAGCATAAGAAATCATATAACAATATATATGTTGTTGTTATCAGAATGATCATGATGCCCTCATGTTTGTATTTTATTTTATCGACACCTCTATCTCTAAACATGTGGACATATTTTCCGATATCGGTTCCGCTTGAGGACAAGCAAGGTCTAAGCTTGGGGGAGTTGATACGTCCATTTTGCATCATGCTTTTATATTGATGTTTATTGCATTATGGGCTGTTATTATACATTATGTCAAAATACTTATGCCTTTTCTCTCTTATTTTACAAGGTTTACATGAATAGGGAGAATGCCGGCAGCTGGAATTCTGGGCTGGAAAAGAAGAAAATATGTGTATAGTGTTTCCTTCCTCTAATGGGTATACACATATTTTAGTTGTTGTCGATTACGTTACTAAGTGGGTAGAAGCAATTCCAACTAGTAGTGATGATCATAACACCTCTATTAAGATGTTTAAAGAAGATATTTTTTCGAGGTTTGGAGTACCTAGATACTTAATGACTGATGGTGGTTCACACTTTATTCATGGTGCTTTCCATAATATGCTTGCTAAGTATGATGTTAATCATAGGATAGCGTCTCCATACCACCCATAGTCTAGTGGTCAAGTAGAACTGAGTAATAGAGAGCTAAAATTAATCTTGCAAAAGACCGTTAATAGATCTAGAAAGAATTGGTCCAAGAAACTTGATGATGCATTATGGGCCTATAGAACTGCATATAAAATCCTATGGGTATGTCTCTGTATAAAATGGTTTATGGAAAAGCATGTCATTTACCTCTTGAACTAGAACATAAGGCATATTGGGCGGTTAAAGAGCTCAATTATGATTTCAAACTTGCCGGTGAGAAGAGATTATTTGACATTAGCTCACTTGATAAGTTGAGAACCTAGGCCTACGAGAATGCCAAATTGGTTAAAGAAAAGGTTAAAAGATGGCATGACAAAAAGGATACAAAAGCGTGAGTTTAATGTAGGTGATTATGTTTTGCTATACAACTCTCGTTTAAGATTTTTTGCAGGAAAACTTCTCTCTAAATGGGAAGATCCTTACATTATCGAGGAGGTCTATCGTTTCGGTGCCATAAAAATCAATAACTCCGGAGGCATAAATCCGAAGGTGGTGAACGATCAAAGAATCAAACATGATATCTCAGGTAATCCCATTAATGTTGAAACTAATGTTATTGAAACTGTAACCCCAGAGGAATACATAAGGGACACTCTCTAGAACGATTCCGACTCCCAAAAGGAAGAGGTATGTGGTACGGTAGTAAACTGACTCCAAACTAGTTCTAATAGCAATTTTTCTCTGTTTGGGAATATTTAAGAAAATAGGAAAATAAGGAGTAGTCCGAAAGGGACACGAGGCACCCACGAGGGTGGTGGGAGCGTACCCTGCCTCGTGGGCACCTCTGTGCCCTCCGGACTCCGTTTTCTTGCACGATACTTCTTTTTGTTGGTAAAAATTCATTATATGACCTCCCGAAGGTTTGGACCACCGCACCACGCGAATATCTCCTGATTTTGTTTTGAGCTGTTTTCCTGACAGATCTAGATCACCATGATGTCTTCAAGCGACCCCAAGGACAAGTTTTTCGAGAAGGTCATCAACCCCTACCTCGCGGAGGTGCTGCAACACCCTCAAACCATTGAGATGTGTGAGGGGGTGCTGCACATCCGCAATGTTGAAGGACCAAGGAGAACCGGAAGCGTCGAGACAATACTCGAAGCAATGGAGCAACAAGTTTTCAAATGCCAGGGGATGGTGGAACGAGGACTCAACGCCAACCACATGATGATCATGGAGTTCACCAACAACCACAAGCTGGATGCCAAGAACATTGGGGAGGTCATCTTCAAGCTTCACGAGAAAATCGAGCACCTCCAGGCCTAGATCTATGACCTGCAAAACCAAAACTGTGAGTATGAATATAGATTCAAGAAGATGAGTTTGGCTGTAGATTTAAGGATCCCGGAGACTCGATCATCCTTCTACGATGGTGAGCATATGCCTTGGAAGATGGACGACAAGCCTACATCATCAACAACTCCATCATCACCACCTCCAAAGAAGGAGACATAAACACATGGGTATGGGCACTCCCCTTGGCAACTGCCAAGCTTGGGGGAGGTGCCCCGGTATCGTATCACCATCACACTTCTATCATTACCATTTTTCTTAGCTCGATCCTTTGGTTATATCTTGATCTAGTATAATAAATTTTAGTATGTTCTAGTTGTGAGCTTTGCTTTGTGATCCTTATCTACGTAATCGAGTCTTTGAGCTATATATATGATAAAGATTACTTTTGAGTCAAAGGCTTGATTGTCTCACTATTATCATGAGAGAATAAAAGAAAGAATAAAAAGAAATAAAGAGATCATATTAATCCTATGGAAAGTAATGACTTCACATGTATGATCTATTAGCATGGAGAAAATAAGCTTTATACGATCTTGTGATATGGAAGTAATAAAAGCGACGGACTGCATAATAAAGGTCCCTATCACAAGTGGCAAAATAAAGTGATGTTCTTTTGCACTAAGATTTTGTACATCCAACCATAAAAGCACATGACAACCTCTGCTTCCCTCTACGTAGGGCCTATCTTTTGTTCTTGTCTTATACCTTATACAAGAGTCATGGTGATCTTCACCTTTCCTTTTTACATTTTATCCTTTGGCAAGCACATTGTGTTGCAAAGATCCTGACATATATACCCAACTTGATGTAAGTTATCATAAACTATTATTGTTGACATTAACCTTGAGGTAAAAGGTTGGGAGGCAACACTATAAGCCCCTATCTTTCTCTGTGTCCGATTAGAACTCCATACCCATCAGTATTGCATGAGTGTTAGCAATTGTGAAAGACTACATGATAGTTGAGTATGTGGACTTGCTGAAAAGCTCTTATATTGACTCTTTCCGATGTTATGATAAATTCCAATTTCTTCAATGACCGAGGCCATAGTTTGTTAGTTTTCAATGAAGTTTCTGATTCATACTTGACATTGTGAATAGATTGTTACTTTAGCATAAGAAATCATATGACAATATATATTTTGCTTTTATAAGAATGATCATGATGCCCTCATGTCCGTATTTTATTTTATCGACACCTCTATCTCTAAACATGTGGACATATTTTTCGATATTGGCTTCCGCTTGAGGACAAGCGAGGTCTAAGCTTGGGGGAGTTGATACGTCTATTTTGCATCACGCTTTTATATTGATGTTTATTGCATTATGGGCTCTTATTACACATTACGTCACAATACTTCTAGGATGACCCACCCCTTTATAAAGAAGAAGTAGATGGTGTTATTAGACGTGGTGTACCTGAGCATGAACAAGAACAATCCTACGCAAGTGCCACTCCGAGGCTTATGGGGGACACCATGCTGGAGATAGAATTGCACATAAGATATTGCAATCCGGTTTTTATTGGCCTACTCTCTTCTAGGATGCCCGTAAGTTTGTCTTGTCTTGTGATGAATGTCAAAGAATTGTTCATATTAGTAGATGTCAAGAAATGCATATGAATTATTCACTTGTTATTGAACCATTTGATGTTTGGGGCTTTGATTGTATGGGACTGTTTCCTTCCTCTAGTGGGTATACACATATTTTAGTTGTTGTCGTTTACGTTACTAAGTGGGTAGAAGCAATTCCAACTAGTAGTGATGATCATAACACCTCTATTAAGATGTTTAAAGAAGTTATTTTTCCGAGGTTTGGAGTCAGATACTTAATGACCGATGGTGGTTCACACTTTATTCATGGTGCTTTCCATAATATGCTTGCTAAGTATGATGTTAATCATAGGATAACGTCCCCATACCACCCATAGTCTAGTGGTCAAGTAGAACTGAGTAATAGAGATCTAAAATTAATCTTGCAAAAGACCGTTAATAGATCTAGAAAGAATTGGTCCAAGAAACTTGATGATGCATTATGGGCCTATAGAACTGCATATAAAATCCTATGGGTATGTCTCCGTATAAAATGGTTTATGGAAAAGCATGTCATTTACCTCTTGAACTAGAACATAAGGCATATTAGGCCGTTAAAGAGCTCAATTATGATTTCAAACTTGCCGGTGAGAAGAGATTATTTGACATTAGCTCACTTGATGAGTGGAGAACCTAGGCCTACGAGAATGCCAAATTGGTTAAAGAAAAGGTTAAAAGATGGCATGACAAAAAGGATACAAAAGCGTGAGTTTAATGTAGGTGATTATGTTTTGCTATACAACTCTCGTTTAAGATTTTTTGCAGGAAAACTTCTCTCTAAATGGGAAGATCCTTACATTATCGAGGAGGTCTATCATTTCGGTGCCATAAAAATCAACAACTCCAGAGGCACAAATCCGAAGGTGGTGAACGATCAAAGAATCAAACATGATATCTTAGGTAATCCCATAAATGTTGAAACTAATGTTATTGAAACTGTAACCCAGAGGAATACATAAGGGACACTCTCTAGAACGATTCAGACTCCCAAAAGGAAGAGGTATGTGGTACGGTAGTAAACCGACTTCAAAATAGTTCTAATAGCAATTTTTCTCTGTTTAGGAATATTTAAGAAAATAGGAAAATAAGAAGTAGTTCGAAAGGGACACGAGGCACCCACGAGGGTGGAGGGCGCGCCCCCCTGCCTCGTGGGCACCTCTGTGCCCTCCGGACTCCGTTTTATTGCACGATACTTCTTTTTGTTGGTAAAAATTCATTATATGACCTCCCGAAGGTTTTGACCACCGCACCACGCGAATATCTACAGATTTTGTTTCGAGCTGTTTTCCTGACAGATCTAGATCACCATGATGTCTTCAAGCGGCCCCAAGGACAAGTTTTTTGAGAAGGTCATCAACCCCTACCTCGCGGAGGTGCTGCAACACCCTCATACCATTGAGATGCGTGAGGGGGTGCTGCACATCCGCAATGTTGAAGGACCAAGGAGAACCGGAAGCGTCGAGACAATACTCGAAGCAATGGAGCAACAAGTTTTCAAGTGCCAGGGGATGGTGGAACGAGGACTCAACGCCAACCACATGATGATCGCGGAGTTCACCAACAACCACAAGCTGGATGCCAAGAACATTGGGGAGCTCATCTTCAAGCTTCACGAGAAAATCGAGCACCTCCAGGCCAAGATCTATGACCTGCAAAACCAAAACTGTGAGTATGAATATAGATTCAAGAAGATGAGTTTGGCTGCAGATTTGAGGATCCCGGAGACTCGATCATCCTTCTACGATGGTGAGCATATGCCTTAGAAGATGGACGACAAGCCTACATCATCAACAACTCCATCATCACCACCTCCAAAGAAGGAGACATAAGCACATGGGTATGGGCACTACCCTTTTCAATTGCCAAGCTTGGGGGAGGTGCCCCGGTACCATATCACCGTCACACTACTATCTTTACCATTTTTCTTAGCTCGATCCTTTGGTTATATCTTGATCTAGTATAATAAATTTTAGTATGATCTAGTTGTGAGCTTTGCTTTATGATCCTTATCTACGTAATCTAGTCCGTGAGCTATATATATGATAAAGATTAGTTTTGAGTCAAGGGCTTGATTATCTCACTATTATCATGAGATAATAAAAGAAAGAATAAAAAGAAATAAAGAGATCATATTTATCCTATGGAAAGTAATGACTTCACATGTATGATCAATTAGCGCGGAGAAAATAAGCTTTATACGATCTTGTGATATGGAAGTCATAAACGCGACGGACTGCATAATAAAGGTCCCTATCACATGTGGCAATATAAAATGACATTCTTTTGCACTAAGATTTTGTACATCCAACCATAAAAGCACATGACAACCTCTGCTTCCCTCTACGAAGGGCCTATCTTTTGTTCTTGTCTTATACCTTATACAAGAGTCATGGTGATCTTCACCTTTCCTTTTTTACATTTTATCCTTTGGCAAGCACATTATGTTGGAAAGATCCTGGCATATATACCCAACTAGATGTAAGTTATCATAAACTATTATTGTTGACATTAACCTTGAGGTAAAAGGTTGGGAGGCAACACTATAAGCCCCTATCTTTCTCTGTGTCCGATTAAAACTCCATACCCATAAGTATTGCATGAGTGTTAGCAATTGTGAAAGACTACATGATAGTTGAGTATGTGGGCTTGCTGAGAAGCTCTTATATCGACTCTTTCCGATGTTATGATAAATTCCAATTGCTTCAATGACCGAGTCCATAATTTGTTAGTTTTCAATGAAGTTTATGATTCATACTTGACATTGTGAATAGATTGTTACTTTAGCATAAGAAATCATATGACAATATATATTTTTCTTTTATAAGAATTATCATGATGCCCTCTTGTCCGTATTTTATTTTATCGACACCTCTATTTCTAAACATGTGGACATATTTTTCGATATTTGCTTCCGCTTGAGGACAAGCGAGGTCTAAGCTTGGGGGAGTTGATACGTCCATTTTGCATCACGCTTTTATATTGATGTTTATTGCATTATGGGCTGTTATTACACATTATGTCACAATACTTCTAGGATGACCCACCCCTTTATAAAGAAGGACTAGATGGTGTTATTAGACGTTGTGTACCTGAGCATGAACAGGAACAATCCTACGCAAGTGCCACTCCGAGGCTTATGGAGGACACCATGCTGGAGATAGAACTGCACATAAGGTATTGCAATCCGGTTTTTATTGGCCTACTCTCTTCAAGGATTCCCGTAAGTTTGTCTTGTCTTGTGATGAATGTCAAAGAATTGGTCATATTAGTAGACGTCAAGAAATATATATGAATTATTCACTTGTTATTGAACCATTTGATGTTCGGGGCTTTGATTATATGGGATCGTTTCCTTCCTCTAATGGGTATACACATATTTTAGTTGTTGTCGATTACGTTACTAAGTGGGTAGAAGCAATTCCAACTTGTAGTGATGATCATAACACCTCTATTAAGATGTTTAAAGAAGTTAATTTTCTGAGGTTTGGAGTCCCTAGATACTTAATCACTGATGGTGGTTCACACTTTATTCATGGTGCTTTCCTTAATATGCTTGCTAAGTATGATGTTAATCATAGGATAGCATCCCCATACCACCCACAGTCTAGTGGTCAAGTAGAACTGAGTAATAGAGAGCTAATATTAATCTTGCAAAAGACCGTTAATAGATCTAGAAAGAATTGGTCCAAGAAACTTGATGATGCATTATGGGCCTATAGAACTGCATATAAAATCCTATGGGTATGTCTCCGTATAAAATGGTTTATGGAAAAGCATGTCATTTACCTCTTGAACTAGAACATAAGGCATATTGGGCCGTTAAAGAGCTCAATTATGATTTTAAACTTGCCGGTGAGAAGAGATTATTTGACATTAGCTCACTTGATGAGTGGAGAACCCAGGCCTACGAGAATGCCAAGTTGGTTAAAGAAAAAGTTAAAAGATGGCATGACAAAAAGGATACAAAAGCGTGAGTTTAATGTAGGTGATTTTTTTTGCTATACAACTCTCGTTTAAGATTTTTTGTAGGAAAACTTCTCTCTAAATGGTAAGATCCTTACATTATTGAGGAGGTCTATCATTTCGGTGCCATAAAAATCAACAACTCCGGAGGCACAAATCCGAAGGTGGTGAACGATCAAAGAATCAAACATGATATCTCAGGTAATCCCATAAATGTTGAAACTAATGTTATTGAAACTGTAACCCCAGAGGAATACATAAGGGACACTCTCTAGAACGATTCAGACTCCCAAAAGGAAGAGGTATGTGGTACGGTAGTAAACTGACTCCAAACTAGTTCTAATAGCAATTTTTCTCTGTTTAGGAATATTTAAGAAAATAGGAAAATAAGAAGTAGTCCGAAAGGGACACGAGGCACCCATGAGGGTGGAGGGCGCGCCCCCTGCCTCGTGGGCACCTCTGTGCCTTCCGGACTCCGTTTTCTTTCACGATACTTCTTTTTGTTGTCAAAAATTCATTATATGACCTCCCGCAGGTTTTGACCGCCGCACCACGCGAATATCTCCTGATTTTGTTTCGAGTTGTTTTCCTGACAGATCTAGATCACCATGATGTCTTCAAGCGCCCCCAAGGACAAGTTTTTCGAGAAGGTCATCAACCCCTACCTCGCGGAGGTGCTGCAACACCCCCAAACCATTGAGATGCGTGAGGGGGTGCTGCACATCCGCAATGTTGAAGGACCAAGGAGAACCGGAAGCGTCGAGACAATACTCGAAGCAATGGAGCAACAAGTTTTCAAGTGCCAGGGGATGGTGGAACGAGGACTCCACGCCAACCACATGATGATCGCGGAGTTCACCAACAACCACAAGCTGGATCCCAAGAACATTGGAGAGGTCACCTTCAAGCTTCACGAGAAAATCGAGCACCTCCAGGCCTAGATCTATGACCTGCAAAACCAAAACTGTGAGTATGAATTTAGATTCAAGAAGATGAGTTTGGCTGCAGATTTGAGGATCTCGGAGACTCGATCATCCTTCTACGATGGTGAGCATATGCCTTGGAAGATGGACGACAAGCCTACATGATCAACAACTCCATCATCACCACCTCCAAAGACGGAGACATAAACACATGGGTATGGGCACTCCCCTTCGCAACTACCAAGCTTGGGGGAGGTGCCCCGGTATCGTATCACCATCACACTTCTATATTTACCATTTTTCTTAGCTCGATCCTTTGGTTATATCTTGATATAGTATAATAAATTTTAGTATGATCTAGTTGTGAGCTTTGCTTTATGATCCTTATCTACGTAATCGAGTCCGTGAACTATATATATGATAAAGATTAGTTTTGAGTCAAGGGCTTGATTGTCTCACTATTATCATGAGAGAATAAAAGAAAGAATAAAAAGAAATAAAGAGATCATATTAATCCTATGGAAAGTAATGACTTCACATGTATGATCTATTAGCGTGGAGAAAATAAGCTTTATACGATCTTGTGATATGCAAGTCATAAAAGCGACATACTGCATAATAAAGGTCCCTATCACAAGTGGCAATATAAAGTGACGTTCTTTTGCACTAAGGTTGTGATGTGTATTTTTTTTTCCACTAGATGATCAGGATGACTGCATTGTTGAAGAAGGTTTATGGAGAAAAGGAGTACAAGAGAAAGGAGTCGGTAGACTGGGTCGATGTTTCAAAGAAAGCTAGCTTTTTGGGCTCCCCTGAGCATGGCCCCAATGAGTGCGGCTTTTTTGTTCTCAAGATGGCTCAGTTTTATGACGGCAAAAGCTTTGTTGTGAAATTCGCAAAGCGTAATGTAAGTATCTTTTTTTAACCCAATAATAATCCCTCATTCCTTGATTTTTTTTGTCAGTTTCTTTTTTGTAGATGATGTTGTATATTTGTTTATTTTTTTTTCTTCATCGCAGGAAGCTGTTCTTCAGGATTGGAAGGCTGAGTTTTTGTTCCAGATCCTGTTCCACCCTGAAAACATGGCCGTAGTCACCGAGTTCCCGGAGGATCTAGGAAATCTCTGCATTTCTCTTGGCTTTTCTCCAAAACTGGATTCGCAAGAGCAGGATGAGGCATAAATGATAGCAGATCTTTTTTTATGTGTGTTGATGTCTTTTTCGTGTGTGCTCCAGAACTTTCTGTAAACAGTATCTATGGTCGCTGTGTGTAGTTCTCGATCTGCAAAACTGTTCACACCATGCTGTGTGCTTTTGTATATACCGGTCTAGTTAGTTTTTGTGTTTTTCTTTTTGTGGCAGACTGTGACAATGTCAAATATGTACATAATGGAGCTTTCAGCCAACTCCTCCTTGTGAATTGTAACATGTTCGCAGCGCACTGCATTCACTTATATGAGTAGCAGCCAAGTTTTTTTAAATATACGCATCCGCACTGCTTCTCACCTTATCACATGGGACTGCAAAGACGAATTCAACGTGTTTGTCGTCGAGTTTCAAAATTTTGGAAAAATTGTATTAGAAGACAGAAAATCAACCGTGTCTGCTAAGGGAGAGCTCAATTTTTTACATTTATTGCACTAAGCGCACTGCACTATGTACTTGAAGCGTACTGCACTGTAAGCTTTAAACGCACCACGCACGCACTGCACTGTACGTGAAGCCTAGTCTGACTCTATATTTTTTCTTTCTAATTGCATTCTATATTGATTCACGGTCATCTCAGATTCTATACGACGAAGAGAACTGCATTCTCAAAATGACATTCTGATCTCAGGGTTTTCATACAGAAGAGAACCGCATTCTGAGAATGACATTCTCATCTTATTTCTTTCATATAGAAGAGAACTGCATTTTATCAAGCATACCCCCCC
>LR738709.1:212703280-212719662 GCA_902687465.1 Secale cereale | reverse complement strand
ACCCCCCCCCCCACAGCACATTGATCACAAAGTATATATGGCATATGTTATATCTATTCATTTTGAACTTCAATATTACATGTTGAATTCTTTTTTTTTGCAGTCCACTGAACACAAGCTATATATTATATACGATACGATATATATAAAGGATGAAATTAATATATTCTTAAAATGTAAAACTGTATATGTGTTGATCTATGTCCTTTTCCTGCTGCTTCTTCTCAAATTTTGCACTGCATTTGTTTCAATGTTTGTTGCTGCTTCTGTCTTGCTCTTGTTGTTCGCATTACCCCTCGTAACGCGACCGTGTGACTACGATGCTTGCCTACGCGCTGGATTCTGCGTTCTGTCTCTCCCCCTCATTTTTGATGATGGTTCTTCGATGTCTTCATCTTCTTCTTCTTCCTCCTCATCTTCGTCTTCTTCTTCCTCATCTTCCTCTTCAGTTACATCAGCTTCGCTCGCTTCGTCGTTCTCTTCTTTGTCAGCATCTTCTTCGTCATCTTCTTCATCTTTTTTTCTGTTCTATTTGGACAAGTTCTCGCGTTATGCTTCTCTCTCTTGTTGCAGACGCTACATAGTCTTCTCTTTGTCATATCATCTTGTTGGTCAGCTCGGTGATTTGTGGTGGCATTTTCAGCCTGGATTTGTTTCAGCCTCTCCTTACATGTTCTTGAGTTGTGTCCCGCAATCTTATTGCATGATTTACACATCCTTACCCCCAGTGGTCTTCCTCCGCTGTCCAGTTCTAGCTCAGGCCTGCTATTTTTTTCAGGGCTTTTTTCATTTGCTGCAGCTTTTTTATTGGCTGATTTGCTCTCTTTCTTTCTCCCTTTTGTGTTTGAAACAGGCGGGGGAAGAATTGTGTCATCCATATTATGAGCTGCACCATCAGCAGCATGTTCGCGCTCCTTTCCTTATTGTTCACCCCGTGCATCCATGATCTTCTCTGCTTCTTCTTCTTCGTTTATTACGTTCACTTCTTGTATGAGTTCTCTCATCCCAGCTAAAACTCTGTTGTACCCTCTATCCGATTTGACACCCCTGTTCGCCAGGTCCATAGCAGTTTCTGCAAGTAGTCTCCTACGGCAGAACATCGAACTCCCATCTGGAGCAGTTTGCTCATAGTCTCTGCGGTCAAAAGTTGGATTTTGGCGTGCGTTCCGTGTGTATCTCTTCAATATGTACTCTTCAGGTATCTTGTCCACCCGCAGCTGATCCAACATGCAAATGATGTGCACGCAGAACAGGCCTGCAGCAATAGAATTTTTTTGGTTATTCGTGTCAGCAAACTTCACATAAATATGCAACATTTTTTCAATTTTTGGTTTTGTGAACTGCATTATAAATAGGTCCTGGGTCTACTGTTCTAGTGAACTTCACTAAGTTTTTTTTTTGTTTTCATCTCTTTTTTGCTACCAGCAATAAGTGAACTTCATTATGTTTTCTGTGTGCTTATTTTTTGTTTCATGTCTCACTGGCCTGTGTGTGTCCACAGCTTGCATTCGCATTCGTAGATACCGTTCGTCACATCAGCAACTACCTGGAACTCGTGTCTTGCCCAATCAAAATCATCAGACCGGTTGTAGTGGCGCACCAAATATTTCGTCGGGTTGTCAGGGGATTGCTCTGATCTGAATGCAGTGCTGCGGTAGTGCGTTTGCTTGAAGTCAGCAAAGACCGCCCTGGTGTAAATCTTGGAGAGCTGAACCTCGAAACCAAACTGAGTAGTAGTCTTTATTTCCGTCTGTGAAACAAAGAAAACCAGTTAAGTAGTTGTTTTTCACAGCAAAAAACAAGAAAGCGAGTAGTGTTTTATTAATTGCTCATCCAGCTTAAAAACTTTGCTCTGTTTATATACCTCGTTAGCTATGGTCTCCGCATGCTCGACGCCCTTCCTTGTCTGGATGCACCTGTCCACCTGCGATGCAAAGATGTGTAGGTCGTGTCTTTCCTTGGCAAAGTTCCTCTTCAAGATCCGGTTCATGCTTTCACTTCTCTGTGTCGATGTCACCCGTGCCCAGAACACCTCCTTGTAGTAAGCTGATATCCATTCTTTTCGGTCTGTCCAGAGCGCCTTCATAATCTCATCATTTTGCAGGTTATACTTGTCCATGAGCTCATGCCAAGCGCGTTCAAACTCTGATGGCATCAGCGGGTGGTTGAGAACGGAGGTCAGCTCATCCTTGAATGTCTCATACGCTTTGTACAGCAAGGACAGGTAATCCTTGTATTTTTCAATATATGTCAACGACATAACTTGTGCAGCGTGCCTATTAGCGTACTTTTTATCGCGGCATCCATGGAGGGGCATTGATCTGCATGTTTTTGAAAAAATCAAGCAGTGAGTTATTGAGAGAACTGCATATCCTTTTTCTGTTTTTTTCATTTTTTTTCATTGGATGGAAGAAATGGACTACAAAACTTGGCAGTGAACTGCATTGTTATTTAACCCATTCTTTTTTTCAGCATACTTGTGAGTATGCAGATTGGCCGCTTGTTGTTCATGCAACGCAAGAACGTTCGGAACACCCACTCGAAAGTCGGTATTGTTTCGTCTCTGATGAGAGACACAACGAATATTGTACTTTGGAGGTGGTGGTTGACTCCAACGAAGACGGCCAGAGGCATGTGGAACTTGTTGGTCTTGTAGGTCGCGTCAAATGTGACACAATCTCCAAAATCTTCGTACGATCCCCTGCAGCTCGCGTTCGCCCAGAATATGTTCCGCACACGGTTATCAACATCTTTGTCATAATCATAGAAGAACTCCGGGTTTATTTGCTGCATCTTCTCAAAGAAAGCCAGGAGTTTCTTCACATCGTCTTCTGTTTCCTCCCTCGCGAATTGGTGCTTCCTGCAGTTCGAAATAATAATATACTTGCAGCATTAGGGTCATACAAAAAATGCACAAGCGAACTGCATGAAATAGACGAGATGTCGTTTTTTGTTTAGTGAACGTACCTGTTCACCCAGTCACGGCTGGTGCGCCCCATAAAGTGTAGCCCTCCTGACATCCTTGACAGGGTTGATGTCGGTGTACTAAAGTAGGGGTACCTTAGTATCCCGAACTTGTGCACGAGCAGTTGCAGCGTCCCGCGGCAAGGCTTGCCGGGCGACCGCCAAGATCCTTCGTGGTTCCCTTGGAGCCATTCAAGAACAAAGTATCCAAGTCAACGAGACAAGGCCCCGGCAAGAGGAGCTTGCCGGGAAGGCCACTCAAGGCACAAGACCACTCAAGGCACAAGGCCCTGGCAAGAGGAGCTTGCCGGGAAGACCAACCAAGGCATTTCAAGGAATTTACCGCGACGCGCCACGCGTCCCGGCAAGGCCCGGTGAGCGACAAGCTCCCGGAAGTGACAAGATAGCAACCGTGGCAAGGCGCTTGCCGCGGCAAGCTTCCACTCAGTACCCGCGCTCCAGCGCATCCACCCACGTGTCGCTCTGGGACCATCCCAGGCGCACGTGGCGGAAGGTTGTGCAGCCTGGGGTACACGGTGACAAGTAGCGATGACAAGGCTACCGTCGTGGCCGACGGTGGCGCCCCTGACGGCAACTTTTTGCACTGTTTGGGCGACGGCGACGGGCATTTAATGCCCTTGTCCCCTGCCGTCAGGGTTAGGTATGGAACACTGTTCCAACTACCACCCTTTTTACATTTTTACCCTCAACTGCGTTGCCACCTGTCGGTGACCCCTTGCGCCTATAAAAGGAGGCCCATGCGCAACATAGAGGGGGTTCGATTCTGGTGAGACACTCGAACACTCTCACGCTCGGTCTGTAGCTTCCAGCGCTCCCGAGCCAAGAACTCAATAAAAACCAAAGCAGGAGTAGGGTTTTACGCATCCGTGCGGCCCGAACCTAGGTTAACTGCTCGTGTGCTCGCCTCGATCTGCTCTTCGTGCATCCTCAGCCCCCTGCCGTACCGAAAAGGGGCTCCGGTCCCATAGGTGTTCGTGGGCGATCAGTTTCCCCGACATCTTTGGCGCGCCAGGTAGGGGGTGCGTCGAGTTTGTGCGAATCTGATCTGGCCTGCACGCGAGCTAGATCATCGTCACCATCTTCATCAACATGCCGCCGAAGAAGAAGGCTTCGGAGGCAGCTGGTCCGTCCGCGTCGATCCCGCCACCGCCGGAGCCAACGGTTGGTGGGGTAGACGCCGGCGGAAGGACAAACGTCAACGAGGGAACTCACGGTGCCGCCAAGTCCAAGGACAAGGCTGTGCTGCCCATCGGCGGCGTAGCCGGCTCCCATGACGACCACGCGCACTCCAAGACCTCGGCATCCGTGCACGCACTGCGCCCATCTCAGGAGGCGCGGGACCGGCAGCGTCATAGTACCCACGGTACCATACGTTTGGTGGGCCAAAGTCAAGCTGGCGGATCTCGGGACGCTCAAGACCAGCATGCACGCCAGCATGCCGGCACGAGCAAGGCACGGCCGGCCGGACGGGATACTGCTCCTTCCAACGTGGTTAGAAGTCCGAGCATATCCCGCTCCTCGGACCGTTCGCCACAGCTACCCGCCACTCCAGCAGAAGCTCTGGCACGAGCTCAACTGCTCCTAGACTTCCCTCCAGCGGCAGACAAGGCCGACGACTGGAGGGCCATCATTCAGAGCCTCATCGCCTTCGCCAATGGCGACACTCCGCAGCAGCCAAGTACATCGCGGCCGTGGCAAGTCAGCCAGGCGCGGGCCGATGGCGACAAGACCGGTGGGGGTGCAACCACCGTGCACTCTCCGCCCTGAAAGCCAAAATCGCCGACTCGCCGGATCAACCTCGACAGCGACTCCACCGCGTCGTCGGATCCACGAGCTCATCGCGATCAGCGCCAAGTTCTTCAAGATAGACAGCAAGAAGATGCTCGTACCCGCATCGAGCGCCGAAGAGAAGCGCGGCGTCAATCCGACCAGTGCGCTGGGCCCACTATCGACATGCAAGCGCCAGGGGGACCAGGCGACTTGCCGTACGCGGTAGGTTGTCCTGCGTTCACTCGTGAGCTGCGGCAAGTCCAGTGGCCCAGCATGAAGAACTTCAAACCAGACGTACCGGAGAAGTACGACGGCAAGACGCACCTGTCGAAGTTCCTCAGCATCTACACCATCGCGGTGCAAGCTGCTGGGGGGCGGGACGACAAGATGCTTGCCAACTACTTCCCTCTGGTACTCAAACCCAACGTCAGGTCCTGGCTCATGCACTTGCCGGACAACTCCATTTCTTCTTGGGCAGATCTCTGCCATCAGTTTGTCGGCTCCTTTACAGGCGGCCACAAGCCCATGGCCAAGAGAGTGACCTTCACCTGCTCGCCCAGAAGAAAGGAGAACCACTTCGCAAGTACATCCAAAGATTCAGCCGCGTTCAACACAACATCCCAGACGTCCACCCTGCCGCGGTCATCAGCGTGTTCCATCAGAACGTGCGTAACCGCAGGATGAGGGAGGAGATGGCGATGTGCAAGATCAGGGACGTCAGCGAGTTGTACGCCCTGGCCGACAAGTGTGCACATGCTGAAGAGGGGATGAAACTCCCCGGAGAGGATACAGGAGCAGGAGGATCTGACAGTGAGGATGCCGCCCCGGCAAAGAAAAACCGGCAACGGAACAACAGGAAAAAGAAAAACAAAGAGGTGCTAGTCGTTGAGCAGTCCGGCAAGGAAGGTGGCGCCAAGAAAGCCCAGGTTGGTAGCTCCGGCAAGGAGACTGCCGCATGCACCAACTGTCAGGCTTTGGCGGCCGCCTACAAGCAGGACGGCACCGACAAGCAGTACTGCAAAATCCACCGCACCAAGGGCCACGACCTCCAGAATTGCAAAAAGGTCGAGTATCTCGTCGGGCAGCAAAAGGCTGAGTACGAGAGACGCGACAAGGAGAAGGCCCAAGGAGGTGGTGAAGGATCCGGCAAGAAGCGGCCATTCAACGGCCGGGGAGGACGCCGCGGCAAGGCCAAGCAGCGGCAAGGAGGTAGACCTCCCCGCGGCCGCGACAAGGATGAAGATGAAGACGACGACGAGGACATGGATTATGGTGAGACCAGCGAGCAGGAGTTTCAGAAAGCCACAGAAGTTTTGTGCGTTGACGGCGGTGCTTCTCTGCATACTTCACACCGCCAACTCAAGCAGTGGGTGCGGGAAGTCAATGCGACAGAACCACCTGTCGAATCGCGCAAACTTCTAAAATGGTCCAGCACGCCTATCATCTTTGATATTGAGGACCACCCTGATCGCACAACTGCGGTCGGGTGCTTGCCGATGTTGGTTTCCCCAACCATTCGCAACCTCAAGGTCACTAAGATGTTAGTCGACGGCGGGGCCGGCTTGAACCTGATCTCCTCCGCTATGCTCCACAAACTCCAGATCCCTGACAGCGAGCTCGAAGAGACCGGCACATTCCAAGGAATCAACCCGGGAAGGAGCAAGCCGAAGGGGAAGATCACGTTGCCAGTGACATTTGGCGGCGAGCTGAACTTTAGGACCGAGAGGGTCACGTTTGACGTTGCCGATTTCCCGTTGCCCTACAATGGGATACTTTGCCGTCCAGCACTCGCCAAGTTCATGGCAGCCTCTCACTACGCCTACAACATGCTCAAGATGCCAGGCCCGATAAGCATCATCTCTGTCCCTGGCTACAAGAAGGATGCTTTTATCTGCGCCGACAAGATCTTTCGGGAAGCAGCAGCCATAGCAGATCGCAAGACACTTGCCACTGAAGCTCCCGGGGGTAAGGAGAAGACCAAGTCCGGCAAGAGCTTTGGGGCCCACTCCGGCAAACGCACCTCTTCGGAGTGCTGCGCTGCCGTCGAGGACGCACCATCAAGCTCCACCGGCAAGTGTAAGAAGACGATGACAGCTCCACCCGCAACCAAGAAGGTGTCCGCCAAGGAGGACGACACTGGTGGTACTTTCACCATCAGTGCCACGCTTGACCCTAAATAGGAAAGCGCGCTCGTTGCTTTCCTGCGGGCGAATGTCGACGTGTTTGCATGGCAACCATCTGACATCCCCGGTGTTCCCAGGAAAGTAATTGAGCACAAGCTTGCCGTTTGTCCTCACGCGCGGCCCGTCAAGCAAAAGGTCAGAAAACAAGCAGTGGAGCACCAAGAATTTATTGCAGAAGAAATCAAGAAGTTGGAAGCAGCAGGCCTTGTCAGAGGAGTGCTCCATCCTACGTGGTTGGCCAATCCTGTAGTCGTGTGTAAGGCAAACGGGAAATGGAGGCTTTGTATTGATTTCACCGATGTGAATAAAGCTTGTCCCAAAGATCCATTTCCCTTGCCGCGCATTGACCATATTGTTGACTCCACGGCCGGATGTGACCTACTTTCATTTCTTGACGCATACTCGGGATACCATCAGATCTTCATGGCTGAAGAAGATGAGGAGAAGACCGCATTCATCACTCCATGTGGCACATACTGTTTCATACGCATGCCTTTCGGATTGAAGAATGCAGGTTCGACATTTGCAAGAGTAGTCCATACTGCTTTTGAGCCACAAATACACAGAAATGTGGAAGCATACATGGATGACATAGTGGTCAAGAGCAAGGACAGGGCGACTCTGATTCAAGATCTAGATGAAACCTTTGCAAATCTGCGCAAGATCCAGCTCAAGCTCAACCCCGAGAAGTGCGTGTTCGGAGTCCCTTCCGGCAAGCTTCTCGGGTTCTTTGTGTCTCAGAGGGGAATTGAAGCCAATCCCGACAAGATCAAGGCCATTGAGCAGATCGAAGCACCGAAGCGCGTCAAGGATGTGCGAAGACTTGCCGGTTGCGTGGCTGCTCTCAGCAGGTTTATCTCTAAGTCTGCTGAACGCGCCCTGCCATTTTTCAAAATTCTGAAAAAGGCGGGTCCAATGAAATGGACTCCGGAAGCGGAGGCAGCGCTGCAAGACTTGAAGAGGTACCTGTCCTCCACTCCAATACTTGTCGCACCTAAGCCACAAGAGAAGTTGTTGCTGTACCTAGCGGCAACCAATCAAGTGGTTAGTGTTGCGTTAGTAGCGGAGAGGGAGGCAGATGACGAGCCGGCAACCGCGGCAAACACATCCAGCGACAAGCAGGGGGCTTCCCCGACAAGCTCTGGTCCCGACAAAGATGGGTCTGCGCAGACGCAAGAGGAGATACGGAAGAAAATTGTGCAACGCCCAGTATACTTTGTCAGCTCCCTCCTGCAGGGGGCTAGGTCAAGGTACTCTGGTGTGCAGAAATTGCTTTTCGGTCTTCTCATGGCCTCAAGAAAGCTACGCCATTACTTCCAAGCACACGAGATAACAGTGGTCACTCGCTTTCCGCTGAAAAGGATACTGCAGAATCCAGAAGCAACAGGCAGGGTTGTCGAGTGGGCACTGGAACTGTCAAGCCTTGGCCTCAAGTTTGAAAGCACTTCAACTATCCAAAGCAGAGCATTGGCAGAATTCATAGCGGAGTGGATGCCTACACCAGATGAAGAGATTCCAGAGACGAGCGTCCCCGTCAAGGAAGCGAGCAAAGAGTGGATAATGTACTTTGATGGTGCCTTCTCGCTGCAAGGCGCCGGTGCCGGCGTGCTGCTTGTCGCACCCACCGGAGAGCACCTCAAGTACGTGGTCCAGATGCACTTTCCCAAGGAGCATGCAACAAACAATACTGCAGAGTATGAAGGTTTGCTTGCCGGTCTCAGGATCGCGGCAGACCTTGGGATCAAGAAGCTAATTGTCAGGGGTGACTCGCAGCTTGTCGTCCGCCAAGTGAACAAGAATTACCAAAGTCCGTTGATGGAAGCTTACGTCGATGAAGTGAGAAAGCTAGAAGAGCACTTTGACGGCCTGCAAATGGAGCACGTTCCAAGAGCTCAGAACGACATCGCAGATGGCCAATCAAAGTGCGCCGCACTTAAGTTACCTGTGGAACCAGGGATCTTTGTGCTCAAGCTGACTCAACCATCCGTAACACCATCAACTGGACAGAGCAAGAAGAGGAAGTTGATTGTTGGCGACTATTTTCCGGCAGAGCTTCCCGAAGCCGCCGCCAAGAAGGTTCCCAAGATCAACGCCCAGAATACTGAGGAGCAGTCTGCTCCGGCGAGCCCTAGGGCTTGTTCCGTTGAAGCAGACGCTCCCGACAAGTTTTGCTCCGGCAAGCTTGCCGGGGAACGTCAAGCTCCGGCTGAGCCACAGGTTCTCACCGTGGAAGCGGATGTTCCCGCAGCAGCAGATGTCCCTTTATTCCTTGTTGTCGAGCCACAAGCTCCAGCATGGGCACATCAGATTGTCCGTTTCCTTCAGACAGGAGAACTTCCCGAAGAGCCAGAAGAAGCGGAAAGAGTAGCCCGGCAGTCAAGTATGTACCAGTTTGTCGACAACACACTGTACAGAAGAAGACTCAACGGTGTGAAATTGAAGTGTATTCCCCGGGAAGATGGACAAAAGCTGTTGGCAGAGATACATGGAGGCATATGTGGTCACCACATTGGCGCAAGAGCACTTGCCGGCAAAGCATTCTGGCAAGGTTTCTTTTGGCCAGAAGCCCTCGAGGATGCAACTACACAAGTAACCAAGTGTGAAGCGTGCCAGTTCCATTCCAAGCAGATACACCAGCCAGCTCAAGTTCTCCAGACGATCCCTTTGTCCTGGCCATTTTCGGTCTGGGGGCTCGACATCCTCGGCCCCTTTCCCTGCGCAGCCGGGGGCTTTGAGTACTTGTACGTTGCCATCGACAAGTTCACAAAGTGGCCGGAAGTGGAACCAGTGAGAAAGGTGACCGCACAGTCAGCAGTCAAGTTCTTCAAGTCGATTGTTTGTCGTTTCGGGATCCCTAACAGGATCATCACCGACAACGGTACGCAATTCACGAGCCGCACCTTCATGCAGTACGTCCAAGACCTTGGCACCAAGGTCTCCTTCGCTTCTGTTGCTCACCCGAGAAGCAACGGTCAAGCGGAGAGGGCAAACGCTGAAGTGATGCGCGGACTCAAGACAAGAACTTTCAACAGGCTGCACAAGTGCGGAAGAAACTGGATCGAGGAGCTGCCAGTGGTTCTTTGGTCGATCAGGACGACGCCAAATCGAGCCACTGGACAGACACCTTTTGCTCTAGTCTATGGAGCAGAGGCAGTTCTCCCCACGGAACTCGTTTACGGCTCACCTCGAGTGCTCGCTTATGATGAGCTCGAGCAAGAGCAGCTGCGACAAGATGACGCGCTGCTCCTTGAGGAGGACCTTCTTCAGGCTGCTGTACGAGTTGCTCGATATCAGCAAGCTTTGCGCCGCTACCATAGCTGCAAGGTTAATGCTAGAAGTCTCGAGGAAGGCGACCTTGTTCTTCGGCGCGTTCACTCCGCCAAGAATTCCAACAAGTTGACGCCGAAGTGGGAAGGCCCTTATCGGGTGAAACGAGTCACTAGGCCTGGCGCTGTCCGCCTTGAGACCGAAGATGGCTTTCCGGTGAGCAACTCCTGGAACATTGAGCATCTTCGCAAGTTTTACCCGTAAGGCGCGGTTGCCGTGACCCGCTCCGGCAACCACCTTTTGTACAAGTCTTGCCGCTGTTGCATGTAATCCTTTGTACAAAGCCGGGCGCAGACCCCATGCATCAGTAAAGATTATGCGCCCCGCACAACTTGTCATTTCATGCTTTTTTTATTTCCTTGCATGTACTATCTGACACTTTGTGCAACACCTACCCCCGGTAAGCAATAACGAGCCCAAACGCTCCATATCTATATTTTCTCTTCTATTTTTTTTTTCTCCAGGAAAGGAAGGTTCACTCGCGCACGAGTTTGCCGGGGGGGAGGGGAAGATAGTGGTATGGACCAAGCGCTGTTCAAGAAAGCCTTGCCTTGCCGAGAAGCAAACAACGCAAAAGCTAAGTTGCTAAAGTTTGAGCAATCAAAATTTTTAAATTGTTAAGTTATCTTCCTTGAACGACTGCACTTTGTATGGAAAACCTGTGCGCGGAGGAACCTACTCGTAACTAGTCGCGCCCTTACTTTGTTTCGAGTTTGCTCAACGACTTAAGTGCGCTGCGACTAGTGTCGCGCCCTTATCTTGTTTTCGAGCCCGCTCAACAACTTAAGTGAGCTGCAACTAGTTGCGACAAGGTTTCTTGCCGGTAGCAGCACCGCCAGCAGGCTGCTGAAGTTCCGCACTCAGCGCTCGCGGCAAAGGTACCTGCGCCGGCAAGTTCCCTAAAAGCGTAAGGGCAATAACATACAAAGCAAAGGATCAAGTAAAGGAAATAACACTGCAACTACTACCCGAAATAGAGTTATATTACAAAATGACTTGTTGCAGCTCTAATAGACTGTCTTTCATAACATGGCTAACAGCGACAAGGGAAAGAAGAAAATAAGCAGCCTAATCTGTGCGGTCGCCTTCAACTCTCTTGATTCCGCCCACCTTGTCCACAATGGGTGCGACAAGGGCCTTGAGCGCCTCCTGATCAGCGTCCGGCGGCAGGGACCTCAGGACGTTGGTGAGGTTGAGGCCTGGATTGCGGAAGGCCACCTTCATCAGCACCTTCTGAAGGGCTCCCGCGCAGAGCTTGCGCGACTCGTCCGCCAGCTGCATTGGGATCCGTTCCCGGAGTTGCTGGAGGGCCATCGCCACGCCCTTGAAGAATAAAGTAAGCTTGGCGCTGGGGTGGAGGTTCTCGTCGGTGGAGTACCCAAGATACTCCGCCCCCAGCTGCCCCAACTCCTTGTCGATGTCTGCGGTGGAGGTTTCTGAGGATTGAAGCAAGCAACGGGCAGATGGACGAACTGCCCCTGTTTCCCCTGCTTATAAGGGGGGAGGGGGCGGACGTTCCGCATTTCCAATTAAAGAAACCACCCACGATCTCTCCCACGAAGCCGCGATCGACGCTTGCCGTTAGGGGAGGGCGCGGTGGATACGGAGTAAGATACGGCGTGCCGCAGGCCGCGCGTGCCTGTGCACAGTTTTGGGCCTGGCCCAACAGCGCTCGGCACCGTGTATGGCCCAGGCCCGGGGGCTCCTGTCGGTGTACTAAAGTAGGGGTACCTTAGTATCCCGAACTTGTGCACGGGCAGTTGCAGCGTCCCGCGGCAAGGCTTGACGGGCGACCGCCAAGATCCTTCGTGGTTCCCTTGGAGCCATTCAAGAACAAAGTATCCAAGTCAAGGAGACAAGGCCCCGGCAAGAGGAGCTTGCCGGGAAGGCCACTCAAGGCACAAGACCACTCAAGGCACAAGGCCCTGGCAAGAGGAGCTTGCCGGGAAGACCAACCAAGGCATTTCAAGGAATTTGCCGCGATGCACCACGCGTCCCGGCAAGGCCCGGTGAGCGACAAGCTCCCGGAAGCGACAAGATAGCAACCGCGGCAAGGCGCTTGCCGCGGCAAGCTTCCACTCAGTACCCGCGCTCCAGCGCATCCACCCACGTGTCGCTCTGGGACCATCCCAGGCGCACGTGGTGGAAGGTTGTGCAGCCTGGGGTACACGGTGGCAAGCTGCGATGACAAGGCTACCGTCGTGGCGGACGGTGGCGCCCCTGACGGCCACTTTTTGCACTGCTTGGGCGACGGCGACGGGCATTTAATGCCCTTATCCCCTGCCGTCAGGGTTAGGTATGGAACACTGTTCCAACTACCACCCTTTTTACATTTTTACCCTCAACTGCGTTGCCACCTGTCGGTGACCCCTTGAGCCTATAAAAGGAGGCCCATGCGCAACGTAGAGGGGGTTCCGATTCTGGTGAGACACTCGAACACTCTCACGCTCGGTCTGTAGCTTCCAGCGCTCCCGAGCCAAGAACTCAATACAAACAAAAGCAGGAGTAGGGTTTTACACATCCGTGCGGCCCGAACCTGGGTAAACTACTCGTGTGCTCGCCTCGATCTGCTCTTCGTGCATCCTCCGCCCCCTGCCGAACCGAAAAGGGGCTCCGGTCCCATAGGTGTTCGTGGGCGATCAGTTTCCCCGACAGTTGACATCATCTGCGTGTGCGTCAGGTTGTCGCTCTGCATGTCCTTCACTAGTTTATCAAGTAACGGATCATCCGTCTTATGCGAGTGCATGTGCAGAAGCATAGCCGGGCTGTCAATCATCCTGTGGTTGTGATTGAGCTCAATCTCTGCTATCACAAACACATCCTTGATTTTTTTTCAATCTCATTCGCGCCTTGCAGCCAGTCCTCTTTGATGTTTTATCTCGCTTTCTGTCATAATCAGTGACAGTTTCTTTGCTTCTCCCTTCCTTTGAGCACACTATGTATCTGTTTGTTCTGTATCCGCCATTTTTGCATGTGCCGAAGCCTGCATGCCTCGCATACGTGTTGTAGAATTCTCGCGCCGCAGCGTGTGATGTGAATTGCATACCTTTCACAGGCACAAGTTCTTGGAGCATGTTCTCATCCTGCACACACACAATATGGAATGTTTTTTTAATGAGAATGCACAAGCTGAAAGAATGTGTAAGTGAACTGCAGTAGTTAGGCAAGGATGCTTACATGTGTGTACTGTTTTTTCTCTAACGGTGTTTGCAGCTCACCAATGTTTATTGGGCATGGAGGGGTGACAACAGATCTGTGTAATTTAGGATCGCGAGGAGGCAGAAGTGTTGAGAACTTTACTTTTTTGGTTGCTTGCGGATCTCCTTGATTCTGCTTCCGATTCTTTTGTTGCGCAGTAGGCGGCCTGGGTAGAATTCCACTATCTCTTTGTCGACGAATCGTTTGCTCATGAACTTGCCGAACTTGCTGGGTTTCAACATTGGCTTGTGGAGGTGCTATATCATCCATTCTGATCTGCTGGCCAAATGTTTCAAAGACACGCGTGTACCTTGGCTGCATAACTGTTATGATTTGCTCTTCATCATCATCATCCTCATCATCTTTCTGCGCGTGCTCCCCCATGAAGACCAGATCATCGTCGTCCTCCTCATCTTGCGTGCTTTTTGCTTCACTACCTTCTCCATCTCGAATGATGTTTGGTTCGCTGTTTTCATCTTTATCATCTACATCTTCCTCCACGGAGTACGCAGTTCTGTTTGTTGTGTTAAAGAAACCCCTAGGTATTTCAGGTGTTATCCATCCAGGCATCTGCCACTCTTCTCTTCCAATGCAGTTCAGGGGCTTTGGGTCATAAATGAATCGAGGCATCTTCTGTTTTGGAGGCATAGTAATTTCCTGCACAGTATTAAGCCAAAGCTTTTTATTCATGTCAACAGTGAAATGAACTGCATCTTTCGTACTATATATCATTATATTTTGCAACTGTAAGAAATTGCACTTCAATTTGTCATTCTATAGCAGGGGCACTGTTAGTTAACATGAAGAAACAATGCACTTCAGTTTTAGGCACATCGCTCTACATATGTAAGTCATGGTGGACTGCAATTTTGAGCCATATAGCATTTTTTATTTTTCGAAATATCTTTTTCTGTTTTCTACTGGGAGATACATGTGAGTGCAGTCGACGCGAGAGGGGCACTGCATGGGGATAAAAACGGCACTGCAAACTGGATGTGGGGGTTGGGTATGTGATTTTCTTACATTATATGCAGTTCTCTCCTTCTGCAGATGCAGCTCTGGCTGTTGTTGGCGTACAGTCCACTTCCGCTGCAGGAACTCATGGGCTTTTTCAACTTTTGCCATTGTTGCGGGAGAAGGCTGGATGTGCACCATTGCAGTTCGCATCCACGACAAATGCGATGGAGAAGGCATCCTTGCAGTTCTCTTTCCCCTGTCATGCATAACCGAGGCTGGATGCTTCAGCGGCAGATCCCCCAGGTGGTGTTGGGGCGAAGGTGAGGGGCGGCGTCGCTTCCTAAACGCCGTCGCGGAAGTATCCTCGCCAACGGACTGCATCGCCGGCCGCTCGGCGCGCGCTCTGCGCTACTGGCCGCGAAGAAGGCGGGGAGAGGTGGGGGTCGCCGCCGGCCGCCGGAGCGCTGCCGCGGAAGAAGGCGGGGAGGGGTGGGGGTCGCCGCCGGCCGCCGGGGCGCTGCCGCGCTAGGAGGCGGGTAGGGGAGGGGGACGCCGCCGGCCGTCGGGGCGCTGCCGCGCTAGGAGGCGGGGAGGGAGGGGGACGCCGCTGGCCGCCGGCCGCCGGGGCGCTCGCGCGCTAAGAGGTCGGTAGGGAGGGGACTCCGCTCGCCGCTGGCCGCCGGGGCGCTCCCGCGCTAGGAGGTCGGTAGGGGAGGGGTATATATATATAGGAAAATGATTGTGTACTCCTGGGAGAACGTACTCCTGCTCCTCATATAACACATAGATGAATCTTTCATACCTCATTATTATTTTTAATATACTTCATTAATAATTACTAGATTTCCCAACATGAGTTTCATGAAAAAAATCATGTGAGTCTACATATTGTTGACGGTTTATGTATATACTGATTTGTTCGTACGTGCAAAAAGGTATATTACAAAAAGTATGTCACCAATGATATTTTTTCAACCAAACTCGTATTGGGATATCTAAAAATACTTAATGAAGTATATTGAGAATAATAGAGAGATATAATCCATGCGTACAAGAGGTATATTGACAATGGGAGTACATACTCCCAGGAGTACAGAAAATTACTTCCAAAAGCACAATAAATAATTCTGCTCCTTTATATATAAAATATGATTTACAAATGCAATGATCTCAAAATCATAAGGTTGAATTCAAGTTTTTTAAACCAAACTATGTTCAACTTTGAATTTAAAATTTTGAAACCAAATTATGTTCAGCTCAAATGTATGGATCGGTAATATCAATATACTTAATAACATAAGCGCAAGCAAATTCAAATTAGTATGCATGTTTGATAGATAAATTTTGCTTCGAGTGTGAATTACATGAACCATCATCTGGAATTCAAATTTTTGAATCCCTTTCATGTCGACATCTTCTATACACCCAACTAAATATTTGAATCTTGTTTCATGCCCATCTCTCTCTAGGTCTCTCTTGCATGATCCTTCATGTAGCTACCACTCTCCTTTCTCCATGTCACCCGCATGCTCAATACATGCTTCTCCCTTTTTTGCAAACATGGTCTCTCACTGTGTCCCTCGAGAAGTGTCACACTCTCTCTATCTTCATATATTACATGGTTTTCATTATCTCTCACGTCTCTATCGTTCTCTAGTATCACTATAGCCACCTAAGCTTTCTTTTTCACCGCCACACATGCACTCTCACTCGTCTTTCACTTTGCCTTTCTCTCTAGGGTTCTCTCATGCACCCTATCTATATCTATATATATACTCTTCTTAAAATGGAGTTGATGAAGATGGTGTGGCTGCCATCCTGCAATATAGGTCATCTGATCTATCTGACGGATAGGAAGGAAACTATGACAATTTTGCAAAAAGATACCCACACTCCTCTCCATCTCTGTTCCATATTCATCTCCGTTCTAAAACTAACATTATTCATTTGTTTACCGACCAG